>WNGS01169498.1:29472665-29483748 GCA_020271785.1 Procambarus virginalis
CCCACCTCCCTCCGGTGAGCTGTAACGTAAATAGGTATCAGCCAATGTAGATGCACAGGTGTAATCCCATACGACCTGTTTACCTTCCCTCCATGGCTGCAGGGTACTCCATCTGACCTTCAGGGAGACCCAGAAAAATCCACAAGTACAGAGACCTAGAACGTTGTACAGGTTCGTGCCGATAGGCTCAGAGACTCTGGGCGCCTGGGGTAAAGTGCACTCAAGTTTTTAAAGGAGGTTGGTGAGGAACTCATTGGGAAAACTAGAGACCCACGAGCAGCCAGTTTCCTATTCCAGCGCCTCAGTGTCGCAGTACAGAGGGGAAATGCGTGCTGTATCCTGGGTACGCACCCAACCTCCAGGAGCTGGACGAGGTCTTCGAATGATTGTTAATTGTTATATATTTGTGTGTGTGGTGTGTGTGTTCTCTGTAAACTGTAGCATTGCAATAAAATAAAACAAAACTACAAAAAATAATGGGGGTGGTAGGAGAAGAAAGAATAAGTATTCAGTGAGAATCCACAAGATCATCTCTGAATGCTCTTTGTTTTCTTCTTCGAGGATGTGGTCCCTGCAATTGCACCAGAGGTGGTACCCCTAATATATATATATCTATATATATATATATATATATATATATATATAGAATATATATATATATTATATATATATATGTATATATATATATATATATATTATATATATATATATATATAATATATTTTTCAAAAGTTTGTGAGGGTACCACCTCTTGTGCCAATGTGGGGACCCATAGCCTCGGAGAAGAAAATAAAACGTATTCAGAGGAGACCTTGTGGTGTCTCACTGAACACTAATATTTTCTTCTCCTACCACCCCATTCTTTTGTATGTACACATATATATTGCTTTATTGAACTTTGTTACAAAAAAGGAGTTACATATAGGTTACAAAGATAGTTATCATAAGGTATATATATATATATATATATATATATATATATATATATATATATAATATATATATATAATAATATATATATATATATAAAGCAACGCTTAAAACAGATAACTTCCTGGAAAAATACTCAGAAACTTGAAACATTATGGCAATATATGGCCTGGAGTTGGAATAAGATAAACATTGACCAAAGGTTCTTTTAAGGTATAAAGTTATTCGGTAACGATAAATTATTGTGTCCGACTTATTTCAGATATATTTATTACGAGCATGGTGGAAAAGTTTCATTGTAAATAGCTGTAAAAGAATGGAACAAATGTTCATACACATACACACACACAAGTTAGGGGGGGGACATAATCACAACCTACGAGATTCTCAGAGGAATTGGCAGGGTAGATAAGACAGGCTATTTAACTCAAGGGGCAAAGGCACTAGGGGAGCCAAATGGAAAGTGAGTACCAAATGAGCCACATAGATATTAGAAAGAATTTTTTAGTGTCGAGTGGTTGATAAATGGAATGCATTAGGAAGTAATGTGGTGGATGCTGACTCCATACACAGTTTCAAGTGTAGATATGATAGAGCCCAATAGGCTCAGGAACCTGTACACCTGTTGATTGACGGTTGAGAGGCGGGACCAAAGAGCCAGAGCTCAACCCCGCAAGCACAACTAGGTGAGTACAACTAGGTCAGTACACACACACACCACACACACACACACACACACACACACACACACACACACACACACACACACACACACACCACACACACACACACACACACACACACACACACTACTAGAAATATGGAAGACGGCGAATGTGGTCCTAATATACGAAAAGGGCGACAGGCAAGAGGCACTGAACTACAGGCCAGTGTCCTTGACTTGTATACCTGCAAGGTGATGGAGAAGATCGTGAGAAAAATCTGGTAACACATCTGGAGAGAAAGGACTTCGTGACAAATCGCCAACATGGATTCAGGGAGGGTAAATCTTGCCTGACTGGCTAAATAGAATTCTACGACCAGGTGACAAAGATTAAGCAAGAAAGAGAAGGCTGGGCGGACTGCGTTTCTTGGATTGTCGGAAAGCCTTTGACACAGTACCGCATAAGAGGTTGGTACATAAGCTGGAGAGACAGGCAGGTGTAGCTGGGAAGGTGCTCCAGTGGATATGAGAGTACCTGAGCAATAGGAAGCAGAGAGTTACGGTGAGGGGTGAGACCTCAGATGGCGTGAAGTCACCAGTGGAGTCCCACAGGGCTCTGTACTCGGTCCTATCTTGTTTCTGATATATGTAATGATCTCCCGGTGGGTATAGATTCATTTCTGTCAATGTTTGCGGACGATGCCAAAATTATGAAGGTCTGGCGTGATATCAACCCCCAGGTCTTTCTTTCTCTCTGACTCTTGAAGTGTTTCATCTCCCAAATGATACCTTGTATCTGGTCTCCTGCTTCCTACCCCTATCTTCATGCATTACATTTGCTTGGTTAAACTCTAACAGCCATTTTGTGTGTATGTGTGTGTGTGTGTGTGTGTGTGTGTGTGTGTGTGTGTGTGTGTGTGTGTGTGTGTGTGTGTGTGTGTGGTGTGTGTGTGTGTGTGTGTGTGTCGACTTTAGAAAATCTTTCGATACATCGCTTTGCGACAGACGTTTGAGCGGCACTGTTTCGAGTTACGGGTAGGTGGTTATGCTAAAATAGATCAGACCTTGTTTTTTTTAAATGAAATTGACAGTAATATATATAATAGATTGAATTCCCACTGGGAAATCTTAGAAAGTGAAGAGACATTTGTAGCTGTTATGTCATCTCTGTTGTTAAGAATGTGTCAACGATTTTTAACATTCTCTTATTCTTAAGAATGTGATAATAAGAATGTGTCAACACAAAACAGAATAAAAAAATTGCAAATCAGAAAATTTTACAAAAATTATGCGATAAATAAATTCAGTCTTTCATTCAATATTGCCACAAGCCAGTTTAGATAAAAATTTAAGTGAGCGAATGATTGGTTGATACAGTTTAATGCTGACAAAAGCAGGGTCAGAGAGTAGATATAATTAATATTGTTATCAATTATCATGTCTTCCAGCTTGCTGGCATGTCATCAACAATACATTTCAATATCTCTTCCAGACTACAGCATATCTCCCAGACTGCAGCATCTCTCCCAGACTGCAGCATCTCTCCCTGACTGCAGCATTTCTCCCCACAATGCCTGATAATATCCTAAACCTTCAGCATGTCTCTCTAACAACACTGCCCATCCACTTGGTTGAACGGTAAAGCGACGGTCTCACTTCATGCAGGTCGGCGTTCAATCCCGGACCGTCCACTAGTGGTTGGGCACCATTCCGTTTCCCCTCGTCCCATCCCAAATCCTTATCCTGAGCCATTTCGGGTACTATATAGTCGTAATGGCTTGGCACTTTCCCCTGATTATTCTCTCTTCCTCTCACAAAACACTCTACCACCTCTCCCCAGCACGCCATTAATGACTCTTCCCTCAATGGCGCCGCTTGCAAAAAATACATTGTTTCACGGAGCTCAACATTGATTTTGTCTTGCAATGAAAAAATATAAAATGTATACTTTCAAATCTAAGATTTAAAAAAATATTCACACTACAAAATCATATTTAGGACAAAAAAAATTGTCACAAACTATCCTTCAAAAAGACGTGACTAAAAAGCCTTGACTGATTGACTGATAACACTAAAGCCTTGACTGATTCTAAAAGAAAAAATCAGTAAAGTTATGTTACAAAAAGATTGAAACGGAAATAGCATTTACCCTCCCTGACCGAGTCTCTGATGAACAAAACGCGAGAATGGTGTGTTTTGGGATTTCGTTTTTAGAGCGGACAGTTTGGGGGTTAAAGTCGTATGTTGGATCCCTGTGATTGGGTTCCTACTCGCGGTAGAATATATAAAAGAGCCCAGTTTAGGTTACGTTAGATTAGATTAGGTTAGGTTAGATTAGGTTAGATTAGGTTAGGTTAGGTTAGATTATGTTAGGTTAAGTTAGATTAGGTTAGGTTAGGTTAGGTTAGATTAGGTTAGGTTAGGTTAGGTTAGGTTAGGTTAGGTTAGGTTTAGATTAGATTAGGTTAGATTAGGTTAGATTAGGTTAGGTTAGTTAGGTTAGGTTAGGTTAGATTAGGTTAGGTTAGGTTAGATTAGGTTAGGTTAGGTTAGGTTAGGTTAGGTTAGGTTAGGTTAGGTTAGGTTAGTTAGATTAGGTTAGGTTAGGTTAGGTAAGATGAGTATAGGGTGTTAATGGGTCCCGGTAGTACAGTTGGGCTCGTTCTCGACGCACAATCGTGTATCCCGGCGGGACAGAAATGGTTTAGGCATATTTCATTTCACCTAATACACCTATTCACCTAGCAATGATAGGTACTCAGGAGTTCGTCAACTTGTTGTGGGTTGCCTCCTGGGTGGGGTTACTAATTCGACCTTGGGGGGGGGGGGGTTTACTTTGACTTTGACTTTTAAATAAACAGAGTCATCAAATGACAGAAATTCAGCCCATTTGTTCCAGTATCGGCCTGGAATTGATCCCGGATCCATGGATAGCGAATCCCAAACGCTGGTTACCTTGTTGAAAGCCATAACGTGTATGAATACACTCTGGCTTCTTGTCCCCCGACACAATCAATTATGAATTAAATGACAAGCGTGTGTATACTTTTCAGTCATATATGTCAATCTAATTTCGGTTTCTGTTCACTGTCTGAAACATTATCATCGCCTAATTCACGCTGAATTCGAGGCCAAAATATTTACAATATCGCCCTAAATCCTGTGCAGTTAGAATCTCCAATCAAACAATTATTCAAATCTCTGCCAAGGAAAGCATGAGCATGTTTTGCTAACTACCCATTTAGGTAGTTAAATAATTTGAATATAAAAATTATTTACAATTTCTACTCATGTGAAGTAGAAGTAGTAGTCTCTAATGCCTGAAGATGGATCTCGTAAATAAAACTGCAGTTGAAAAAAAAACTTTGTTGACTTTATTTCTGAAACGCTAAAACAAATATTTCGTGTGTTTTGAAATTTCTACGTTGTTTGCTAAACAAATATAATGTTTTAAAATAATTTATGTCTCGAAGAGAATGCATGTTTTTCATGGTTTAAACAAATGAATTTTAGATTATAACAATTCAAGCAATTTTCATCAAATAGACGTGAAGTTAAGTGGACGATAGTTTGACATAAGAGATTTATTTATTTTCTTAAAAATCTGCACGATATTTGCAAATTTGCAAACTTTATACCAATTCCATGCATGTTTATTTTCTAACTCCAAGATCATTCATCTTATGTAACATAAATGTTATTCACAGATCTTCTGCCACAAGCAGATATTAACTATTCTACAATATTTATTCTACATTATAACTACAAATAGATTATTCAAGAAATAATAACAACATTTTCTCCGCGAGAATCCCCCCAAAAGCTTATATTTTGCTAATATTTGAATCAAAGAGATGGAGGTATGATGAATGGTTTCCTCATATTTTCTGGCTTTCAGCTTTATTTCGGTTCCACTTTTAATATATTTTCAAGTTTCATGTAGAGCTTTTTTGAGGAAAATTGTTGCTTGTAGAGATACAGTGAGTTTGATGTCAGTGGACCCGGCGCGAGTCATTGATAAAGACTGATGGTCAAGGGATGTGAAAGGTTTCACGTGTACCTTTTCCAAGGGTAGTTGTGCGGGGTATTTTGCGTCCCTGGGGGAGTAGTGCTTGTGTTGTGGTGGATGGGGCTGCTAGGGTTGTGGTGGATGGGGCTGCTAGGGTTGTGGTGGATGGGGCTGCTAGGGTTGTGGTGGATGGTGCTACAGAGGGGTTGTGGTGGATGATGCTACAGAGAGGTTGTGGTGGATGGCCAAGGGTTAGAGAGTTCTGCTGGATCGTATTTGGGAAGGGGGTTGTGGTGGATGACACTGGGGTAAGGGGTTGTGGTTGGTGGTACTGGGTTAGAGGGTTGTGGAGGATGCAGGTACCAGCGGTTGTGGAGATGATAATACGTGGGGTTGTGAACCAATGACACGTTCGAGGGGTTGTTACGAATGGTTGAAGTGAGAGAAAGTTTTGACATATATGGAGGTGTTGGGATGAAGGCTAAGGTGTGTATTTTACTGTGGTGTCTGTTAACAACTGCTTGCTTGTAGTTTAAAGACTTGGAGCTTCCAGGATTCGTTTAGTGTGTTGAAATTTGGTCAGTGGAAATTTGTCGAGATATGTTTCATTTATATTCCTGTTTGTCAATAGTTGGTATGTGGGTGACGGCGCTGTGGTTTGTGTGTGGTACTTGTAGTGTGTGGAATAATCTGTTTGGCAAGCAACAAGGAGCATCAGCTCACGAATCAATCCTCTCTATCTGCCAGTTATTCAGGACAATGACTCGATTTCGCCCTATCTCTCTCTATCAAATCTATTTTTCAATTTATAAATTGAGTTGGCTTCTATAACATATTCGTTCATTTAATATCACCATCCCTGTATTCTTTGACAATATAAAATACTTTTTAAATCTATTTTTTTTCCAAGCTGATATTCATTCACTCTTGTTCAATAGGTATTAATTGTGATTATTTTATATTTTTCCACTTTTTCAATTCTCCCTAAACATTTTGTATATCTCGCTAAGCTTCGATGAAAACCTCGTTATCTTTAAATGTTTCCTTACTGTGTTTGTTGAGGTGAAGGGTTCAACATGTGGCTCACTTCTATGCACAAGTGTGACGTAGGAGACGCATTGTGATATAAATGTTATCTTTTATATCAACGAAATGAGAATAGCTTGAGCTACCTCATTCCTTTGTGTGAATTTATACCTCAATAAACTTATCCCAATTTCAATTCAATTTATTTTATATTTTTATGAAATCTATTCCGATATTTGCCTCTTTAGTGTGTTCTGTTGACATTATCTAATTTATATGAACCTCTGATATAGGGTTGTGTGTATAGAAGTTCCAATATAATCTCCTGTCACTTGTTTACATGTTTATATCACTTGTGTACAATAATATAATGTAATTTCAGTCAGATCAAAAGTTTTTCGACCAGAGATGTATATGTATTGTTAAGCATGTGCAAATGTTATTTTAATAAATGATTCAGGTGATGAAAATCATTTATTTCATTAAATCATTTCATCAAATGATTTAATAAAATGATTAAAATAAATGATATTTTATGATCAGGATCAAGTTACTTCTTGTCAATATTTTCGCTCACTCTAATTAACGTAGGCTAATGTATAATTAGCCTAAAGATCACATCTACAAGAAGTAATAAGGAAAGAGATTTTCATCTTTGATCCAAACATCAAAATGTTAATAGTGAAAGGCTTGATAACATAATTTGTTTTGATCTCCAAACATCATAAAATAAACGTCTTCGTCACATCATTTACAGATGTGTAGTTTAGACATCATATCTTCAGCCCCGTTATTGTGACGCATGATCTCCATAACTCATTGTCTTCATAACCCAAGTTGTAGTTGTCTCACAGTCAAATTAAGGACATCTAATTTCCTAATTATCATAAAATTTACTCTAGGTAAATTGTCTTCGGTCACATAATCCTTCCAGATTACGCAAAGTTATTTTTAATTCCCTTTTTCGGTTTATATCTTATTCTCTCCACTTCCTCTGTCTTCAATTCTCCTGTGTTTTGTATCCCTTTCATTCTCTCCCTTAAATTCTCTAATCTTGCGTTCCACCGATGGCTGACCCGGTGCACAGTAAACTCTGCCTTACACGGAGGGCATCAGAGACCATTTCCAACATTCCTTGTCTCCCTCACCTCTCGCTAATTACAGCAGTATAGAGAAACCTTCATTGCTCTAATGAAGTAAGTAATTAACCTGCATCACAAGCGTAATTACTGAGGCCATTAGTAAGTGGGAAGTTTGTAGTGATGTTGGTATGTGAGTGGGAGTATAAGAGAGAGAATCAGAGTATTTTGTTATCCGCTCTTATAAGTACTGTTAATTATGATGACCTAAAGCTAAGCCCTAAAATCATCTCAAGATAACCTCAAGATCCTCAAGATAACCTCAAGTGAGCCGGTCGACCGAGCGGACAGCATGACTTGTGATCCTGTGGTCCTGGGTTCGATCCCAGGCGCCGGCGAGAAACAATGGGCAGAGTTTCTTTCACCCTATGCCCCTGTTACCTAGTAGTAAAATAGATACCTAGGTGTTAGTCAGCTGTCATGGGCTGCTTCCTGGGGGTGGAGGCCTGGTCGAGGACCGGGCCGCGGGGACACTAAAGCCCCGACATCATCTCAAGATAACCTCAAGACAACCTCAAGAAGCCGACGTTTCAATCTCTCAAGAATATATTGAGTCAAAACTAAGGCAAAAAAAAAAAGAGTGGGAAACAGCTAACATTCAGCCAGTTCTCCGGAACGTTGCCAACGTCACTAATATGTTGTATTAAATTGCCCCGAACCTAACCTACCTGTGTTTCTCTAACACAGAGAAACACAGAGGAACACAGAGGAACACAGAGGAACACAGAGAAACACAGAGGAACACAGAGAAACACAGAGTAACACAGAGGAACACAGAGGAACACAGAGAAACACGGAGCTAAGTCACATCAACCCTCCAACGAAGATTAGAGCTATTAAGTTTGTAGTAAAATATGCAATAGTAATAAACAGTAGGAATGCCACGACAAAGGTTCATGTTGGGCATGTTGTTTAAGAGAGCATGTTGGGCATGTTGTGTAAGAGACCACGTTGGGTATGTTGTGTAAGAGAGGATATTGGGCAAATTATGTAAGATAGCATGTTGGGCATGTTGTGTAAGATAGCATGTTGGGCATGTTGTGTAAGAGAGCATGTTGGGCATGTTGTGTAAGAGAGCAGATTCAGCAAGATAGCGTCTGTAAAGAGTAGAGACAGAAAAGATTATTTTCGATAAAGATCAGTCTATGGGAGTACCTAACACCACAGAAGAAAATATTGCTCGTTTCAACAAGTTAAATACATCTTATGTATTATTCATGGCGATCTATCACCGCTGACACCTAATTTATCATCGCTGACACCTGATCAGTCATCATTGTCACTAGTATTACATATCCCAACTTTGATTTAAAACTCATTTCACAGATGTCCGTTTGCTATTAAACAATATTTAACGTTTAGTTTTTCTCGCAAGCCATTTTTTATTAATTTTTATATTTTTAGTTTGAAAATAACGGAAAGGGTAAACCAGCAATGATTGTCAATTATACTGGCTTTGAATTGGTTTGAAAACTTTATAAATATGTATAAAATGATTATTAAACATTTAACAGAAGGATATTCCATAAATTTAACAATCGTGTATTAAGCTAAAATATATCATGTGCACGACGTATAAATTAGCTGAAAACTTGAACCTAAATACTTATAGCTCTATAAATTTGCGGCTGCTTGAAAAGCTGTCTTAAGCTGAAGACAGTAAGAGATGGTCAAGTGGCAGATACTGTGGCTCAAGGGGGAGATTGATTCACACAAAAAGCCCTTCTACGAGTGAAGGGGAAGAAGTCGAACGATGAATGCACTATTTTTTACCTCAAGGAAATAGAGATTAAGCTGGAGAAGAGTGATGATAGAGAGGCAGAGAAACGTCTGCCTCTGTGTGTGTGTATGAGAACATTATTTTCCAGTCGTTGAACCGGTGTTGAAACTACCAAGTATATTGTCGTCGTATTCGTTTCACACTGGTCGTCATGGGTGAACGACCATGTCAGGTTATCGATTACAGTATCTGCATTATTCTGATGGGCTCTAAGAACCGACCAAGAGTGTCCAGACACCTCTCCACCTCATGTAGTACTGTATAAACATTTTGGTATCATAGTCTTGCCGAAGTCCGGAGTCCTGACCCTGAGACATATGCCCGCTTGACAACAGCTCGACGAAGAAGGGGGATCTCGCCATCTATGGACCTATGCAGGTCCATAGATGGCGTCGATATCACCACACCTCAACTCTATAGAAAGCGTTGATATCGTAACAATCTAACTCACACACATCATTGATTACTGAAGGTCTGTCACTGTTGACGGGAATCCGTCGCCTCAGTTGCTCGTTTAGCTCTCCTGTCAATTATATTTTATACAACCCAATGCAAGAGTATTGTTTTATTATTGTTTTACTTCCTTGTACTCCTAACTTTGTTGAAGTTACCATGTTTCTATATCTTTTTAACTTGATGTATATATATGGTTCGTATGGAATTATTTGGGCTTCTTTCAGTAACATATTCAGAATTGATTTTACTCTCTAATTTAGGTCATAATTGTCTTTAAATAACAGATTTCTAGAAAATAATTCCATTTGCACCTAAATAGGATAGAGATAGAACTTGCAAAACCTTGAGATTTTAAGTTGAATTAAAACACAAAAATCATATTTCAGGGAAATACACATATGTTCTCCAAGGAATCTCTGGAACTAATTATATCTTATTATATTTCACTTTCCCTCACACAAATGGGTAATAGAATTTATTCTATTTATTTCACGCTTTGTCAAAGTTTATTCTGCCACATGAATCGGTGACGACTGAAGATGAACCAAGCAGGGCAACATCAACGTCAGCTCGAGTGTATATATGATATCTTGTCTGGAGGAGAGTATGGAGATGTGGGAGACAGTAGGACTAAAATTTCCGAGCGCTGACCACTCAGCCACAGGGCCCCCCCCCATGTGTGTGTGTGTGTGAGTGTGTGTGTGTGTGTGTACTCACCTAGTTGTACTCACCTAGTTGTGCTTGCGGGGGTTGAGCTCTGGCTCTTTGGTCCCGCCTCTCAACCGGCAATCAACAGGTGTACAGTTTCCTGAGCCTAATGGGCTCTATATATCTACACTTGAAACTGTGTATGGAGTCAGCCTCCACCACATCGCTGCCTAATGCTTCCATTTGTCAACCACTCTGACACTAAAACACACACCACTCTGTGTGTGTGTGTGTGTGTGTGTGTGTGTTGTGTGTGTGTGTGTGTGTGGGTGTGTGTGTGTATTCACTTAGTTGTATTCACTTAGTTGTATTTTACGGGGGTTGAGCTTTGCTCTTTCGGCCCGCCTCTCAACTGTCAATTAACTGTTTAC
>WNGS01169498.1:29493774-29508774 GCA_020271785.1 Procambarus virginalis
CCACCTCGATCCAGACTTTTTCCCCGCAAAAAAACTCATGAAAACTATTTCCTTAATTGCGGAATACATTTAAATTCAAAGTCCTTTATTGGTCATCTACATATCCTTTACTGCCACTGAGAGATACAAGTGACTCTAATGAACTTATAATGTCTTTCATGAAGCTCTTCTCAATTAAACATTGTGGACCAAAACGTGGCGTCCTTGGCCTCAAATTAATTAATGCAGTGCTGCCATTGTTTGAGAGTGCCTTTTAGAGGGCCTTTTCCTTAAAGACAAAGTGAAGCAGTTAATTAACGTTACTGTCAGAAAAATAATCCATTATATTACCCCTTCTACAAGCACAGAGTGAAGATAAATAATTCCATGAGAATTATAGTATTAATTTCTGTAAATTACACAACTATAGAACTAAGTACTTATAAAACCTATAATTTGATTTATTTTTCTCGGGACCATTCCATTGCCTTCACTTTCGTTTCCACCGTCCAACTAGGACGTTGTAAATGACCTTCCCCGGTTTATAATGTTACCCACTTAAGGCTAGTTAAACAGAAGCCACACTAGAATGGAAACCTTGCTTAAATGTCCCTGTCCTACAGCCTGAAACAAATTTAAAGCCATCGATTGTAAACTGATGCTGCAGACTACAGCGATACAGTACCCTATATGATACCATGTGTTTCAACCCTTCAAAATATATTATCTCACTAAAAACGTAGTTTCAAAAGCCTTGCTAAGATCAAAATAATTAAAATTATACGGTTACTGAACACTGAGATAACGTTCCACAGGTTTTGTTTGTGCAAGAGCAAACAGATCCGCTCTTGTTCTTGTTTACCAAAGTATTGAGCTGTAATCACTTCATACAAGTTGAAGCAATTAGGCGCCTATCATGGGTCTGTAATCACTTCAAACGGGTTCAAGTAATTAGCTGACTCTGTTGAGGGTATAATCACTTCACACAGTCCAGTTAATGAAGTGGGCTCCTCGGAGCAGCTGTAGACGAAGGCTAAGACAACAGGAACGTCGGGAGAACACTCCACTGCCTTGAGCTCCAGGAGCCAGTAAACACTCTCAACAGTGTTTAGATTGTCTACAACAAACAATCTTCGACGTCAGAGTACAGCGGTCGTAGTCGTTGATAAATGGTGCTCGCAGTCTTATGATTTTTAGTAGTGTGAGAGAAATTATTATCTTCTGTTCGTTTGCTTTAAGTCAATGATAGTTGTTGGGCAGTTTTGGAGGAAGCTTAGTCTTCAACTCTGGATGGAAGTGGCTCATGCCTCCTCGTCATCTACCTAATTTTTTCACAAATATTTTCTGTAACTCCGACATATGTTTTCCTGTTCTCTGTGCATCCTGAACTCTTACTCATTTTGCACAGTAAATTACATTATTTTGTAGGCCTCATTCTCTTATTTTTTTTATAGCGTTTGCCTTTATATCTTCATTTACACATCCTTCACCAAACATCTTTTACAACAAATCCTTCACCCAGACACTATTCACCCAATCATCCTTCACCACCCATCATTCACCTAACGTCCCTCACCACACATCTATCACAACATATCATTCACCCATACATTATTCATCTACATATCCTACACCCACAAATCGTTCACCGAATGTGAACAATACCTCGGTGCAATATGGCCAGTACCTACTGGCCACATTGCACACTACAGGAGTACTTGCTGGCCCACATTGCAAGCTACAAGCGGGTGTAGTGCCACACCACTAGCTTGCCAGCCTTCAGGGAAGCACGGTGACCACAGCTTGATTCTTGCAGACGACAGATGAGGTATGAAAGGATCCAAATTCATACAGACCAATCAACATAAAGGTTATAGGTGTTGCTGGATCTGTATAGGTATGGTTCTATTTGAGTCTGACAGCTGCTTGATGGTAGGGGAGACGGGGGTGCAGCCTTTGACAAACCAATGCCACCCGGCCCTGGAAGACCAGGGGGCCAGGTTCACTTAGCAGTTACGAACCTATTTACGAACGTGTACATCTATCCTCAATCTTTGACTGCTTTGGTTACATTTATTATACAATTTACAAGCATGTAAACTTCCCAATCAACTGTTGTTATTGTTATAAACAAGCTTTCTGGTGCTTCGGAGCTCATTAACTGTTTAATAATTGTAAACAAAGCAGCACAAAATTGAGAAAAGATGTACAGCGCTTGCGAAAACTGCTTCGTGAATATGGCCCCAGGATAACGGCAACATCCCAGCCCTGGCAGCCTTCATCAGGTAACCAAAAATCTCCACACCTAATTCTCACAAGAAACTGAAAGTGGACACGGCATTAAACATTACCATTCGACTTAATCTTCATCAACATCCTACATTTCCTGTACTATGATCTTCCATCTTTCCCCTATGAATCTTCTCCCTATCCTCTCTAATAAATACTTTGATCATCAAATCAGTAAAAGATAGATTGGTGCCTAGTCTATCCATCGTGGTCCACGCAGGATGGGTCAGAGTGGTTACTGATCCACCCTTGAAGGTCTTTAATGCCGGCGGTCTTCAGTGATAAATGATTGCATATCAAATCATCACACATTACTCACAATCCATCCACGCATCTCCACTGACAAAGGATGGAGTTCACTTGCAACTTTATCGTCCATTTCTGTTAAGCACTGGGAATGGGTCAGATTATGCAAATTCGAGAGGCGTAGACGAGGTGTTTTAGTAAGCTGTAAAACGTGCCTGCCTGTGGAGAGCTTCAGGAGATGTGTTACTCTCGTCTTATAGACACAGCTTCACTGATTTCTGAATCAGTTAATATTCGTATCTAACAAATAAGGAAAGTGGCAATACTGATTGGGTTACTCTCATTGATGAGCCAAAACAACTGCTGAATTTGTTGTAAAAAACATTATTCAAGAGAAACATTACCATGCCCATTTAGATCAACCAATTCCTCCACGCTCTAAGCCCAGGAGAAACCAGTTTCTGGTTTTAGAAACCATGAAATTGACAGAAGACGAGAGTGAAGAAGAAGTAAAAATTTGTAGATGGAGAAAAAGACTCAAAGTGGAAACAGTGGCTACGATGAGGTTGGCAGTTTCTTCCTCTGCTTTTTCTTTCCTGGTCTCCTCTTCTCTCATTCTCTCTCCTCTCTCTATCATTGTCTTATGTTCTACCGTTTAGCATCTCTCTTGTTTACTTATTCTGGTTATCTCTAATACTGTTTCCGAGTCTTTGTTCACGTTAACGTGTTCATTTATCTTTCTTTAATTTATGTGTTACAGCTTCAACATGTGTACTCCAGCTAAAGAATCTTAAGTAAAAATTACAATGTCAACAATAAGATTTGCGGGACGTCTGAGAGTCACATCTTGTCACTCATTCTTGTTCCTTTAACATTCATCACAGTAAAATGTTGTGACATTTCAATAATGTTGTTTTACCTTATGGTTTCCCATAATTGGGAACAGGAGGTCTGTTAATCTTATCGAGCTCACATTACGTTACTATTGATGATTTCTATGAATCTTATTCAGCTCACATTACGTCAACTATTGATGACTTTACCCGTAATGCTACCCACAACAGTGGCCTAACTCATAGGTACGTATATTCTGCTAGGGGACCAGAGGCGTTAGGTTAAAGGAAACGTTCCCAATCGCTTCTGTCTGGTCCCGGGATCGAACCCTAGCTCTTCGTTTGTGGACCGAGGACGTTTGTAGGCTAGTAAGCTATATCAGAATATAATTTAAGACACGTTATCAGGTATAGTTCTCTCTCTCTGTCTGTCTCTCTCTCTCTCTCTCTCTCTCTCTCTCTCTCTCTCTCTCTCTCTCTCTCTCTCTCTCTCTCTCTCTCTCTCTCTCTCTCTCTCTCTCTCTCCTCTCCTCCCAACGTTCACGTGATTTATAACATAATTTATGTTCACATGATTGTGTGTATGTGAAACGGTGCAAGTTATTTTATGCGTGGTTCAGTGCTTTATTTTCTAAGTATCCAGTATAAATAAAAATGGTAAAGATGTAGTTTAACAAATTTTGTTTAGATGCACAAACAACTAATTAATGAAAATGCACGTCAGACGCAGTGTAGTGTAACTTAGTTTAATTTAGGTCAAGATGTAATATTATTATAAAGAGAACTCTAGGTACTCTGACGTTAGGTACTGGGTTAAGTGGTGGCCAGGTAAGGTGAAGGGTTGAGTGGTATAATGTAACCTTCATATGATAGAGTACATTCGGTCACAGCCCCGCTCCTGTGCCAGGTATGTCCACTACGGGCTCACCATAGCCCGTGCTACTTGTCCCGCTCCTGTGCCAGGTATGTCCACTACGGGCTCACCATAGCCCGTGCTACTTGCCCCGCTCCTGTGCCAGGTAAGTCCACTACGGGCTCTCCATAGCCCGTGCTACTTGCCCCGCTCTTGTAGCAGGTAAGCTAACTTCGGGCTCACCATAGCCCGTGCTACTTGGAACTTTTTGTTCCGAGTAGCTGAATCTAAAACAACAAAGGTAGAGTACAGTCGTCATGTTATGTTGTTCGTCCATCAAGTCTGTGAAGACTTGTGTCATCGCCAATAACCGTGTAATTAGTGTCTCCTGGGGTGGGTTCGGGGATGGATGACCATTCCTGAGAAGCGCAGAATAATATACGTCATGTAGGATGGAGGACAGTGTTTCGTAGCTCAGTTCTCTCGCTATATGTTAGTAAATAGTAGGATAAAGGTACCACGTTATTGCCTGGACATAATGCAATCTGTAAGTCATTGTCCTGTGATGTGGCTCGTTGTCCTGTGATGTGGCTCGTTGTCCTGTGATGTGGCTCGTTGTGCTGTGATGTGGCTCGTTGTCTTGTGATGTGGCTCGTTGTCTTGTGATGTGGCTCGTTGTCTTGTGATGTGGCAGAGAGCAAGTCCAGCAGGATGTCACACACAATGACAGATATTATTAACAAGAATGTTTTCAATTCTAACGATTTAATACGTGTCAAATTAATTTTTTTCCAAACAAATCTTAAAATCTTCATAACTCACCTGACCAATCAGGGCGATAATCATTAGTACGAGGAAGCGTCAAAATTGAATTGATTTAATTCATGGTTTTCCCGAGGTTTTTGCGGTGACGTTATCTTGAGGATATCTTGTGATGATTTCGGGGCTTAGCGTCCCCGCGGCCCGGTCGTCGACCAGGCCTCCACCCCCCAGGAAGCAGCCCGTAGCAGCTGCCTAACTCCCAGTTACCTATTTACTTTTAAGTAACAGGTGCCTCAGGGTAAAAGAAACATTTTGCCCATTGTCTCCACCTCCACCGGGGATCGAACCCAGAACCTCAGGACTACGAATCCGAAGCGCTGTCCACCCAGCTGTCAGGGTGTAAAGCGTAAAGACAGGTTTTGTAGAAAGAATGTCTGGCAATATTATGCTGATATAGCATCTAAGGAACTATAGAAAAGACTGTGTGAATGTGAGGGCACTGTGAGAACGGGGATTTGTGTGAATATGAGTTTGTGACGACGTAAGTTTAACGTCAGACAAAGTTGTGTTTGTGAGAACTTGAATACCTAATTCTGTGCATCTGTGACGACGCGAGTGTATGAGAACTTACGTCTGTGAGAATGTGAGACCTTAAGTCTTTGAGAACTCGAGTATTCTTGTTGTTAATCCCTGTCTGTGTTTAAAGTAAGCAGACAGGGCATTGTCGTATTTTTCATTGCACAAAATATATACAATCACCACAGCCACCTATGGTCTTCCAAATTTGAATTTTACAAATAGTCATTTTAAACAATGCTGCGATTATTGAGTACTCATAATTGACTATATTAAACAAACTTAAAACTTCTAATTAATTAATTCTCTCTCACTTCTGTTCCTATTATTTTTCACTCTTGTTCTTATTTTCTTTTGCTCCTGTTCTTGCGATCAATACCTAACTCAACTTTTCATACTCATTTCCTTCGAGTTTGGGTTCACATAAATCTTCCACGTCAGACCGACCCACCTTTAAAACTTTCACAACTGGCGGTCGTGTGTGTTCTTCATTTACTTCTCTCAGGTTCAAACTTTGCCCAATGAGCCTGTCACTGTTTCCTGAGGTCTGGGGGGGGGGGGCACTGTCCCTGGATCTGAGGTCGGTTTTGTTGTGAGCCAGGAAGTGTTTGGAAACATAGTTTCTCTCTCTCAAACTTCACACACCCATTCATCATAGACTATACAATATTCCAGTAAAACAAAAGGGTACTTCTCATATTTGTAATTTCGTGTAATAATTGCAATGTGATTTACGTTAACTGCAGTATCAATCAGATGTGACTTTTGCCTGATTGTGACTAGTCAAGCAATTATTACATAAAATTAAGACGAAGCCACTTTTCAAAGAGGAATGTTTCAGGTAACCATGAGAAAGATGTTATGACAAGTTATCGCTATCAGGTCTCACTACAGTTAGAACTAAATATATAAAATTGTTTCACTAATATGTGTTAGAACGAGACGATCAACTGTAATTTAAAAAGGCTTGTGTTCCAATAATCACTATATATTTAATGTGTGTTTAGATAGAAATTACTCAGAATCACAATGAAATCCCATTAACGTGATGTATTAGAGAGAAAATGGCTTATGTTTCCTACTGATTTGTTTATGAATTAATCAGCCTTGAAGTGAAATCAAAGATATAATATTTGGCTGATTGCTTGGTTCAGCGAGATGATTTGCCTTTTTTACAACCTGTAGATTAGTGTTCAAGGACTATTTCCACCTGGCCTAACATCACACAGGGTGGTTGTAGTTAGTGCCACTTCTCCTCTCGCGTGTGCTGGTGGTGAAAGTGCAAGTGCTTGGTGAAAACAATTCATATAATATAGATAGATTCTATAAAAGAGTACTATCCGGTACACTTCTGGATTGACGGATCATCACAGCAGGAGTAAAACACGACTAGAATATAAGACACAACACACAAACACACATGACAACTTACAAACAAAAACAAAAAAACATAATAAATTATTCCATAGCTAAACACAATGCGCAAAAACACAAAAGACAACACCAACAAACCAAACAGCATTCTCGAATACACAAAGCAATATTGCCAAACAAAAAATACACCATTGTCAAATCCGAAAACACACAAGCCAACACAAACATGCAAAGCAACATAGCCAAATACACATAGCAATGCAAACAGACAAGAGAGCGTTCCAAAACACACACGAGACGACATAGCCAAACACAAAAGCCACAATAGACATATTCACCCAACAACACAAGCGGGAAGCTCTCTCTCTCTCTCTCTGTAACCGCCTCAGTCCCTCTTAGCCTCAAGGAAACACGTTTCTTATGCAAATAGCGACAGGAAGATTTAAATTAGACCGCAAAACCTTGTTGGTCTTCGCAAATGCAGAACCTGCAGCATCCTGCAGCGCGAGATGAAGAACGCGACAGCATCCAGGCGACCCAAATGATGTAGATCTTCACAGCATCCCTCGATTCATGAGATGAAGAACACAGAATCATTACCCCGACCCACAAGATGCAGAACAAACAGCATCACCACGACCCACAAGATGCAGAACAAACAGCATCACCACGACCCACAAGATGGTGAACAAACAGCATCACCACGACCCACAAGATGAAGAACAAACAGCATCACCACGACCCACAAGATGAAGAACAAACAGCATCACCACGACCCACAAGATGAAGAACAAACAGCATCACCACGACCCACAAGATGGTGAACAAACAGCATCACCACGACCCACAAGATGAAGAACAAACAGCATCACCACGACCCACAAGATGGTGAACAAACAGCATCACCACGACCCACAAGATGGTGAACAAACAGCATCACCACGACCCACAAGATGAAGAACAAACAGCATCACCACGACCCACAAGATGAAGAACAAACAGCATCACCACGACCCACAAGATGGTGAACAAACAGCATCACCACGACCCACAAAATGCAGAACAAACAGCATCACCACGACCCACAAAATGCAGAACAAACAGCATCACCACGACCCACAAAATGCAGAACAAACAGCATCACCACGACCCACAAAATGCAGAACAAACAGCATCACCACGACCCACAAGATGCTGAACAAACAGCATCACCACGACCCACAAGATGCTGAACAAACAGCATCACCACGACCCACAAGATGCTGAACAAACAGCATCACCACGACCCACAAACCGTGTCTGGCAAGTGGAGTCTATTTTTCAGATTTTTTTATGCGTGAGGACTTTTGGATCCGAGTAGGGATGTTTGTGGAGCAAATTTTCTCAGTGAAGATATCGCGTCTCGCGATTTTATTGGAGAAGTTGGAAGAGTATAGAGAGTGAAATTGGCAGCATTTTCAAGGACAGGAATGAATGGGTGGAGTGATTCATGGCTTCTCTATTTCAAGTCTGCGTGTATTCTACCTCTCCATTGGGTGCTGCAGTTTACCTGATGATTCTGTCGCTTTCAAGGGGCATTGAAAAATCATCGTTTCGTGCTTAGAGGTATTATATTTTATCTTTTTATTGTCGTAGCTCATTCCAGGGTCCTCAACGATTTCTTACACAACTTTTTAAAGGCAGTTCTTATGTTGGCCAGTCTAGCATATGCCGCTGACGATATCCTTTTGATGTGGGCCTCTGGGGACAGGTTCGGTGTGATATCAACCCCCAGATCCTTCTCTCTATTTTACTCTTGTAGGATTTCACCTCCCAGATGGTACCTTGTGTTCAGTCTTCTGTTCCTTTCGCCTAATTTCATTACTTAACACTTTCCTGAGTTGAACTTTAGTAGCCATTTTATAGACCCCTCCTCGAGCCAGTCCAGGTCATCCTGTAGCCTCTGTCTATCATCATCTGTCTTGATTCTTCTCATAATTTTTGCATCATCAGCAAACATTGAGAGGAAGGAGCCTATACCTTCTGGAAGATCGTTTACATATATTAGAAACAGGATGGGTTCAAGTACAGAGCCCTGAGAAACTCCGCTGGTAACATCTCGCCACTCTGATGTCTCCCCCTCACAGTTACTCGCAGTTTCCTGTTGCTTAGATACTCCCTATCCACTGGAGCATCTTACCTTTTACTCCTGACTGTTGCTCCCCTTTTCGAAACAGCAATTTATGGGGTACTGTGTCAAAAGCTTTCTGACATTCCAAGAAAATTCAGTTTGCCCACCCTTCTTTTTCTTGCCTAAATTTTGTTGCTTGGTCACAAAATTCTATTAACCCTGTGAGGCATGATTTACCATCTCTAAACCCATGCTGGTGGTGAGTTACAAAGTTATTTCCCTCCAGATGCTCTACGAGCCTTTTCCTCACAATTTTCTCTATCACCTTGCATGGTATCCAAGTTAGGGAAACTGGCTTGTAGTTCAGTGCCTCTTGCCTGTCATTCTTTTTTTGTATATTTGGACTACATTAGCTGTATTCCAGCTTTCTGGTAAGTCTCCTGTTTCCAGTGACATGTTATACACCATAGAGAGTGGCACACTTAGTGCTTCTGCACCTTCTTTTAGTATCCACGGTGAGATTCAGTCAGGCCCAACAACCTTTGTCACATTCAGCTCCAACAGATTCCTTTTGACCTCATCACTGGTGAGGTCAAAATCCTCCAAGGTTGCTTGGTTTGCCTCCTCATTTAGCGCAGGGGCTTCTCCTTATTCTTTTATGAAGACCTACTGGAATCTCTTGTTGAGTTCTTCACACACCTCCTTGTCATTACCCGTGTATCTATTCTCCCTTTTTAGCAGTTTCATCACTTGTTCCTTCACCGCTGTTTTCCTCTTGATGTGACTGTGGAGCAGCTTTGGTTGGGTCTTAGCTTTACTCGCGATGTCATTTTCATACTGTCTCTCTGCTTCTCTCCTCACTCTGAGGTACTCATTTCTTGCCCTCTGGTATCTCTCCCTGCTCTCTGGTGTTCTGTTATACCTGTAGTATCTCCATGTTCTTTTACTCAATTGCTTCGCTACCTTACATTTCTGGTTCAACCATGGATTCTTCTGTTGCTTTTTGCTTTCCTTCTTCAGGACCTGGAAAATCTATATGCAGTTTCCAGGCATTTCTGTGAGCTGCATTTCTGAATTGTTTCCCATGTGTGTGTATGTGTGTGTGTGTGTGTGTGTGTGTGTGTGTGTGTGTGTGTGTGTGTGTGTGTGTGTGTGTGTGTGTGTGTGTGTGTGTGTGTGTGTGTGTGTGTGTGTGTGTGTGTGTAACCTTTTTATTACATTTTATCTAGATTTTTAATTGTTTGGTTCACTGCACTGCGATTGTCAGAGGCATCTTGCTCTACCAGATACACCTGATTATTTTGTCGCATACAGAAGCACTTGGGCTCAGTCTAGTTTATCGTTATTGCCCAGTGAATGGCTGAAAACTCCACCTTCCTGCTTCATTGGCAACAATTTATTTAATATATTAAACCTGTGTGTTTGTGACAATAAGTTTTCTATCCAAGAATAGAGCTAAATTCTTCCAATTCAACAGTACATGCTACAGAAACTTCTGTGATTAAAGCTATGAATGTTAAGTATGGAAAGACAAAAAAATAAAGAGGAGAGGTGTGTTTGGTGTAAATGAGATGTTATTGTCGCAGTAAGCATCCATCAGTCTCAGGAGACTATGGAGTTGAGCTCTGGTTGTCGGTCTGGAGTGGCCTCTCCAGGGCGCAAAGCCAGGGTAGGTTGATACGGGGGAGAAGCTGTTACCCATGCAGCAGGTCCTCCCTTCTCCACGGCGGCGAAAGTCTCCAATGGAAAGGCAAACGCCAATACGATTGGTTCCAGCGTCGCCGTCGTGTAGTCCTGGACTATGTTCACGACTGAATTTGACTTATTGGTTGGTTGGTAGGTGATTATGGTGGCCTTAATAACGCTCCAGAGGTAGATATGCCTTAAACTTAACGTTAAAAGACTAATGCTATACGGGAGGGGGGGGGGCATAGTTTTTCAGCAGATGTTTTGATTGTACTGAACTTTTTCACTCATAATATGAGAAACGATAAAAGATCTTGCAAATCCTCGTGTTGCATATACACATTCTACATAACCACCGCCTCAACGTCTTCCACAATTATCACCTCAATCTCCACCGCATGTCAACAATGCTACTAGTACAGCTTCCACTTACTCAGTCACTACCACGACCATCATCACCACCACCACCACAACTGCCACCACTACATCTATCACCACTACAACAATCACTACCACGACAGTCACCACCACCACAACTGACACTAATACATCTACCACCATTACAACAATCACTACCACGACAATCACCACCACCACTACATGTACCACCAATACAACAATCACTACCACGACAGTCACCACCACCACTACATCTACCACCATTACAACAATCACTACCAAAGCTCTCCTCACAACTGACTGTCAAGGCAGTCAAACCAACACAAGACTTAGCATGTTCATTCCAGCATGTCAAAGATTCCAATCATGGAATATTTTTTTCAAGATAGGATCTTCACGACCTGTAATTTCGTACGTGCTGAAGCTTGGTCATTCACACAGTTAGTATGTGTGTAAACTCACCTAAATGTAATAAATAGAGCGAGTGTGTGTACTTACTGGGTTGTGCACTAGTTCCTGAGCTCCGGCTTACAGCTGTTAGATATCTGAATGCAGGGATTTTCGACCAATTTATTGTTCGTAAAGACTGTTGAAACTCTTGAAACTTTTTTGTGAATTGGCTTCAACAGTCTTTTTTTACTTTTGGTGTCACTCTTGTTTTTGTTAATATTTGTTCTGGTGTCTTTACAAATGAGAGATCTAGGGGCAGGTCTGGCACCATCTTGGAAACTCTGGAAGTTTTCATTGAATAAATAATATACATTTCTTATCATTCTCTGTGTCCTCCCTGTCTATTGTAGAGGCTGATTCCTATATCATTGAACAAATCCACAAGGGCCGTGACGAGGATTCGAACCTACGTCCGAGAGCATCCCAGACGCTGCCCGAATCGACTGAGCTACGACATGGTATAAGAATTGCAACCATAAATTATACTGAATTTACTTGGATCCTGCAGCCTCTCCGAGACACAAACCAGGATTTTACACAACTCCCCCCTGCACTCGACCTATGTCAATAAACCGTTCTACCTCTTCGCCCTTACTTCATTACACACAGAAATCACGATTGCGTGACGCATCAAATGAACGACCCTTGGGATTTGTTCATATGATGCATCACGCTATTGAGATTTCTGTGTGTCCTATATCATTCGCCATCATCTTCCTCTTAACGTGACTATAGACTAATATACTCTAGCCACAGGTCACCGTCTTTCTCAGAGTATTTCGATGCATTCCAAATAATGTGCATTGGTTCTTCAGTTTTTTATGTATCCTTAAGTTCATTTATATTCTGTGTTCACTTTATTTCTTCCATGATCTTATTTATCTGTGTATGTGTGTTGTGTGAATGTGTTGCAGACTCAAACATGCTAAGAAATCGAAGATGTAACTACTTGAAGAATTTAATGAAGATAAATAAAATTATAATGCAGTATTCCTTAAGATTACCACCTAATTTATCACAGTGTAAATCAGCTTTTCTGAATGATTAATGCGCAAAAAGATTCCCTTACGATTCACAAATATTTTACCATTTAATTGTTATTATTATATACTTATATTCATCAACTGTATTGTTGCTTTGACGCTTCAGTAACTTATGAAGCTATATTGAGAATTTGACAAGGATATGTTTTGTTCATTTGTGGTAAATTTATTAGTAATATTTTAAGAGCAAGAGAGAGGTATAACTACATTAATTATTTGATGCAGTTCATGTTTGTTTGAATTTTCTTATTAGTCATAGGAGACTATGGAGTTGCACTCTGGTTGTCGGTCTGGAGTGGCCTCTCCAGGGCGCAGAGCCTGGGTAGGTTGATATGGAGGAGAAGAATATAAATCTAAACCCATTTAAACCAATTTATATATTCCTTTGGAGATGTATGCATGACACTTGGAATACATTTCACTGTTATTATATTGAAACACAACAGAGAGGTCACTGGTATTGTACTGGATGACACTGGACAGGTGAGTGTCACTGGTAAGATGTTAAATAACAGTGGTTAGATATGTATTATTTTGATGATTATGACAATGGATATTCCTGGAATTAGTGGTGGTAAAGAGATGTCATTGGTACCATGGAAGATTAGTCTGTGACTCTGAAGCGATCAGTGGGATGTACTCACCTAATTGTTCTCACCTAATTGTGCTTGCGAGGGTTGAGCTTTGTCTCTTTGGTCCCGCCTTTCAACTGTCAATCAACTGGTTTACAGATTCCTGAGCCTACTGGGCTCTATCATATCTACACTTGAAACTGTGTATGGAGTCAGCCTCCACCACATCACTTCGTAGTGCATTCCATTTATGAAATACTCTGACACTGAAAACATTCTTTCTCACGTCTCTCGCTACATAGTCGTAATGGCTTGGCGCTTTACCCCGATCATTCAATTCTAAAGTCTCTGTGGCTCATCTGGGTACTAAGTCTCTACCTGTGTCCCCTTGTTCGTGTCCCACCCGTGCTGGAGAGTTTGTCTTTGTCCACCCTGTTATTTCCCCTGAGAATTTTGTAGGTGGTAATCATGTCTCCCCTTACTCTTCTGTTTTCCAGGGATGTGAGTGTGTGCAGTTGACTGCTGTTTCAGTGGTATTCCAAAGTGCCTATCTTTAAATAAATAGTTTAACAGTTGTATGAACATGACCACTGTCATATATTTTAATATCTGATCTCATGTATACATGATAGATTGTATCATAAATACTTTATAGCTATTCTCTCGTATTCATAAATGCTACTATCAAATATTCTTGATTGGTGAATTCGTCAATATATTACTATCTGATATTACGAGTTTTTGATAACTGCTATCATGTCTGTATAATAGCTTCTTTGGTAAATTAAAAATACTTACTTTCAGGGATATTTACTTGTTATTAACATCTTGCTAGATTGAAGACTGGGGTTTATCTTTATTATGGAATATATTCTGGTGTATAATTTTCCAAACATGTTTATAAGTGAATGTTTCATATACGCCGGTACATCAATTCAATCCAGCTAAAACTATAAAGACATATATAAATTGTTTCAGAGTAAACCCTCTAATCTGATCTTATTTAATCTAACTATTAATTTATTTAGACATTTTAACGTATACACAGTCATCTCTAAAATGTATTCATCTAACAGACTCAGCGTACATCATGGATATATTAAAAACTTTGTCATTAACGACGCTTAGTAAAATGTAGCATAAGATGTAGGATAGAAAAATGTGTATTACAAGTTATATACGATTCAGGGGCCAGATTCACGAAGCAGTTACGCAAGTACTTACGAACCTGCACATCGTTTATCAATCGTTGATGCTTTGTTTCAAAATATTAAACAGTTATGAGCTCCGAAGGACCAGGAGGCTCTTTATAACAATAACAATCTGTTGATTGTGAAATTTTTCATGCTTGTAAACTCTTTGATAAATGTAACCAAAGCCGTANCATAAACAGATCATAGACACAAAACAGATAGAATATAATTACAAGAAACATGGCGTGGAAACTAATTAAGTAAATGGTGGCGTAGAAACGGAGAGAAGATGAACCAGGCTACAAGGAGATCGCAATTGAGGTAGCTGTGATGAGAGTGATATATATATAAACATATTATATATATATAGTATATATATATATATATATATATATATATATATATATATATACATATATATATATGTATATATATATAATATATATTATATATATATATATATTATCTACATATATATATGTATATATTTATATAGATATAATATATCTATATATATATATACATACATATATATATTATATATATATATATATATTATATATATATATATTATATATATATATAATTTCATACATATGGATCAGCCTAAATACCATATATGCATAATGCATATT
>WNGS01169498.1:29513780-29531280 GCA_020271785.1 Procambarus virginalis
TCTTAATATATCTATAAACTACCCCTAGGATAAGAACCATGGTTTACATTTCCATGGGATATACGTCTTCGGGTACACGTCCCTTCTATCCTTTATCCTTAGCTAAAGTAGACTTGTTGTTATTATGACGGAAAAAGGATTTTGGGTTTGGAATTTTTTTGGAACGTGAGCGGGAGGACTGGCGCATGATGGGGATGCAAATGGCGGGATTGGAATGCAGAGTAGCATGATTGCATGGATGAAGGGGTTGAATATTTGATTGTTGCAGTTATTGCAAAGTTGGGGCTATGCAACGCCACTGTGGTTGACAAATGCATAACACCTGTGGACGACGGACCCAAGTATCTGATGTCCTAGTGTAATTTTCAGGCATTCTTCCACAAAGGGAAATTTATGTGTTTTAGGAAAATAAAAGTTCATCGTATATTGATGCTTCCCCTAGCCTAATGGTTTTCTGGGGTACTGGATAGGTTGTTGCAAAGTTGGTATGCTGATGATAGGGAAAAACACTTTATATTTTATGCTTTATATTCGATAACATCCGCGTTATCTACACACAACTCTAACGTCCACAGGAAGTCGTAAAATTATTTACATTACTTCATCAAGAAGTTTATGAAGTTTTAAGATATTTTACATATATTTATAAATAAGCAAATATTTTTCCCCGTTTAATGTATTGATATAAGGTAAACTTATGTTTGTTAATGGTGACTTATAGTGTTCGTCATATAGTTGACTGCCTTAGCAATTCTATAACATCAAGTATTTGACCCAAAACTTAAAAATATCAAAACTACAAATTATTGACTTTTCTAAATATTATATATTATATATCTGTGATCACGTGATCTATAATATTAGATCTATTAAACAAACCCTTGAACATAATACCAAGGGTCATGATTGTAATTATTGAATTATGTTAATATACACTTTGCTATTTTGAGCCTATATTTATTTGTGATCGATGATATATGGTGATAAACCAAAGAACATTGACCTTTAATTGGTGGCTACGTTAATATCCACTAATATCTGAATAATGAGATTAAAGCTATGATACGAAAAAATGACCCCTTGACCTTTGACAACAAACCATGCTCTCTGTTTTGCCTGTTCCGAAAGCTTCTCCAATACTTTTTTACTGTTCCATTTTTTGGGTCTTCTTTCCTCTTTCATTTGCCTATTAGTTTCCTCAGTTCCTCTTTACCAAACGGATGTTATCCCTCTACCGTTCTACTTCTACTTTGCGCTTTCCTTCCTGGTCCAACCACTAGGGTAGACGGTAGAGCGACGGTCTCGCTTCATGCTGGATGGCGTTCAATCCCCGACCGTCCAAGTGGTTGGGTACCATTCCCCTCCCTCCCCCCGTCCCATCCCAATTCCTTTTCTTGACCCCTTCCAAGTGCTATTTAGTCGTAATAGCTTGGCGCTTTAATCTGAAAATTCTCTTCCCTCTTTCCCTCCTTTACTTCTTTCATCTTTTTCTTTCCTTATCCGTCGTTAAGGAGTTTCGGAGCATCGTCGTCCCTGCTGCCTTCCTCCCTCGGTCTCCTGCAGCAGTTCCTGTCACTCATCTCTGCAACATCAATCAACCAGCGGCGACAGTATCAGGTCGGGTCCTCAAGACATCTTGCAGAATATTCTAGTTTGCAAGGCTCTTCTCTTGTTTTCCTTCCATTTTTTGTTTGCCCTAGTTTTATATACATTTTCACCTTTCTTTTAGCTTCCTGTTGTTTTCTTTCTCACTACTTTCTTTCATATTTTTGTTTTCTTCTACTTTTACAGTTATTGTTCTTTACGTGGAGGATGGCCCGGCCGAGTACTCCAACCGGCGTTTGTTCTCCTGAACCGTCAAGTACATCGTCAGGACCAAAGGTGATTCTCAGGCAGGTAGCTCTCAGAACTACAGAGGGAAGGCTAAAGTGACAGGGAAGGGGAGGAACAGGAATGAGGCATGGGAGAGGCGTGCGAGAGGGTGGGAGAGGCGTGGGTGGAGGGTTGGGAAGGGGTAGGAGAGTAGGTCTGTGACTGTATGAATGAAAATGGCAAATAGAGAAGGTGAATGCATGCAGAGATCTTGAATGTGAAAAATATATTAACGTAATGTAAAAGAACAGATCTGCCATGCCAACCACATCTCACGACAAAACTAACCTAATAGCACGTGTTAATAACATCTTGTCCTCTATTATTCCACCGGTCTAGTTGTCTGTAGCAACTAGCCTACCAGAATACCACCTACCAGTTAGAATAAATATTCCAGCCCGCCATCAGCTAATAACAAACGGGTCATTTCCTCCATCACCCGATGACAAAAAGGCCATATTCACATATCCCGCCTGTTACAGTCATAATATTCCTCCACCTGTTACTGTCATTACTCTATTCCACCTGGTACAGTCACAATATTCCTCCACTTGTTACTGTCATTACTCTATTCCACCTGGTACAGGCATAATATTCCTCCACCTGTTACTGTCATGACCCTATTCCACCTGGTGCAGCCATGATATTCATCCACCTGATACAGTCAAGATACTCTTCCACTTGTTACTGTCATGACTCTATTCCACCTGGTACAGTTATGATATTCCTCCATCTGTTACTGTCATGACTGTCACCCAGCTGATACAGTCTTCACACTCCTTTCTGTTAAAACCACGACACACTCACCTGTTACGATCACTGCATCACTAAACAGGACCCCGACGAGGACACCACTTAGGGCTTTACGGCTGTACACATGGGCAGTGAGAGCGTAAAGAGTTTGTATACTGATGTCTTCATCTTTAAAATGAGAGACAATTCCAAGCAACCGCACGCCAGTCACTGGAGACATGGCCCAGGATTCTAAAAGAATTTACTCAACCACTTACGAACATAAACATCTTTTTCGCAAACTTTCGCAGCTTTGTTTATATCTATTAAACAGATTACAAACATCGAAACTTGTCAATCAGATTTGGTTTTCCAATATTAACATTGATTCTACATCTCCCACATTCATCATCCGTGTCTTTCAACCATCTATATCAACCGTGCCCATTGGCCTTCACCCACTTATTTTGTTCTTGCTACTCTTCCACTTACTACCAGTCACTTCCCTGACATATTCTTTCTTCCACTTAATTAGGTGAGAGAAAGGAGATTGATATTTAAGCCAATATAGATCGAGTCACTTTCAAAGATATAAGGTGCCCTGAAAATCTTTGAATAGAATGTTTTTTTATTGTTGAATGCATTAAACCTTTCCAGGAAATGTGTTCTTGTGTTGAAATGTTAGTGTTTAAGTTTGAATTAACTTGTAATGGTAATAGTTAATTTTAGAGCAGAGTTCGCAAAGTCGTCCAGGAACCTTCAAGACTAAAGTTCACACCGTACAATTAGTGTCACTCGCGTCAGATAACTGCTTATGGTTGATCCTTGTCACCTGTGGCTTATTCCACACAAGCACGCATTTTCTGCTTTCACATTTAGGTACGAATATCTAGGTGAGTACAACCCGCCTACCTAAACACAAACACACACACACATATCTTTTTTTTAATGTCAGAGTAGTTGACAAATGGAATGCATTAGGAAGTGAGGTGGTGGAGGCAGATTCCATACACAGTTTCAAGTGTAGATATGATAGAGCCCAGTAGGGGCTCAAGAACCTCTACATAAGTTGATTGACAATTGAAAGGCGGGACCAAAGAGCCAGAGCTCAACCCCAGCAAGCACAACTAGGTGAATAAAACTAAGTGAGTACACTTAGCTCTCACAGAGCTAAGTGTACACACACACACACACACACACACACACACACACACACACACACACACACACACACACACACACACACACACACACACACACACACACACAAACACACACACACACACACAAGTGTGTGTGGGCAGATATTGAAACCTCAATAAGTTTCAGAGCTGATCCAGAAATGAAACAAGACTTAATCTCAAATAACTACATGGTAATGATAATTTATGAGAAGAATTAATACGTTTTAAACAGTATTAAAGATAAGATAATTGTCCCAAGAAAAATTAGAAAAATTAAGGAAACTTGTTAAACTCGTTTACTAACAATAGATGCTAAGATAAATAGAATAGCATCGGCAATTAAAATGGAAATAAATGGAATATTCATAATGAGGGAACGGAAGAAGGCTTTCGGAGAATTTTAATATATATATATATATATATATATATATATATATATATATATATATATATATATATATATATATATATATATATATGTATATATATATATATATATATATATATATATATATATATATATATATATATATATATATATATATATATATATATTACTGGTATCTCTAATTATAAATGAATCGACTTTACAACCTTGGCTTTAGATATACTTCAATATCTGCACTGATCCAGTAAAGGTGTGAAAAGCTGGCACAATTTTCTCTACCTCTGAGAATTTACACGTAGGCAAATTACCCGTTAGAGAAGGCAACGCCGTAGTTTGTGACAGCAATACTGCAGGTATGTGTGGTAATGGTGGCAACAAGCAGAACATGGGATTACGCCCCTTGTGTTGTAGTAGTGTAAGCTGCTGGAAAATGTTCTGAAGCTTTTCTGACTGAGGAGGAAAGTGTCAACACATCTCACTGAGGAAGTTACCTCTTTAGACACATCTTTGTGAGGAAGATATCCCCGTCAACACATCTTTGTGAGGAAGATATCCCCGTCAACACATCTTTGTGAAGAAGACATCCCCGTCAACACATCTTTGTGAGGAAGATATCCCCGTCAACACATCTTTCTGAGGAAGATATCCCGGGTCAACACATGTTAATCACGCCTGGCTGAGAAGATGACACTTGGAGAAATCCTTTTCTAATTAAACCAAGATGCAAGAGCCCTTGTCAGAGGAATAATATGTATAATAATTTTCACGTAACACGTGAGTAACGAGTTACTCAGATGGCCGCAGCCTGATGAAGTGATTTGAAGAATATATATATATATATATATATATATATATATATATATATATATATATATATATATATATATATATATATATATATACATATATATATTCACCTAGTTGTGTTTGCGGGGGTTGAGCTTTGCTCTTTCGGCCCGCCTCTCAACTGTCAATCAACTGATTACTAACTACTTTTTTTTCTACACCACACACACCCCAGGAAGCAGCCCGTGACAGCTGACTAACTCCCAGGTACCTATTTACTGCTAGGTAACAGGGGCATTCGGAGTGAAAGAAACTTTGCCCATTTGTTTCTGCCTGGTACGGGAATCGAACCCGCGCCACAGAATTACGAGTCCTGCGCGCTATCCACTAGGCTACCAGGTCCAGTTATGTGTGTGTGTGTGAGCGAGTACTTTATATTTTTTTAATGTCTCCATTTTTTTGTGGAACCAAAGCCGTGTCTATCCGAATATAAAACAGGAATATTCAGTAACGCTCAAACAGATTGTGTTCACCTGATATTGACAGCAGTTATAGGCTTCAATTTAAAACATAACAACAGCATCACAGTGCAAACTTTGTTAGAGAATATGTCAAAAGTTCTAAGCAGATAATTTCATTTCCGTGTATGCTGTAAACACCTGTATCTTTTATAGAATGAGTTAGTGTTGTTTTCACAGAAAGCAGATGCAATAAAATGAAAAAAAATCTGAATATATTAACAGACTATATTTATATATTAATATGCATTATTAAAACATGTGATACATTATGAGAGGAAATATTAACAAATAATATATTAATTAGCAAAATATTGGCTGTCAGTATAGAAACCTTTATCAAGTGCACGATTAAAATTAATTTTATTTATAAATATGTTTTTAGTTTAAATGAACAAATTCACATGGACCGTGATGAGGATTCGAACCTACGATCAGGATGTTCCCAGCTGCGCCTTAGTCAACTGTGCCACAACATGGTAAAAAGATTTTTATTGAAGTAAGAGCGTTGAGGTCTAACATTTGGTTGACAGAGCCTGTAGGTGCATGGGGGAATTGTGTGAAACGTGATTGGGCTTCAGAGAAGCTTCGGAATCCTAGTGAGGGCAGTAGCACTCCGGGTCGCAATTCTTTTTACCATGTCGTGGCACAGTTGATTAAGACGCAGCTGGGAACATTCCGGGCGTAGGTTCGAAGCCTCATCACGGCCCTTGTGCATTTGTTCATTTAATATATCACGCTATTGTTGTTTTTTGTGTATAATATTTTTGTCTTCCCCACACAACACCTGAACAATATGTACGTGTAATTTAACAAAGGACGAACAAAGATAATGTTCATTAATGAAACAGGAAATTGTTACGTCTTAAAACGGAAAAATATATCTCAATGTAATTCGGAATTTTTCATTTGTTTGCTTCCCAAGGCGACGAGCATCGGTACCAGAAGCGATAGTTACTCTAGTTCCACCATTAGTAGTAATGGTTGTAGTGGTAGTAGACAGATGAAGGGAAGGGAACTATGAGGAGGAGGTGCCCAGCCATTACGACTATATAGCACTTGGAAGGGGTCAGGATAAGGATTTGGGATGGGACGAGGGTGGGGGGGGGAAGGAATGGTGCCCAACCACTTGGACGGTCAGGGATTGAACAAAAACTTGCATGAACCTCGACTATTGATATACCGTCCAGCCCAATTCTTTGGTAGTAGACGGAACAGCAGAACTATAGGGGACATTGAAAGATATCTTTAAACCTTTCATAAAATGCGAATAACTTTGCCGATTTAAATTAGCTCCTCAATAATGTTGTATCGCCGAAAACATAAAATACTGAATGCAGGCGATGAGTCACAATAACGTGGCTAAAGTATGTTCACCAGACCACACACTAGAAGGTGAAGGGACGACGACGTTTCAGTCCGTCCTGGACCATTATCAATCGACTTGAGAATGGTCCAGGACGGACCGAAACGTCGTCGTCCCTTCACCTTCTAGTGTGTGGTCTGGTCAACATAAAATACTGAAATCTCTATTAACAAATAACAGAAATGACGAACTATGACATATGTTTCCTCAGGTCAGACAAAGACGCCGCCACTACACACCCTAACTTTAATAAAAGTTGCAGGGAGACCACTCTCGTGGCTCAGGGAAAGAATGTTGTGTGGGCAGTGTTACTCATCCTTGTGAGGAAGTTATTGGGCAATAAAGATTGCTGAGAATGTATTGTGGAAACATTGTCTCTCACATGGCTTGGGAAGGTCATCCTGCTCTCTTTCCCTGCCACCTGAGGTTGGAGACATGGGTTGGGAAAATATAAATGTGGAAAGGGAGATAAGAATATAGATGTGTGTGGTGTGTGTGTGTGTGTGTGTGTGTGTGTGTGTGTGTGTGTGTGTGTGTGTGTGTGTGTGTGTGTGTGTGTGTGTGTGTGTGTGTGTGTGTGTCTGTGTGTGTGTGTGTGTATGTATGTGTGTGCGTGTGTACTCACCTAGTTGTACTCACCACGTTGTGCTTGCGGGGGATGAGCTCTGGCTCTTTGGTCCCGCCTCTCAACCGTCAATCAGCAGGTGTACAGATTCCTGAGCCTATTGGGCTCTATCATATCTACATTTGAAACTGTGTATGGAGTCGGCCTCCACCACATCACTTCCTAATGAATTCCATTTATCAACTACTCTGACACTAAAAAAAATATCAATATAGCTAATTTGCCACTCAGTTTCCACCTGTGTCCCCTAGTCTGTGCCCCTAGTGTTAACTAGTCTGTCTTTATCTACCCAAAAATTAATCTGAGATTCTTGTATGTGGTGATTAAGTCCCCCCTAACTCTTCTGTATTCCAGCGACGTGAGGTTTAATTGCCGTAGCCTCTCCAATTCCCAAAATATATACTTATAAATAAAAATAAGTCATCTTTATTGCGATGCAAGCAGACGATAACTGTCTCCACATCTCCAACCTTCAGAGTTTTCTTCCTATTCTCTCTCTTCCAACACCACACTCATCCTATTACCTTTCTGTTCCTCTATGTTGCATCCTTTCTTACTTTTAATAACCTTCATATCTTTTAATTAAATCACTCACCTCTTCTCTCTCCCCTTCTCTCTTTTTTGTTTACCCAACCTTCCCTTACCAATTTGCCAGACTTTCCCTTTCGTCTTGTCCTTCCCTCTCAGTGGCTCGACCTTCACACACCCTCTCCCCCGGCAATTAGGCGAGTCTTAGCCTCTGATTGATCGAGAGAGGTCAACATTTGATCGACGGCGCGAGGAGGTGGAGTGTGGGTGTTTAATGTTGGGGGTGTGGCACGGGTGTGTGCTGTGTTTGTAATGGCGTGGTGTGAATGTTTAGTTTAGAGGTAGTATTGGTGTTGTCTGTGGAGAGGTCTCTGGAGGACGTTGTATGTAAAATTCAGGTTTTGGAGAGGTGTAGCACAGATTTGTAGTGTGTTTTTTTAGAATAATGTTTACAGTTATGGGGTGTTTGTGGATAAATGTTTTATTTAGTGCTGTGCGTAGAAAGGTGATGTCTGTGGAGATTTGCTGTTCGTATAACATTGTTTTAAAATGGTGTGTTTCGAACATACAAAACTGTCACCAACACAACTGACTCTCCAAATCTTCACAACGTACCGCAACATTATAAACACGCAACATTTTTATCAAAAGAAAAGACTGTCACCAGCACCACCAGTCACGAACACTCCACAATGTCACGAACACTCCACAATGTCACGAACACTCACAATGTCACGAACACTCCACAATGTCACGAACACTCCACAATATCACGAACACTCCACCAGTCACGAACACTCCACAATATCACGAACACTCCACAATATCACGAACACACGAGATTGTCAACAACAAACTACATAGTCACTAACACACCAGACCTAAAAATCTATTGTTTTTTAAGTGGAACTATAAACATTTGAACTCCCAAATTTACAGTAAGCATTAATGAACCTAGGAACAGCCAAGTATGAATATACAATTAAGACGAGAAAAAGGAGCTGTATTACATAGATACTAAAAAAAATTATGGAGTGAAAGGTAGGTGTTCCTCAGCCTAACTATTCTATTTACATGAGTGAAAATAAAAACTACAAGGCTTCAGGTGCTCAAACAATACGGTAATTGTATTGTATTATTGTATTATCTATCAACTCAGTGAATAACTAAATAATTGAGGCTAGCTCATCACACAGCATAATAAACTGATACTTTGTAAATCTTTAGTCTAGAGACATTATTTTTGTGACCCAATAACCTTAAAACATTGAAGTAAATCTCGAATCTTCAAAAACATCAATGTGAATTGATCTTGGTAAATATGGACCCAAACACACAGATGTGCCGGTGGACTAACAGTCAGGAGGCGGAGCCAGAAGCTGGAGCCCAAAACACAGGTATACAAACTAGGTGATTATACCCTCAATCACATACCATTATTATACTCGTTGATCACATTCATCAAACATATTTAGCTATTACGCGTTGTGTTTGTTGTATTAAACTACATTTATACAAATATGGGTATAATACATTGAATTGAATTCCATGCCAAATGCATTGCAGTTATTATTACGGATTTTTTTCCTCACAAAGCTGTCTGACAATTTCACTGAACCTGCAGTTATTATTACGGATTTTTATCCTCACAAAGCTGTCTGACCGTTTCACTGAACCTGGAAAAATTGGTACTGGAACTGATTCTGGACTCACAAGACATCTCGAAGAAACTAACAGATTACCTCATTATCAGATGCAGATGGAATTCCAAGTTATTTTCGGTACAACCTTAGGAATAAAGAAAAGCCGCGTGAGTATCATACTGTCGCCACATATATGAAGGAATTTATCATTCTTATCTATAACATAAACTATTCCGGAGACAAAATCAGTGTGTGTTCTATTCTGTTGCTGAGCGCCTTCTTGCACAGGCAAGGGAAGGGTAGGGAATTTTCTAGGGAATGCGCCAGGCCATTACGACTATATAGCACTTGGAAGGGGTCAGGATAAGGATTAGGGATGGGATGGGGGGATGAAATGGTTGCCTAACCATTTGGACGGTCGGGGATTGAACGCCGACCTGCATGAAGCGAGCCCTTCTATATCCATAAGTATGGGGAGGTGGTGTGTGTGTTGAGACGGGGAGGGTGGTGTATGCGATTGACCTGGAAACCAGGTCGCCCCGGGCATCGCTGGGTACCCGATCTAGTTAATTATAAATTACAATACAGTTGTTGAAATCAAACAATTCTTGTCTTTTTTTCAAAAATTTAACTTTTTTTCGGGAGGGAGGGAGGATTATTATGATAATTACACAGATTTAGTCAATCCCCAAAGCAGCGTGACTACTAACTAGACAGGCACTTACCCAAGCTAAAAATGTTAAGAGGCGGAAAAAAATTGAACCATTGTTTTTACCCAAATTATACATTGTTTGTCGGGGCATATATAATCTGTGATTCATGTATGGCTAAAGCCACATACCACCTAATCTACCACCTTATAATACCACTCATGCACGTTCTTCTTACCTCTCTTAGAATTAAATCACAAATTGTACGAAATTTACAGATAAACATTATCTATGCCTCAGCAAATAATAACAAAAAGTATTTTTGTTGATAGCTAAAATAACTTTTCATGAAAAAAATCTATGATGAATCTATATTACCTTTTCACCAAATATAACTTCATATACGATATTTTTGTGCCTAAGAATTACATTTAAAATCCATGAAATAATGCAGGGAAAAACTTAACAAAAATTAAAAATATTTCAGACGAAGGGCGGACCCGATGACGACATTCTGTACAGCGGAGACACGCTCATAAACTCTTAATTCCTCAGATTCCAGTTTTTATGCCCAGCTGCCGCACCCTGGAACATTTTAGTGCGGAAATATAGCTATCATCTGTGAGCCTTGGCCCACGTCTACACCAACAGCCTGCTCGGTCCGGAGCAGTTGAAAGAGTAGGAGAACAGTGCAACGTGAGTGTTGAAGAACTAATTTAATTCCAGAATAAATATATACAAAATATTAAAAATATTAAAAGACCTTTAAGTAATACATACATTAAATGATCGCTGATGATATTTGTATTTATATTTATTGGTAAATTAAATTATTTATTAAAAATCAAAGAATTTAAACATATATAGGAGCTGCCTTCTATATAAGTAGGAGGTGCTTTGGATATATATAATTATATATAATATATATTATATATATCCCAAGATGTCCTTGGGAAAAATATAGGAGCTAACAGGATTGAAATAGAAGCCGCTCCTTACGTGCGAGCTGCATTTTCTTCCCTAGGAACCACGACATCTGCACACAACCTGACACTATTTAAAAATGTACTGAGGACACCTTTTGCTGAGATTGACAATTTATAGCTTTAAATACTTCTTCATGCGAGACACCCGTTCAACTGAACCCTGTTGTTAACATTTGAAATGACACGGAACATTTTCATCCTTGTATGTTCTTTGAAAAAGGCGATATTGAATAGCTAAAGATATTAAACCAGTGCAGGTCGTGAGAAAAATAAATGTGGGGAATGAGTAAGGTAAGAGAGCGCTGCAAAAATAAAGTGAACAAAACTTGTTTGTGTTATTATAAAATATGAACAAAAAAATTTGGAGGAAAGAATAACCCAATGTTGCCAGACTGCAATTAAATCCGAATCATTAATCGTGTTAATCATTAATTTTGGCTAAGTTAATAGTCCTATTGTCTTGTACATTTCAGGAACGATTTCGACTATCGATGATATAGGTAAATGAGTTTTTGAAATACCCCAAAATATGTGAATCACAGGTAATATACAGGTGAGTCTTTGACAAAGTAGATCCAATGGCGATCACCAGCCCACAAACGTTCGGTCTGAGGTCAGTGCATTTTAAATTATTTGATGTTGGAATCTGCGCATTCATAAAAATAACAGAATTATTAATTTGTAATAAAATCACATATGTCCATCCAGCAAGTGATCCCGACCATTGACTTAAAACTGGCTAAAACGTTTAGCTACCAAATTAATGGAAGTTCATCAAATCATTGATAGAGCTCAATAATATCTTATGAACTAAATGAATCCACTTGGCCCTACGAACTCAAAGCTAATGTACTCTGATGCAGAAGCAAATGCAAGAGCGCAATACTATTTTTTTTTGTAAACAAAATCCATTTCACTGAAGAGGCTCCTTCTCGACACTTTATAAGAAACAGAACTATCATTTTGAGAAAGCAACAAGTATCAAATAACTAGTCGTATAGTTTAATTTACCACCTTCAATAGCAAAGAAACTTAATGAAAGTCTGAATTTTCTCAGCAGAAAGAAGACGAAACAAGTAAATTACGAAGCCGATTTGGTGGTCAAACACGAGATTTCTCTCTCTTAATCCTTAGAAATTTCATATGGAATTTGTACTTAAGGTAAAAATTCATATGGTAAATTCATATGTGCAACGCAAATGCTTTACACAATGACAAAATAAGTGCCAGTAGGAGAAAAAGACAGATGAGCAGACAACGCCGGCCAAATAAATGAAGGAATAGCTAATTAGACCCGCATCTGTGGCTTTCATTACGTTGACGAGAATCAGGACAGTCTTTAGCCACCCGGATATGGTTTCCCCTCAAAGCACTATATACAATATATATCTTACCTGTGATACAGAGTATGTAACTCTATACAAATTAAAGAGTTACAAAGACTTGCCGCAAGTATTGACTCAGAATTTGGGAAGATCAAATACGTGAAAGCACTAAAGGAATATGTCTTGCAGAAGAGAGACTGAGGAGCCATGATCCAAGCAAACAAAATATTTAAGTATATTCTTATAAATGATGAGGAGCAGCCTAATGAGAACCTATGAATGTAATATAGACATCCAAATGAACCACAAGGATGTAAGGATGAGTCTGCTTACGATACATACAATAAATATCATAAATTAGGAGACCAAATCTCTTCACGGTTTGTAAAAAACAACAAGAAAATCAAGAGAGAGATCTGTTATAATTACATTAGACGACAGTTTGAAAATGTTATAAATAAAATTCAATAAGTTCTCATGCATAAATACACTAGTATTAAAGCTCACCTACACTGAAAATATCCCGAACTGTGCACAAATATACCAGTATGCATAATTGAGGTTCCCACCGCAAACTCCAGCAACACTATTCAAGTAGATGCATAATATTCCTGTCAAGGTGGAACACAACTGGACATTAATTGAAAATACAAATGCTTTGCGATTAAAAACTCAAAGCGTTATTTGCATTTGTTTGGTATATCAGTAAAACAAATTCTCTATATTTACTCTCAGGTTTTAACGCTTTTGTGTGAACAATTTACCACATTCGACTTAACCTTCCATCGCCCACATTACCTTTACAACTAATTATTTTACATTCGTGCCAGCATATTCGAGTACATTACAGAGATAAATGGCAAATACGGAAAGAGATATATTTTAGCTCTGGTCTAATACACTTGTATCGAAGATTAACGTTCATGATGGAATAAACGAGCAATGTGGTGGGTTACAACCTCTTAGTACCATTAGTTTTCAAATGTTCAGAGAAACTGTATAGTACATTAACTTATTAGAGAAAAGGGGATTTAAGTTCGCTGGGTCAATTGTTTCTTTAATCTCGAATTCACCGAATTCAAGAAAGTTTATATAATCAGTGTATGAGTGGGATTGTGTGTGTACGTGTGTCAGTGGGCTCTTAAAGCTTGGAACAGAGGTAACACACCTCTTTACCTTGTAAATGCTTATATTTATTTCATGGAAAGCAATAATCAAAGAAAGAGCAATGTTGGGCATACCATGTGGCACCATGTAAGTCGAAAGACATTCGAAAGGCGTTATATATCACTCTGAGATGCCAATTCGAGAACAGAAGGCGTACGATATCAGTTGTATTATATCATGTTTTTCTGCATCAACCATCACACCATTCGAGACACAAAAGTTTCAAAGTTAAATTAAATCTAATTTTGACTAGGAGTAATATTTATTTTTTCTTCTAAATGGACGTGACAGAGGATCAAAGGTTTCAAAATCAAAATAATGTTTAATCACTATTTCATCAAACATTATTTCTTAAAAAATATATAAATGTATTTAAATCCAAGGTGCATCACTTAAATTTTAGTTTATCAATATAGAACTCTTTAATATAATTAATTTATTTTGAATTAAATTCCCCCTCCCCCGCCAAAAAAATCTTATATATCTCGTTAGGGACAGACTTTTAGTATGTTTCATTTGCAGTAAGATAATAAAGGCAATTATTAATTATAATCAGTATTACAAAGTTATAATTAAAATCACTAATATTTTCTTATTTTAATATAATCATTAAGATAATGATGATTAATATAAGTATTGCTAGCCACTATTAATATTATTTTATAAGATAAAAACCCTCACATGTATTAGTATATTTTATGTAAGTGATATACACCAAGTCTTCCGCACTCTCTTGAGTGCTTTATTAAAGTCTGAGTATGAGGTAAGGGTGAGACTTGCATCTCAACGACTAAGACTTGGTGTAAATCTTTACATCTGATACACAAATGCACAAGTGTGGGGTTAATATCCTATTTCTTATGTCTGTAAGAAGACATTACCATTATTATTATTACACAAAGAAATCAAAATAACGTGCTATATCACTGAACAAAATCACAAGGGTCTTGAAAAACGTTCGAAGCTCCAGCACATAAGTTCGAATCTCCATCAAGGCCCTTATGAATTTGTTCATTATTATTATTATTATTTTTATTTTATTTAAGGAATTTGTATGTATATTATATAATATGGTGAATAACTTCCACACCTTTAGCCTTGTTAAGCCAACCACCTTCCCTGGTTATCACATATTGCGAAGCAACACTGCCAGGATAATTCAGTGTTGGTTGTTCACGTTCAGTGTTGGTTGAACACGTTCAGTGAACACATTCTGGCTCTCATTCCACCACAGCTGTGAACCGGAACGGCGCGCTACCATCCCTTAACACCGGTGTAAAAGTTCTTCGTTCATCTTCTATGGTTATGTGCCAAATAATTCAAGTTAGTATTGTTTATAGTGGATAGTAAATACCCCCCCCCCTCCAAAAAAAATATATCTCTGTCTTTTAACCCCGTTGTGCTTTCAGTTGCAAATGGCTCTCAACAAGAATTTATTTTCCACAGTCAAACAATTGATCCAAAATCTCATAGGAAAATTCTAAATGTCAAAATATATATTAATAACAAACATGGACTCATTAAGTAAGGTTTTTTTATTTGTAATGTGGAGTGGATTTACACTCGTAGCAGATGTGGAGTGGGTTTACACTCGTAGCAGATGTGGAGTGGATTTTAATTCGTAGCAAATGTGGAGTGGGCTCACACGCGTAGCAGATGTGGAGTGGGTTCAAACTCGTAGCAGATGTGGAGTGGATTCACACTCGTAGCAGATGTGGAGTGGGCTCAAACAAGATGTCTTCAAAACAGGAGCAGCAATGTTGCAAAACAAACCTGGTTTCTCAATATTGCTGTGTTCCTGCCAGAAGATAAACTATTTTGCTCCAAAATAAATATGACTTGGAAATTGTGGTATCTAGTGAGTTTGTTAAGCCACTTTATTGCCCTCTGATGCTCGTTAAGGCTTTATGGAACTTGAAGTTTTTTAATATCCACTCTGATAACGAGAGTTCTATTGCCCTTCTAAAAACTTGCGCGAGGAAATACTTTAATGAAATCGTCTAAGAAGTGTTTCATATTATTCTGATGTTACTAGAAGCCCATTTATACACGAACAGGAGGGGCTGCATGCAATTAGTGTGTCTCATTCGTTGCCCCTTCACTCAAGAGATAATTGAGCTTATAATGAACACACCTGATATATAGCCTTAAGTGGAGCTGTGATTACTTTTAGAAAATGTTCCAAAGGAATTACGTTGCCTTAATTCATGCTTAAAGTGTAATCTTTAATTCATAAGTAAAGAATAAAGTGTTAGTCTAGGTGTAACCTACAAATACTTTACAAATATTTATGAATAAATAACATATATGAAGCAATAAAAGCTCTTTCATCTTAATAAAGAGGCAGTTAAAGATATATGAACTAAATATTTTTATAAAATGAAGAATTACATAATTTCTTGCAATGATTCGTTGCTCGAAAGCTGAAAATTAGCGTTGCATAATATGACTAAATTAATGGATATGATTTGCTCTGTCTCCACTTCACGTCATCTTCATGCACAAATACATATTCTTGGAAATGACTAAATGTGTTTACCATTATTTACTACGAAAATGAGGGTCAATTTACTGTGCAGAAGTTTTTATCTGCCAGAAAAAAAGTCACTCTGGAATTATTCAAGGGAATAAATATGACCCAAGCAGAGTTTGATGGGTAGAACACATAACTAGTTGCAATAGATGTTTCAACCGCTGAATATAAGAGATGAATTGGCTTAATGAATAACACTATTTCACCCATGAGCAATACTCAGCATCCTAAGTTTTAGTTAACATCTGAGTCATTATACTCCCTCATATACTAATTTTCAACCTCTGAGTTAACTCAGAGCTTGGATGCTATGAACTATACACGAACAATGATATTGTTTCTAACACAATGTTCTCTTCGATCAAAATTCTACCTGGTTAAATGAGTTGTTATTTATATATTTCTCTGATTATCTAAATAAGGAATAATAATACTACAGGAGATGGCAAATGTAATAATGGGCGGTCTTAAATTAGCATTATTGGCCAAACTACACTTGTCTTAGGAGACGATTTTTTAATATTTGCTCTCTCGGTAAAAGAATGTGATCCCTTAGCTCTATCTTCTAAATTTCATTTTGGAATTCACCCATGTAATTCTTGCCCATTTCAACCATCGGGGATAAATAAAGTAAACCTTTGTTTATATGCAGACAATAAATAAAAATAAAAGCTGAAAAATATACACCAAACGCACAGATATAAAAATATAAGAATTAACGACGTTTCGGTCCTACCTTGATCATTATTACATAATATTTTAGGTGTTTAGAATGAAAAAATAGAGATTTTTTTTAGTACTTTAATCAACCTTATTAGAACATCTTTGACAGTTCGCTGTAGTAGTGACCAGGACCTGCAGCTGTTACTACAGTAGAGACCAGGACCTGTAGCTGTTACTACAGTAGAGACCAGGACCTGCAGCTGTTACTACAGTAGAGACCAGGACCTGTAGCTGTTACTACAGTAGAGACCAGGACCTGCAGCTGTTACTACAGTAGTGACCAGGACCTGCAGCTGTTACTACAGTAGAGACCAGGACCTGCACCTGTTACTACAGTAGAGACCAGGACCTGCACCTGTTACTACAGTAGAGACCAGGACCTGCAGCTGTTACTACAGTAGAGACCAGGACCTGCACCTGTTACTACAGTAGTGACCAGGACCTGCACCTGTTACTACAGTAGAGACCAGGACC
>WNGS01169498.1:29536411-29558523 GCA_020271785.1 Procambarus virginalis
TAACTCTTCTGTATTCCAGCGACGTGAGGTTTAATTGCCGTAGCCTCTCCAATTCCCCAAATATATACTTATAAATAAAAATAAGTCATCTTTATTGCGATGCAAGCAGACGATAACTGTCTCCACATCTCCAACCTTCAGAGTTTTGTTCCTATTCTCTCTCTTCCAACACCACACTCATCCTATTACCTTTCTGTTCGTCTATGTTGCATCCTTTCTTACTTTTAATAACCTTCATATCTTTTAATTAAATCACTCACCTCTTCTCTCTCCCCTTCTATCTTTTTGTTTACCCAACCTTCCCTTCCAATTTGCCAGACCTTCCCTTTCGTCTTGTCCTTCCCTCTCAGTGGCTCGACCTTCACACACCCTCTCCCCCGGCAATTAGGCGAGTCTTAGCCTCTGATTGATCGAGAGAGGTCAACATTTGATCGACGGCGCGAGGAGGTGGAGTGTGGGTGTTTAATGCTGGGGGTGTGGCACGAGTGTGTGCTGTGTTTGTAATGGCGTGGTGTGAATGTTTAGTTTAGAGGTAGTATTGGTGTTGTCTGTGGAGAGGTCTCTGGAGGACGTTGTATGTAAAATTCAGGTTTTGGAGAGGTGTAGCACAGATTTGTAGTGTGTTTTTTTAGAATAATGTTTACAGTTATGGGGTGTTTGTGGATAAATGTTTTATTTAGTGCTGTGCGTAGAGAGGTGATGTCTGTGGAGATTTGCTGTTCGTATAACATTGCTTTAAAATGGTGTGTTTCGAACATACAAAACTGTCACCAACACAACTGACACTCCAAATCTTCACAACATAACGCAACATTATAAACACGCAACATTTTTATCAACAGAAAAGACTGTCACCAGCACCACCAGTCACGAACACTCCACAATGTCACGAACACTCCACAATGTCACGAACACTCCACAATGTCACGAACACTCCACAATATCACGAACACTCCACAATGTCACGAACACTCCACAATATCACGAACACTCCACAATGTCACGAACACTCCACAATGTCACGAACACTCCACAATATCACGAACACTCCACCAGTCACGAACACTCCACCAGTCACGAACACTCCACCAGTCACGAACACTCCACAATGTCACGAACACTCCACAATGTCACGAACACTCCACAATATCACGAACACTCCACCAGTCACGAACACTCCACCAGTCACGAACACTCCACCAGTCACGAACACTCCACCAGTCACGAACACTCCACAATGTCACGAACACTCCACAATGTCACGAACACTCCACAATATCACGAACACTCCACAATATCACGAACACTCCACAATGTCACGAACACTCCACAATGTCACGAACACTCCACAATATCACGAACACTCCACCAGTCACGAACACTCCACCAGTCACGAACACTCCACAATATCACGAACACACGAGATTGTCAACAACAAACTACATAGTCACTAACACACCAGACCTAAAAATCTATTGTTTTTTAAGTGGAACTATAAACATTTGAACTCCCAAATTTACAGTAAGCATTAATGAACCTAGGAACAGCCAAGTATGAATATACAATTAAGACGAGAAAAAGGAGCTGTATTACATAGTTACTAAAAACATTATGGAGTGAAAGGTAGGTGTCCCTCAGCCTAACTATTCTATTTACATGAGTGAAAATAAAAACTACAAGGCTTCAGGTGCTCAAACAATACGGTAATTGTATTGTATTATTGTATTATCTATCAACTCAGTGAATAACTAAATAATTGAGGCTAGCTCATCACACAGCATAATAAACTGATACTTTGTAAATCTTTAGTCTAGAGACATTATTTTTGTGACCCAATAACCTTAAAACATTGAAGTAACTCTCGAATCTTCAAAACATCAATGTGAATTGATCTTGGTAAATATGGACCCAAACACACAGATGTGCCGGTGGACTAACAGTCAGGAGGCGGAGCCAGAAGCTGGAGCCCAAAACACAGGTATACAAACTAGGTGATTATACCCTCAATCACATACCATTATTATACTCGTTGATCACATTCATCAAACATATTTAGCTATTACGCGTTGTGTTTGTTGTATTAAACTACATTTATACAAATATGGGTATAATACATTGAATTGAATTCCATGCCAAATGCATTGCAGTTATTATTACGGATTTTTTCCTCACAAAGCTGTCTGACAATTTCACTGAACCTGCAGTTATTATTACGGATTTTTATCCTCACAAAGCTGTCTGACCGTTTCACTGAACCTGGAAAAATTGGTACTGGAACTGATTCTGGACTCACAAGACATCTCGAAGAAACTAACAGATTACCTCATTATCAGATGCAGATGGAATTCCAAGTTATTCTCGGTACAACCTTAGGAGTAAACAAAAGCCGCGTGAGTATCATACTGTCGCCACATATATGAAGGAGTTTATCATTCTTATCTATAACATAAACTATTCCGGAGACTAAATCAGTGTGTGTTCTATTCTGTTGCCGAGCGCCTTCTTGCACAGGCAAGGGAAGGGTAGGGAATTTTCAAGGGTATGCGCCAGGCCATTACGACTATATAGCACTTGGAAGGGGTCAGGATAAGGATTAGGGATGGGATGGGGGGATGAAATGGTTGCCTAACCATTTGGACGGTCGGGGATTGAACGCCGACCTGCATGAAGCGAGCCCTTCTATATCCATAAGTATGGGGAGGTGTGTGTGTGTGTTGAGACGGGGAGGGTGGTGTGTGCGATTGACCTGGAAACCAGGTCGCCCCGGGCATCGCTGGGTACCCGATCTAGTTAATTATAAATTACAATACAGTTGTTGAAATCAAACAATTCTTGTCTTTTTTTCAAAAATTTAACTTTTTTTCGGGAGGGAGGGAGGATTATTATGATAATTATACAGATTTAGTCAATCCCCAAAGCAGCGTGACTACTAACTAGACAGGCACTTACCCAAGCTAAAAATGTTAAGAGGCGGAAAAAAAAATTGAACCATTGTTTTTACCCAAATTATACATTGTTTGTCGGGGCATATATAATCTGTGATTCATGTATGGCTAAAGCCACATACCACCTAATCTACCACCTTATAATACCACTCTTGCACGTTCTTCTTACCTCTCTTAGAATTAAATCACAAATTGTACGAAATTTACAGATAGACATTATCTATGCCTCAGCAAATAATAACAAAAAGTATTTTTGTTGATAGCTAAAATAACTTTTCATGAAAAAAATCTATGATGAATCTATGTTACCTTTTCACCAAATATAACTTCATATACGATATTTTTGTGCCTAAGAATTACATTTAAAATCCATGAATAATGCAGGGAAAAACTTAACAAAAATTAAAAATATTTCAGACGAAGGGCGGACCCGATGACGACATTCTGTACAGCGGAGACACGCTCATAAACTCTTAATTCCTCAGATTCCAGTTTTTATGCCCAGCTGCCGCACCCTGGAACATTTTAGTGCGGAAATATAGCTATCATCTGTGAGCCTTGGCCCACGGTTACACCAACAGCCTGCTCGGTCCGGAGCAGTTGAAAGAGTAGGAGAACAGTGCAACGTGAGTGTTGAAGAACTAATTTAATTCCAGAATAAATATATACAAATATTAAAAATATTAAAGACCTTTAAGTAATACATACATTAAATGATCGCTGATGATATTGTATTTATATTTATTGGTAAATTAAATTATTTATTAAAAATCAAAGAATTTAAACAGATATATATAGGAGCTGCCTTCTATATAAGTAGGAGGTGCTTTGGAATATATAATTATATATAATATATATTATATATATCCCAAGATGTCCTTGGGAAAAATATGGGAGCTGCCAGGATTGAAATAGAAGCCGCTCCTTATGTGCGAACTGCATTTTCTTCCCTAGGAACCACGACATCTGCACACAACCTGACACTATTTAAAAATGTACTGAGGACACCTTTTGCTGAGATTGACAATTTATAGCTTTAAATACTTCTTCATGCGAGACACCCGTTCAACTGAACCCTGTTGTTAACATTTGAAATGACACGGAACATTTTCATCCTTGTATGTTCTTTGAAAAAGGCGATATTGAATAGCTAAAGATATTAAACCAGTGCAGGTCGTGAGAAAAATAAATGTGGGGAATGAGTAAGGTAAGAGAGCGCTGCAAAAATAAAGTGAACAAAACTTGTTTGTGTATTATAAATATGAACATAAAAATTTGGAGGAAAGAATAACCCAATGTTGCCAGACTGCAATTAAATCCGAATCATTAATCGTGTTAATCATTAATTTTGGCTAAGTTAATAGTCCTATTGTCTTGTACATTTCAGGAACGATTTCGACTATCGATGATATAGGTAAATGAGTTTTTGAAATACCCCAAAATATTGTGAATCACAGGTAATATACAAACAGGTGAGTCTTTGACAAAGTAGATCCAATGGCGATCACCAGCCCACAAACGTTCGGTCTGAGGTCAGTGCATTTTAAATTATTTGATGTTGGAATCTGCGCATTCATAAAATAACAGAATTATTAATTTGTAATAAAATCACATATGTCCATCCAGCAAGTGATCCCGACCATTGACTTAAAAACTGGCTAAAACGTTTAGCTACCAAATTAATGGAAGTTCATCAAATCATTGATAGAGCTCAATAATATCTTATGAACTGAATGAATCCACTTGGCCCTACGAACTCAAAGCTAATGTACTCTGATGCAGAAGCAAATGCAAGAGCGCAATACTATTTTTTTTTGTAAACAAAATCCATTTCACTGAAGAGGCTCCTTCTCGACACTTTATAAGAAACAGAACTATCATTTTGAGAAAGCAACAAGTATCAAATAACTAGTCGTATAGTTTAATTTACCACCTTCAATAGCAAAGAAACTTAATGAAAGTCTGAATTTCTCAGCAGAAAGAAGACGAAACAAGTAAATTACGAAGCCGATTTGGTGGTCAAACACGAGATTTCTCTCTCTTAATCCTTAGAAATTTCATATGGAATTTGTACTTAAGGTAAAAATTCATATGGTAAATTCATATGTGCAACGCAAATGCTTTACACAATGACAAAATAAGTGCCAGTAGGAGAAAAGACAGATGAGCAGACAACGCCGGCCAAATAAATGAAGGAATAGCTAATTAGACCCGCATCTGTGGCTTTCATTACGTTGACGAGAATCAGGACAGTCTTTAGCCACCCGGATATGGTTCCCCTCAAAGCACTATATACAATATATATCTTACCTGTGATACAGAGTATGTAACTCTATACAAATTAAAGAGTTACAAAGACTTGCCGCAAGTATTGACTCAGAATTTGGGAAGATCAAATACGTGAAAACACTAAAGGAATATGTCTTGCAGAAGAGAGACTGAGGAGCCATGATCCAAGCAAACAAAATATTTAAGTATATTCTTATAAATGATGAGGAGCAGCCTAATGAGAACCTATGAATGTAATCTAGACATCCAAATGAACCACAAGGATGTAAGGATGAGTCTGCTTACGATACATACAATAAATATCATAAATTAGGAGACCAAATCTCTTCACGGTTTGTAAAAAATAACAAGAAAATCAAGAGAGAGATCTGTTATAATTACATTAGACGACAGTTTGAAAATGTTATAAATAAAATTCAATAAGTTCTCATGCATAAATACACTAGTATTAAAGCTCACCTACACTGAAAATATCCCGAACTGTGCACAAATATACCAGTATGCATAATTGAGGTTCCCACCGCAAACTCCAGCAACACTATTCAAGTAGATGCATAATATTCCTGTCAAGGTGGAACACAACTGGACATTAATTGAAAATACAAATGCTTTGCGATTAAAAACTCAAAGCGTTATTTGCATTTGTTTGGTATATCAGTAAAACAATTCTCTATATTTACTCTCAGGTTTAACGCTTTTGTGTGAACAATTTACCACATTCGACTTAACCTTCCATCGCCCACATTACCTTTACAATTAATTATTTTACATTCGTGCCAGCATATTCGAGTACATTACAGAGATAAATGGCAAATACGGAAAGAGATATATTTTAGCTCTGGTCTAATACACTTGTATCGAAGATTAACGTTCATGATGGAATAAACGAGCAATGTGGTGGGTTACAACCTCTTATTACATTAGTTTTCAAATGTTCAGAAAAACTGTATAGTACATTAACTATTANACGGGCACTTTCCTAGCGTCAAAATCACAACACAGATAAATCATATTATCGTGATATGTCAGTGACCAAATCCACAGGAGCTGTTATACGGTTCCAACCTATGTGTTGGGTGTTCCCTGTTGTGGCGAAGTTGACTAGAACGTGCATCTGGGAACATATTGAAATCCTCAGATAAGGCAAAATTGTAATAATTTTGTCAATAAAGATGTTAATAATTAATACCCAACGCATAGGTTCGGGGCCTCATCACGGCTCCTGTGGTTTGATCAAACTTATATATAATGATTCGAGACTTTAGCGACTCTAGTATCACTTGTTCGAAGCTCTGAGGGATATAATATACAGGTGTTTAACCAATTATCTATACTATTACTGAAGTGCCTCATCTGATTTATAGACATGACAATCACCTAGAATGCTAAATCATAGTTCAAGTTTAAGCTCAAGTATGTTTATTGAGACAAGAAAAAAATACATCTCAAAGGGATAGAGTAACTTAGGCTATTTCTACCCGTCTAAGGAAAATTGAATATAGTTCTAAAGAATATTTTTATTGTAGACGATAGTTTAGTGAAAACTTTAGGTATTTGTAACGACTTGACTGTTGGTTGTTTCATCAAGAATGGGGGTACTTCTTTCATCAAGAGTGTGGGTATTTGTTTCGTCAAGAGTGTGGGTACTTCTTTCATCAAGAGTGTGGGTATTTGTTTCGTCAAGAGTGTGGGTACTTCTTTCATCAAGAGTGTGGGTATTTGTTTCGTCAAGAGTGTGGGTACTTCTTTCATCAAGACTACAAGTAACTGTTGATGTGTGTTTCTTCTAGTAGTTTGACGTATTACTTTATGTTGATTACATGTGTGGAGTTGGTATTTTACTTCAGCATTTTAAATCCTAAGTTGGGTCAATAGCGTTAGTATTAGGTGCATTAAGTATGAGGAGAGGAACGCCTGGTCACAGGGGTGGAAGAAACACTGATGGATCCAAGAATATAAACACGAGAAAAGGTTAACTAAAGAACCTACATTTAAAAACAGCTGTTTTGAATGTAGCCACAAAGGTCGTTTAATAAACCACTTGTGTAACCATTACACATAGGTGGGTATTGAAAGGTGGTTGAATTTATGGTTCCCTTCTCTTATTAAGCTTACCTATGGACACGTTTGTTACGTTTGAAGCTTTCTTCATTAGCCTTCCCTAGTTGTATCCATTCCCCTTTGCGGCACCTCCCCTCACACGACCGTCCCCTCATTCCCTGCTTTCTGCACACTCTCTGAACCCCCACTGTGGTGCTTCCTCAGGCGAGCAGCATCTGCTTCACGGTGTGGACCCTCGGGAACTTTGCGGTGCTGCAGCTGTACACGCCCATGCTCAACACCCTTGACCAGTCGGGTCTCTACGGCTTATACGCCTCCGTCAGCGCCCTGGGCATCGTCTTCACTGCCCTCTTCGTCAGGGAGACCATGGGGGAGAAGGTCGGATAAAACCACCAAGAACATCCAGCTAAAACTTCATATTAATTATCAATGTGTTTCACATCATCATTCTTTACTACGTAATATTGATGTGTATATTTTTGTACAGTTCATTCTCAGGTCAGTGTGTTTTGTATACTTTTTATTATTAAAGTGTTTGTTCGTATTTATGATGTGTTATGCCCTATGGTTGAACTCAAAATGTATAGCTATTGATTAAACAAATCTATATATTTAAATAACACACAACAACACGTATGCCGGATTTGTTTAAGTTTATGGTAGCAAGGAGACGAAGAATACGAGAGACATTATAACGATGCAGAACATTCTAATGGGAATTGCCGAAACGAAGTATTGTTCAAATATAGACAGTACAAAACTACAAATACAGAGTCCCGTGGATATCAGAAAGATATTCAGTGTAAGAGTTACCTATAAATTTAATTAGTTAAACGAGGATTTGGTGATAATGGCTCAAAACCTATTTTGAGCAATTTAGTATTTACGGTCTTTGTATGTAAATACTAAAATATAATTTGGAGACATGGTCAAAGGAATTGCAAGCACACATAAGTCAATGAACTCACACACATACACACACACACACACACACACACCACACACACACACACACACACACACACACACACACACACACACACACACACACACACACACACACACACACACACACACCACACACACCACACACACACACACACACACACACATACACACACGCACAAACACAAACACACACACTCACACACACACACACACAAACACACACACACACACACACACACACACAGGAGGACTGAGCTCGAGATGCTCAGGAATCTGTAATCCAATTGATTTACGGTTGAGAGGCAGGACCAAAGAGCCAAAAGCTAAACCCCCGCAAGCAAAACTAGGTGAGTACAACTAGGAGAGTACACATATGGAACAGAATGACCTAAAGGATCAGGTTGTGGAAGCAAACATCGCCAATAATTTTCAAAACAAATATGATGGAGAAATAGGACAGGAGTCATTGTTTTAAAGAACCGAATGCTAGAAAGGCAGAGTTAAGTCAAAGTCAAAGAGTTAATGTTAGAATCTGCAGGCACAAATAAGAGAGTATTCAGGTTAAGCCGACGAACACTCATACATTATAAATTTAATCTCCTTGGTCGTTGCTCACTAAGATCAGTGGCATTAAATTAGTTTTCAACGGGTCCCTTGAGGTTCATAACGTGGAGAAATAGCGTGCTCCACATTTGATGAACAAGAGGGTGCACACATTAGATGAACAAAAGGGTGCACACATTAGATGAACAAAAGGGTGCACACATTAGATGAACAAGAAGGTGCTCCACATTAGATGAACAAGAGAGTGCTCCATATTAGATGAACAAGAGAGTGCTCCATATTAGATGAACAAGAGAGTGCTCCATATTAGATGAACAAGAGAGTGCTCCATATTAGATGAACAAGAGAGTGCTCCATATTAGATGAACAAGAGAGTGCTCCATATTAGATGAACAAGAAGGTGCACACATTAGATGAACAAGAAGGTGCACACATTAGATGAACAAGAAGGTGCACACATTAGATGAACAAGAAGGTTATCCACGTTAGATAAACAAGAGGGTGCTCCATATTAGATAAACAAGAGGGTGCTCCACATTAGATGAGCAAGAGAGTGCTCCACGTTAGATGAACAAGAAGGTGCTCCATATTAGATGAACAAGAGAGTGCTCACGTTAGATGAACAAGAGAGTGCTGCACGTTAGATGAACAAGAAGGTGCTCCACGTTAGATGAGCAAGAAGGTGCTCCACGTTAGATGAGCAAGAAGGTGCTCCACGTTAGATGAATAAGAGGGTGCTCCATATTAGATAAAGAAGAGGGTGTTCCGTGTTTGATAAATCACAAGGGGGTTCATTGAAAACTGTTGCTCCATAACTATATGAGCAATATAAAAGTGCAAGTGAAGGTTAGCTCTGGCAATTCTAATCTGACGAAAGAGAATATATATTTTCCACATATTGCTGTGAAAATGACCAAGAAAGATTCACTGTAGTTACATTGTCAGTCCTTACTGACAAGTATGCTACTTCAAATCTCACAACGTATCATAAACTAATTTATAACATTGATAACACGCAACAAAAGGTATACACCTCTTGTTGAGTAGGGATTCATTAAAAATAAGTAGTAAAATTTAGCACTCTTCTCTAAACGGTACATTTGTAAAAGCACTTAATACTGAAATTGTAAACAGATATGGATTGCGTGCCATTATCGGAATGGCCCTGTGGACTGCAGCGGCCATTTGAATAAAAGATAATCTCCATTTACAAAATATTCACATTGCGCCTCACCAGAGAAAGATTGCATGTTGAAAGTGTGTGTAATTTGGCTTATAAATGTCCAGAAGCTTGTTGATTTGATTGTCAATTAAATTGTTTAATATTTCATAAATACTGACTAAGAAAAGATGTATTAATAACGACAAATATTAAGTGTTGTGAACATTAACTGAACTGGTGAATAATACTGGGATGTTGCCTTGATCGTTGCGCTGAAAATGTATCTGGTTTGGAATATTGGTGTCATAGAGGAGGAAAAACCATCTCCTAGTTTCAGTACTGCGTTTCTGAGCTGGAACAACAAGTGTGAGAATTGTAATATGTACGTTCACTACGACAGGACTCATTTACGATGCACTTGGATAGTCTGACCGAATTAATTCCCTGAATAATGACTCTTGACCAAAGCTGAACATGCAACAATGCACACAGAGGTGACAAGGATAACTGAAACCGAATGCTTCACAGAACAGATCAAGATTTTTTATAAATGTCTATCAGACAGGTGCACTGACAACCCAAGTGCAGTAAAGCATTGGGCTGTTGTTAGACAACTGGAGAGTGCGAGTTTTATACTATATGCCCGATCCTGAGTGGCGCCCTAGCTTCGGTGGAGGGCAGACGTGTACCTTGGCGCTCCGGCAGTTGGTGCTTGTTTGCCAGTTTGGCCAGTAGGGGCGGGGTGTCTCTGCCCGCCTGTGCTGACGTGGAGTCACGATGGGGGTCCCTCTACCCCCTGTCGTCCGGGCTCAGTCTGTGGGCCTCGAATTCTCTGTGCGGGCTGGTTACCCGGAGATTGCTCTAGCATGTGATTTGCTTTCTGTCCCTGTGTTAGCCATTTATGGGGTAGATTTGGTGACGGCCCGTCGGGCGATAGTGAAGCTCACGGAGGAGTTGGCGTATCGCGACTTTCTCCGTCGATATGAGGGGCGGACATTACCCCTGCCGGATGGTGCGGCACTGTGACCCTCTCTGATCGGAGTGGTGCCCTCACTTATGTGCATGGGCTCCCTTGGAGTTTCCGGAGAGTCTGCTACGGCAGTACTTCAGCCGGTTTGGCGCAGTGGTTAGTGTGCGGGTGAATGTGGTGTCTTCCAGTCCACTTAAGGGTGTGAGGACTAACATTCGCACCTGGGCATGAGACTCCGGGCAGACATTCCGTCCTCTGTGCGCCTCATGAGTTACACGTTCGGGTGTTTTGCGCCCGCCAGCCTCGGACGTGTTATCGTTGTGGCCTTTTGGGCCATCAGGCTGCTAACTGTTCTGCGCCTGCCGTTGCGCCAGTGAATATTCAGTGAGGAGGATTTTCCGCCGCTTCCTGTGGGGAAGATTCGGTGGATGTGGACGTCTCTTCTGCCGTGGATGTGCCCCCTGTGTCGGCTGTTGCCCCGCCTGTTGCGCCCCCTGTTGTTGTCGCCTCTCCTCCGGAGGTTGTGTCCTCGCCTGGTGATCGTCCTGCTCCGGCTGTGTCCCGGGCTTCTTTCCGACTGCCGTCTGCTGGGACCCCCCCGTCTTCCAGTTCTTCTACTGCTGCGTCTGTTCCGGTCCTTGCACCCTTTCATCACGTCTCCTTCATCGTGTATACCATCACTTTCATGAATGCCTTCACCATACACCTCCGTCAACGGTTCTCTCCTACGCATTCGCAAATTATATATATATATATATATTATATATATATATATATTATATATATATATATATAATATCGACGTAGCTTCCTAGCCACTGTACCGTCAAAGCCTCCATTAACGCATTTACTAATGCCTACACCACCGTCACCTTTTCAAAAGCTTCCACCAACACCTACACCAACGTCTCCAATAACGCGTTATCTAACGCCTCCTGCAGTGCTTAACGCGCTCCTGAATTATCCATCCACCATGTCTTCTCCATGACTGGAGACAAATCTATTACCAACGCCTCCAACCGAATCCCCCAACGCCTCCACCAACGCCTCCACCTAATCCCCCAACGCCTCCACCAACGCTTTCACTGAATCCCCCCAACGTCCCATCAGCACCCCTACTAACGCTTCCAACAAGAAAACTCTCTGTTCCTTGCTCAACTCTCTAGCGGACTCAAAAATTTATCTCCGGATAACTCAGAAAGCGACGTATATAAAAGACCAGTGCTGAGCTGGCGCCTCGACTGTGCTAAGTCATTCCTCCCATGAACACGGCCGCTAAGATTATGCCGGAGCCCAGACTCGGCAAGTCTGCTGCTGTTGGGAACTTTAACATTGTGGCTCCCGAAGAATTCTAATATAAGTGAGGACAATTGGAGCGAGAGGCAGACGTAGAACTGCAGAACAATATGGCTTGTTGGACCAGAAAGCAATAGGGAAAATTGGGTACAATCGACGGAGTTATCAGAAACATTAGCACGATGAGAAATAAACTTACAGGTATGAAGAGACAGATAGACAATTAGTGATTAGTAGAGAATTTACGAATTGTTTACAGGAAGGCAGGAAGGAATTTAATTTAAAACATTTAGGAATTTTTGTTTAAAGGAATTTAATGGTAATTAAACAGTGTTGGGGAGGATATCTGGAACGGGTTCGGAAAGTGGAGAGTTCTAAGGAAGAGCTCTAAGGGAAGAGACAGGTATTAGGGGCATGGAGCCCAAAATATTACAGGAAACAGTACAGGGAGTCGAACACCATAGGGGGTTAGTACAGATTTCGAACTACTGTCCACTTAAGCCACTTCACATCTATCAGATAACATAGGAACAAAATAAACAGCTAAAGATCTATTTGCCCCTAGGAGGCAGTTATTAGTTTATACCAAACAGTTCATTTACTGAAATGCCTTATGCCATGAAACAATCAAAGTTATGTCTTATGATACCCGTAATGTGTTTCATCAATCTTCAACCTTCAAGAACAGCACCGTGCCAACAGCCACACCGTGCCAACAGCCACACTGTGCCAACAGCCACACTGTGCCAACAGCCGCACCGTGCCAACAGCCACACTGTGCCAACAGCCACACCGTGTCAACAGCCACACCGTGCCAACAGCCACACTGTGCCAACAGCCACACCGTGCCAACAGCCACACTGTGCCAACAGCCACACCGTGCCAACAGCCACACTGTGCCAACAGCCACACTGTGCCAACAGCCGCACCGTGCCAACAGCCACACTGTGCCAACAGCCACACCGTGCCAACAGCCACACTGTGCCAACAGCCGCACCGTGCCAACAGCCACACTGTGCCAACAGCCACACCGTGCCAACAGCCACACTGTGCCAACAGCCACACCGTGCCAACAGCCACACCGTGCCAACAGCCACACTGTGCCAACAGCCACACCGTGCCAACAGCCACACTGTGCCAAACGCCACACCGTGCCAACAGCCACACCGTGCCAACAGCCACACCGTGCCAACAGCCACACCATGCCAACAGCCACACCGTGCCAACAGCCACACTGTGCCAACAGCCACACCGTGCCAACAGCCACACTGTGTCAACAGTCACACTGTACCATCAGCCACACCGTGCCAACAGCCTCACCGTGCCAACAGCCACACTGTACCAACAGCCACACCGTGCCAACAGCCACACCGTGCCAACAACCACACCGTGCCAAACGCCACACTGTGCCAAACGCCACACCGTGCCAACAGCCACACCGTGCCAACAGCCACACTGTACCAACAGCCACACCGTGCCAACAGCCACACCGTGCCAACAGCCACACCGTGCCAAACGCCACACTGTGCCAAACGCCACACTGTGCCAAACGCCACACTGTACCAACAGCCACACTGTACCAACAGCCACACCGTGCCAACAGCCACACCGTGCCAACAGCCACACTGTGCCAAACGCCACACCGTGCCAACAGCCACACCGTGCCAACAACCACACCGTGCCAACAGCCACACTGTGCCAACAGCCACACTGTGCCAACAGCCACACCGTGCCAACAGCCACACCATGCCAACAGCCACACCGTGCCAACAGCCACACTGTGCCAACAGCCACACTGTGCCAACAGCCGCACCGTGCCAACAGTCACACCTTGGCCCTCTGTGCACGCCCGGATAAGCGCGCAATCACAGGAATTGCACTTACATGGGTCGAGGCCTGACTGGATATCACATATTTTTGACCCTGGGTTCCCCTTTTTACAATTATATTTGATCGCAAAGCTTAAAAAATTTCAAGCCAACTTACTGCCATAATAAAGTGATGTTGATTATTATATTTTAATTAAATTGCAATTGTCCAATAAATATACTTGTTTTAAAATTACATGTAATAAAATAATTATAGGGAAGAATTATATACAGTATTTGGGTTAATTCTGTTTGACGTTGCATAGTGTGGATGTGAAGGCTCGGTGGAGCTGACACACAGAGAGATGTGCTGTGCTGGAGTAGGATTGTGGTTGGGGTTGGGATAGGGGGTGCGGTGAAGCCGTGGGGGGGGGATGGTGGTTAGAGGCGTAGAGTGGAGGTTATAAGGAAAGAGAGTTGGGAGAGACGGATAGATTGGGAAAGAAAGGAAGATTAAGGGGAAGAGAGAGGGGAGAGGGAGAAATATCATGGCTCAGTCGGGTATCACATCAAGTATTAAATTATTAACAGGTATATTCAATTGATTTGCATACTTTCTTTAAGTATACCAGTTATGAGCGTTTTATGGTTGTTAACAACGGGTAAACCTTATTATATTAGAGCTATGACGAACATGCAGGCGACGAGTCACAATAACGTGGCTAAAGTATGTTGACCAGACCACACACTAGAAGGTGAAGGGACGACGACGTTTCGGTCCGTCCTGAACCATTCTCAAGTCGATTGTGAGAATGGTCTAGGACGGACCGAAACGTCGTCGTCCCTTCACCTTCTAGTGTGTGGTCTGGTCAATATGAGGAACATGTTGGCCCTCTCAAAGACCTTAAATAATTACAGCATCTGTTCAGGGTCTTGAGTTTCTCCTTAAGTTTGTTAAGATTTAAGCATCCCTTGAGACCAGCGTGACTGAAAATTCATTAACGATTGATTTTCGGAAAAAACTGATCTACTAATGTTAATATGGTAGAATTAAATACCTTAATAAGGTAGAATTTTTATATTAGTTTTTAACTAAATTTGGAAATATATATATTACTTGGAGAATCATTCGTCACTCATAAAGGCTACAGAAATTTTGTAATTTTGGTGATCTTACTGGCTTGGCCGTGACCACTACGCTCCTTGTTGATTATTTGAGTACTGACATAGCCTCAGCATCTCGGAGTCCTGAAGGACATTGTAGTTTAGACTACAACAACCTCTTCACTTTATCCCTCTGGTGACTGGTTGTATATTACCTGTTTACGGGCTCACCATAGCCCGTGCTACTTGGAACTTCTTGTTCCAAGTAGCGAATCTTTAACAACAACAACAACTCTGGTGACTACATTAGGAACACTTGGTGAGCCATCTTCCTGACCTTAGTGAGCTTCGTTATCTTGAGGTTATATTGAGATGATTTCGGGGCTTAGCGTCCACGCGGCCCGGTCCTCGACAAACCTCCTTTTTGTTACACATCCCCAGGAAGCAGCCCGTAGCAGCTGTCTAACTCCCTGGTACCTATTTACTGCTAGGTAAACAGGAGGCATCGACGGGAAAGAAACTCTGCCCATTTGTTTCCGCCTCCACCGGGGATCTAACCCGGAACCTCAGGACTATGAATCTCGAGCGCTGTCCACTCAGCTGTCAGGCCCCACACCAGTGACAACACCACAGAATCTTTTAATTAAAGATCATATTCACAAGCTAGGAAGGCATAGCAATGACAACATGCCAACCACATAAGTCTCGTCACAGAACATTGTGATGAAACTTAGGTGATCACAGTGAACCGGTGAAAAGAATTTGGTGATATTAGGACCCTAAGCTACCGTGCGACCATGGTGAGAACACCTTAGTATTAGAGGTGTTAATGTCTTTATGTCAGAAGCTTGGCAGGTTCCCTTCCTTTGGTGACAAAGTCTTCGTGTCGGCAGCTTGACAGCTTCTCTCGAAGGCCAGACCAGACCCCGCTAAATATGCATTACTAATTATTTATTCCCACTATGAAAGGCACCAGCCAGGAAGGCGGCTTCAGGGGAACATAATCCAGGCTTGACCTACCAACTTCCAGCTGCATGGCTCCAGCAGCCTTGAGGGTGAGTGCGTCTGGCTTATCACAAAAGACTCGCACTTTCAGCAGGGTAAATACACGGGAGGTATTTTTTATCTTTTTGGCTCCAATAGCAGCCGGCAGGTGTGGCCTACAACGAGCCAACACCAGCCGGATGCAACCGGTACTGGAGCATGTAAAAAGCACATTAGCACTACGTCGTATCAATCTTATACATGGTGGACTGAAGGAACAGAGAAAAAAGTGTGGTGAGTAATGAAGGAACGGAAGATTATATATATAAATAATACACTGGTGGTGTTACTCTTGTCCGTTTATTTTAACTTTTGCAATATACAGGATCAAGGATCAACGAGCACAACCACTCTCCAGCTGTCACCACTTGGGCTGGAAGGTAGAGTGATGGTCTCGCTTCATGCAGGTCGGCGTTCAATTCCCGATCGTCCAAGTAATTAGGCACCATTCTTTCCCCCCGTCCCATCCCAAATCCTTATACTGACCCTTTCCAAGTGTTCTATAGTCTTAATGGCTTGGCGCTTTCTCCTCATAGTTTCCTTGCCTTCCAGCAGTCATCGACAGCAACAGATCACAGCTTCCCTTGTCCAAGTGAAGAAGATTGCCTCAGGCACCAGCTCTCTAGCAGGCGTCAAAAGCAACATCAGAGTGCTTAATAGGACCAGATGAAGAGCATCTTCTCACTAATTGCAATAAACATACCATTCAAAGGCATTTATTCCCTCGCTTTATCACGTTCACTCAATATGTCCGTCTTTCCTCTTCTTAGCCTTTCGTCTTTCCTTCTCTCAGATTAAACACACTCTCGTTTAACATGAAGAAACCTCGTCCATTAATCCATCTCTGCTTCGCTGAATCCTGGTTTGTGTTCTTTATACCGTTAAATGGTCATACAAATATAAGCAACCGTCGGCACTACATTATTTCCATTATCTGTTTTCTGAAGAAAGTTTTCATTGCTGCAACTACTTTCCTGCTCTGAACAGCCCAAATGTTTGTTTCGAGTTGGTAAATTCTACTTTTTAACAATTGCACGTTCAAGGTAAACCAATAGACCACATCCAGCATCTCAACATTCACATTTGTTTCATATACAACATTTTCTACTCCTTCCTTCATCATAACTTGACTTTTGTACATGTTAAATTTAATAAGCCTCTCAATACATGAAGAAATCGCAGCTCCCAGTAATTGTTGGAATTGTAATCTCTTTGAACATTATAGGGAAGTAATGATAACATATATCTTTGTTTATTCTTTATAGTGATGTATAGTTGATACTGATTCTGACTTTAAATTTTTTTCGAAAAAATTATGAATATAAATTTGGCTAATAGAGATGTAGTATCTATAGTGCCAAACAGGAAAATCATTATGATACAATTTTTACTATGAACTTCTAAGCCAAATTAAGTTTAAATTTCAATCACTTGGCTTAGCCTCACACACTTTACATCATGCTTATCTACATTCATAGATTTTCGAACACTTTGCCCAAAAAATAAAGTGAAAACAGAGAAAATGAAAAGAGGATTGAAATAAAAAAACCAAGGCACAAGGCCCCATTAAATTTACATAGTCTAAAGATAAAAGTCAGAAGATGGGAGGAGATGTTGAGAGGCAAGATCCAAGAATGGCTAAAAGTTCAAATAAGAGAAAAAGGAAAAAAGAATGCAATGTTGGAAAAAACTCAGATTGCTGCGAGGTGAAAAGACATCAGAGCAAATTCTAGCACACATTTACTACCAGATAAGTGACTTTTAATTAGTAAACAAATTTGCCATTGGTGATAGTAAGGGATCTTCGTTGGACTATGTGAAAAAGTGAGAATAATAATGGAAAAATATCAGATATGAAGATTTCTTGATCTCTTCCAGAGTGCCACCGACATGAACATAGATAAAATGGAATGAGGTGCTTGCTGTTATTAAGAGTAACAACTCTATAAACACCAGTGTTAGGATTGAATCACATATGGCATTATTTATTGTTTAGGGAGCAAGAAACATATGTCCTTAATGTTTACTATGAGTTATAGTGAGGGAAAGCTACCAAGAAAATTTAAGTGGGAGATGGAACGGAAACTTTTCATAAGAAAGCGCCAATCCATTACGATTACATAACACTTGGATCAGGATAAGGATTTGGGATGAGACGGAAGGTAGGAATGGGACCAGTCACTTGGACAGTCGAGGATTGAACACCAACCTCCTCGAAGCGAGACCGTCGTTCCATCGTCTATTTCAAGTGGTTAGGCTAGAGAGGCTGTAAACATGCCAATGCTTTTACCATCTTTGAATTTGTAGAACAAAAGAAAGTAATATGTTTCAATGGTTATTATGTTTTGTACAGGGCACGTCCTGTACTCTAATCTTTTCGTTTTTATCCCAGATAAACTTTTATCGAATGTGTCATAGGTGTATATCAAATGATAAACAGTTTAGCACCTTTTGTACCTTCAAAGCCTTTGTAGATTAAATTTTGCACAAATTGTCTATTTGTACAAATATCAATCAAGACATTACATAATATTCAACAGTTCTTTACAGACACTAAATCATTTCCACACATATACAGAAAAATCAAGTAATATTTATACCTTCTATCCAGATATCATTTTATTTATCATCAACCAGACCTCATATTATATTAAACAATTATATCCAGACAACACATCATATTCAACACTACCCAAACATCCAAATTGACTACTATTAATAAATCAAAAAGTTTGACATTGTACTATCATCACAGCATATTCCACACTCTACAGAAATCACATAATTTTCAATAATTTCACCCATATATCACATCATTTCAAACGCAATTAAAACATCATATCATATTTATCACAAGAAAATCTTTGAAGTAGGACGGAGGAATTGAACCAGCGTCCTGGGGGACCCGGAACTCTGGTTCACTCCTGCCGTACAAGTTCAAACATTTCCTCGCAGATATATCACGATTCTGTGATATCATCACATCAATTGAAAATAATCCAAACAACACATCACGTTAAATACAATCTAGAAAAATTATATTAAACACTATCTAGACAACACATCATAATCAACACTATCCAGATATCTTATCCTACTGAACACTATTCAGTCAACACATCATACGAAACTCTATCCAGACATCACATCAATATGATAGGATATCTGGACATTAAACATTCTAAATACACTTCCGTCTAACTATTTACATCACCCTGAATTATCTCACAACAAACTTGCTCATTTAAGCTTCCCGAGCGCACGCACCACACTTACTTCTCCAAAAACATGTTCCAGTAAGAACTTTCTCCACATTTTTTCTCCAGCGGCATTGCACTTAACATCCCAAGTCCTATTACAGCTACTAAATATTTTTCAATTGACTATAACTCCTGAATGACTATGAAAGTTAGCCATTCAGTGTCAGGTAAGGCAATGGATTGTCGCTGAGGAGTTTTCGTCTCCTCTACAGTCTCTTGCTACTTGTCGTTAATTAAATTATAAGAAAATTTTAAGCAGTGAATGAATAATTTATTTTACTGAAGTTTGTTAGTCAATTCTATTCAAATCATTCACCAAACGGCGTTTAATTAACATTTATAGTAGATTAGATAGATGGAAATGGACACGTTTTTCCATTTCCATTTACCCAATTGGTATTTTTCCATGACGGTTCTGTCACTATTAATTGACCTATTTGCTTCTATTTTATTTACCAATAAATTATTATTCTCACCACAAAGACATACCTCCCCATTAGTAATTCATAACCTGTATCTCACTATTCTCTGTTCATTACCTATACCTCTTCATCATCTATTCATCACCAATTCTTTCATCACCTAAACCTATATGATGAATAGGTGGGATTGGGTGGTTATAAATAGGAGCGGCCTCGTATGGGCCAATAGGCCCTCTACAGTTACAGTGTGTTCTTATGCTCTTATGATCTATGTTCCTATACCTCTCAATTACCTATTCAGCACCTATGCCTTACTGTTATCTTTACTTCGCCTATTCCGCCCAATTACCTGTACTTTACCTTTACCTTCTATTACCAGAACTTCACTTATTACCTGTAGTTCTCCTATAACTCCTTATAACACTTATCATTGTCTCTTAATCTCTGAATATATTCCTATATTATACATCAGCTAAATATCAGGTTTTGAGTCGAGAACAAAGTGTTTCGTTGTTCTTAGAAGTTCATGAAGCCAAAATGGCCAGGCTGTTCGTTCAAGACCTAATGGCCAAGTTGTTCGTTCAAGACTTAATGGCCAATTCGACACATTATATTGTATTACTAATGCACTGAGACTTCTTCCCCGAGCTCAGTATTCTCCCAGTGTATAGAAGAAGATTAGTATACCTTCAGTGTATTTATATATACACGAAGATAATCTGTACTCCTCCTTGTGTATATTCACCAAGAAGATGGGCAGACATATACCTTTGGAAACGTTACTGAAAAATAGAGAACTATTATATTTTTTGTAATATTCCCTCTCATATATGTGATAAGTAAACCAAAGCGAGCAAAATTTCCATAACAATTTAAATGAAAAACTGAGCAATTAAAATTTTGATTAAAGTTAGAACTGGTAACTTTTATTTTAAATAGAATATTCTTTCTAAATCCGTGAGCCATTATCCATTCCTTTGTTATTATTTCCCGTCATATTCATGGCAACGGAAATATAGAGTCTAAATAAAAAAAACAATAGCAATAACACTGAACAATAATAACAAACATTAATTAAAGACATGATAACGGTTCATGACGGGAGAGAAAAGCCGTCAATTCCTTTATTTTCTGTTATGTGGGTTGGATGTCAAATTTTCAGCCATGTTGTTATTGACTTACTGTCTGCTTATAGAAAAACTATATTTTACAAATGTTTACAAAGGTGTACCTCCAGAATACACTACCGACAAAATTTGCCACTCTGAGCAGCCAGAAGCAACAATTTCCAGCAAAGACCAAATTTAGGGAGAATATATTTTTAAAATGCAAGACTGTATCTCATTTTGGCCACTGTCTCATACACTAAAGATTTGAACAATCTTTGGAAATACTATCCAGGGGTAAACTTCCCTGGGGATTATTATCCCTGTGATGTACTAACCTCAGAATACTATCCTGTGGTACTTTACCCTAAGTATTACTACCTAATAGTGTACTCTTCCTGGGAATTACTGCTCAGTAGTTCACTACTCAAAGAAATATTGTGCTAAGATATTCTACCCTGGGGTACTCTACCCTTTGAATATTATCCTATTATAAACTACCCTAGGATAAAGAACCATGGTTTACATTTCCATGGGATATACGTCTCTTCGGGTACACGTCCCTTCTATCCTTTATCCTTAGCTAAAGTAGACATTTGTTGTTATATGAACGAAAAGGATTTTGGTTTGGATTTTTTTGGAACGTGAGCGGGAGGACTGGCGCATGATGGGGATGCAAATGGCGGGATTGGAATGCAGAGTAGCATGATTGCATGGATGAAGGGGTGAATATTTGATTGACGTGCAGTTATTGCAAAGTTGGGGTTATGCAACGCCACTGTGGTGGACAAATGCATAACACCTGTGGACGAAGTATCTCCTCCTCTTAATGCCTTGTAATTTTCAGGCATTCTTCCACAAAGGGAAACTTATGTGTTTTAGGAAATAAAGTTCATCGTAATATTGATGCTTCCTAGCCTAATGGTTTCTGGTACTGATAGTTGTTGCAAAGTTGGTATACTGATGGATAGGGAAAAACACTTTATATATTTGCTTTAATTCGATAACATCCTCGTTTATCTACACACAACTCTAACGTCCACAGGAAGTCGTAAAATTATTTACATTACTTCATCAAGAAGTTTTAAGATATTTTACATATATTTAAAATAAGCAAATATTTTTCCCCGTTT
>WNGS01169498.1:29569578-29579578 GCA_020271785.1 Procambarus virginalis
AATTTATAACATATAACTCTCGTTTAGCGAGAAAAACTACAAAAATCTTACAAATAACTGACATATAATTGTATTTCATAATACATAGATCAGCTGTTAAATTTGCGATGACCATATTCCCTCCATTTTTACTAAAATAAAATGATGCGATCTAGCTTTGTGGATTGTCCAGAGATAATTATATAATAATTGCCCACTAAATTCCAGTGGAAATAGTGTTGCTTTTGTTTTTTATATTGATAATTGATTCGAGAATACCATCTCCCTGATGCAAGCATCAAGAGAGCTATAATCAAATACAAGTTTTCGCTGTTCAGTGGCATAAAACGTTAACTAAAGCTCAAAGAGGAGAAAGAGCAGAACATATATAAAAGACTCCTTCGCAGGCCGGAAAATGAGCTTCAGAGCTAAGCCACTTGTGGGTGATGGCAGATTCTCCGGAAATACTGCATACTTGTAAGGTCATCAGTATGGCGTTTGGTCCTAAATTGCCCTGGAAAGTGATAGTGGGGATCAGGATTCTCATACTTTTCTCCGATGATAATATTAGGTTGTTTATTTTGATTTTGATTATTTTATTAGAAAAGGCGTTAACGTCAATTTATTGTGTTGTAGTTCTGCATACTTCTTTGTTAATTTTAACGTACAGCTAGGTTTTATTATACCAATTCAGTTTTTTCCGTCTTCAGTACTTTTACAAAATAATATTTCATTTGGCCTCGTAGTGATTAGGGTTTAATAGGCAACATGCGAGCTATTAGCATAAGCAATCTCCCTACAGGAACTGTGTTTGAAGGTTTAGGTCTAGTGTGTATGAGTCCGTCAATCTACCAGAGTGAGAGAGGTGTAGTTCATAGCCACTTGGGTGACCGGTGAGGTTCGGGAGTCGTGGAAAATCTTTTATATATGAATTAGTTTAAAAATATATATATCCTGTAGGATAAAAATGAGTAAACGTGAACTGAATATTCCTTGATTCTTTTAGAAGGCTCCAGTTGCTATATTGACTATCCTAATGTGTGACCTAGCTGAGTTTGAATCACCGCAAGAGTCGAAGGTTATGCTCCCTGTTTCCTGTTTGCGATGGCGTGTATTTCTTTAAATGACTCTACAACATCATATATACCATATATCATATGTATTATCGATGAACTCCAGTATACTTCCTGTATAGTTTCTAACGCCATCATAGTATTCCTCTTGTACTTGTAGGACAGTCACAGCTTATCTCTTAGATACTGTGTCGTAAATATATGAAAAGTATTTCTTAAAAATGTAAATCTTATTCCCGGTGTGCCACTATTTACTTACTGGAGCAATGTGCAAGTAATAATAATAATATAATATTATTAAATTTACTATCAAAATACACAATTAATTAATAATTACAAAGGTGTTTCAGGGTGTCAGGGTAGAATATTAAATAAAGCCCTAATTCGTAAAGCATTGTTATGACATATATGTAACTACACACGTGCTGGGAGAGTTATTCATATAGCTCCACACCTGATGAAGCCGTGACAGGTATCTCCTTACTCTATGACACGAGTGTAAAACATGACCTTTGACTTCGTACTTGCTGTTGTACTTTACAAATGTGTCCTTACACACTTGCTTGTGTGTCATGTAATTAACATTATTCTAGCTGTTGCTTCAACGGGTGTGTTCGTATGCAATTCCTTCAGTGTCATGAATGTAGTGCTAGTCTCATACCTGTTGTCGCCGTGACAGGTGTGTATCAGGTGTGGCCATGGGCGGCTGGCGGTCGTGCTGAGTGCCTACACTGCTGAACTGGCTGATGATCAAGTCAGGGGCACTATGTCGATGGTCCTTAACCTTGGCATTATGAAAGGTGGGTATAGAAATGTCTCTACCCCCCCCCCCCAACCTTCGTGGGCACATCACTGCCTCACACACACACACACACACACACACACACACACACACACACACACACACACACACACCCACACACACCACACACACACCAGTTGTTGACAGTTGAGAGGCGGGACTAGAGAGCCAAAACTCAACCCCCGCAAGCACAAATATGTGAGTACAAATAGGTGAATACAAAACACACACACACACACCACACACACACACACACAACACACACACACACACACACACACACACACACACACACCACACACACCAGTTGTTGACAGTTGAGAGGCGGGACTAGAGAGCCAAAACTCAACCCCCGCAAGCACAAATATGTGAGTACAAATAGGTGAATACAAACCACACACACACAAACACACACACACACACACCACACACACACACACCACACACACACCACACACCACACACACACACACACACACACACACACAAAGGTTTGCCACCAGACTAGTACCCGAGCTGAGAGGTATGAGCTACGAGGAGTGACTGCAGGAATTAAACCTCACTTCGTTGGAAGACAGAAGAGTTAGGGGGACATGATCACCACATTCAAGATTCTCAGGGGAATCGACAGGGTTGATAAAGACAGGCTGTTTAACACAAGGGGCACACGCACTAGGGGACACAGGTGGAAACTGAGTGCCCAAATGAGCCACAGAGATATAGAAAGAACTTTTTAGTGTCAGAGGGTTGACAAATGGAATGCATTAGGAAGCGATGTGGTGGAGGCTGACTCCATACACAGTTTCAAGTGTAGATATGATAGAGCCCATTAGGCTCAGGAAACTGTACACCTGTTGATTGACGGTTGAGAGGCGGGACCAAAGAGCCAGAGCTCAACCCCCGCAAGCACAACTAGGTGAGTACAACTAGGTGAGTACACACACACACACACACAACACACACACAACACACACACACACACGCACGCACACACCCACACACACACACACACACACACACACAACACACACCACACACAACACACACACACACACACACACACACAAACACACACACACACACACACACCCACACACACACACACACACACACACACACACACACACACACATTATCTTTTGTTAGCCTTGTACTCAATCAGTCAACCTTGTAGTGAAAATTTTCTTCCTCTGGTACCTGTGTCTTACACTTCATGCTAAGAAGTTAGACGAAAATTATTTTTCACTCGAGAATTTCACAGAGAATGATTCATGAGCCCAACTCGTATTTACTAGATCCCTTAAGTGTACCGTTAACCAGAGGGGCTCAGAAGTTCACCCTTGCACCCGCAATATAATATATTTTGAGAACTAATATTATTCAGAACTAATCATATATAATAGTTAAAGCAAAATCAGACATGTACGTGATATAGTAAAAAAGAAAAATCAATATATACTATGTTAATTTATATATATAGTGCATAGCGTAAACAATACACTAAATAAGATAATATATTCACATGTGTTATACTAAAAGATTCACAAATATATATACATATTTATTTCTGAGATCTTCTTCCCAGACAAATGTTTATGTAATATGTATGACGTCTTTATGTATGGCATCTGACAGGATATTGTGAATTGTTAGATTAGAGCAGTTTTGTTTGTATTCATGATGTATTGGTAAATCTATTAACGTTATGGAATTATAAAATATACTTAAGATAACTTTTAATATATCCGATCCTAAGCTTAACTACATACGAAGCTAACCAAACCTTTTATTATAACCTATTAGTAAAAATTTTCTCAAATAATTTTTAACAACTGTTAATTACATGAAACAAACAGTTTTTGACATATCGTATAATGGTCAAATTGGCCGATACGTGTTGGTACGACTGTAGTGGTACGCATATAGCATTGTATAGTTGTATGTAATGCAATAATAGTGTGTTGCAGGTCAGTTGCTGACGGTGTGCATCGGGTACGGAGCTCGATACTTCGTTGTGGCTCTCGTTCTTGCAATTATTCCCACACTTTTTCTCATTGCGCTCATCTGGCTTCCTGAGAGTCCTGCTCTCCTCGTTCTCAAAGGTGAGTTCTGGCATCTATACTGTTGTATCTCTCACCTACCCTGGGTGATAATCGACTTGAGAATGGTCCAGGACGGACCGACACGTCGTCGTCCCTTCACCTTCTAGTGTGTGGTTTGGTCAACCTACCCTGGCTTTGCGCCCTGGAGAGGCCACTCTAGAGCGCAACTCCATAGTCTCCTATGACTGATGAATGCCTACTGCTACTACTACTGTTGGCTTGGTAGTGGAGCTGTGGTAGTCTTAGTCGCCCCAGTCTTATCCTCTTGGGCGAGTGATTTTTTATATTATTATTATTTTTTCTGCCACAGACGTGGCCACATATTTACAATGCTAATCAGCATATATACGTTCTCTACTGTCCTCCAAGGATAGGGGTTAGAGATCTGTAATGCAAATAGTTCAGTGATTTATTGTACAATCAACCACAGAAAGGGATTGTAGTGATTTTAACATGTTAATCTAACAGATAAGTATCACGTTGAAAACATCATAAACCACTTAAAGTGTGAAGGTTATATTGTTCTACAACTCCTCCTGAAATGAGATAACTTACAGTATCTATTCAGTCGACAATGCCAATATGTATTGATGTCTACATGCTGGTATTTTCGGCATAATAGTTACGGCAAGAACCCTCATTTTAGAAGGATGGACTGTGATCTGAGGCGATCCAGAAACCTTAAAATTATCAAAAGATTTCAAGATAAATGGGTAAGTTATTTAAAGACAACGTTGATGTTCCTATTATAGATAAGGAAAACTTATTGCAAAATGTAAAGTTTAAAAAAAAATTGTAAAACTATTAAAACGGTAATAACACATTTTTTAATGGATATAAATATATACATACATACATACAAACTCGCAAACTGTTATTAGCCTCGAATTACATTTCTCCACCTTTTAACGAAAATTCTCTTCCAATATCATCTACTCTGAATGTTGAGAAATCCGCACTGATGTAAGGTGTGTCTTGGGAAGAAGTTAGACTTAAGATTTCCCTAACTCTCTTAATTAAGTTATATAAACTCAGTCCAGAGTTCAGTCTTATCTTACTGCAGAAGCACAAGCCATGTTGACTCAAATAGAAGTCAACTTTACTAAATGTTTTGTAGAAGCTACATATTTTTGACCGAATAGAGTCAACAGTAATAGTTCACAGTACCTCAGGTTTTAGAATCGTCTTGAATGAACTATCGATCATCAGACAGGTTCTCAGATTAGAGAATCTCAGTTTAAAATTTAACAAATATAACAAGTAAAGGTAAAACCAAACGGCAAAATACATTTACTCGCCCTATACAGAAGCTGTTCATATTGGTGGTTCACCAAAGACAAATATTATTAAATGTAATGTGGATTACCACAAGAAGATTCAATGTTAAATTAAACTTTTCAAATTCTACTAGGAATTTCCATCCCTATAACAAGCACTACGCCAATCTCCATCAATGGAAGATGTTTTGGGGATTTAAAAAGTTACCAGGAAGTCCCCACTTGTCAAGAGAACACAGTGCTGTGTTCCATGTCAATTTTTTTGGCATCAAATAATGGATTTTATTCTAACGTAAATGTACATTTTACACATACTACAGTTCCTGCTTTTGAAATTCAAGCAGAGTCGCATTACAACAGATAACAGTTAAAAAAATAAAGTTCGCTTGTAATTAACAAAGAAAGTAACTCAAATGAAAAAGGTCATGATGTATTTCAATTTCAACTCTTATTTGTCAGGTGAGGACGAGAAAGCAGCGAATATCCTGATGAAACTCCGAGGTAAGCACGCCGACCTTCAGGCCGAGATGCAGACTTACAAAGACATGAATCACGCCAAGGAGGAAGGCCCAAAGTGGCGAGGACTGATCCAGAAGGAGGTCTTCAGGTCCTTGGCTATAATCTGCTCCTTGATGGTCATTAATACTTTCTCAGGTAGTATATCAGCTTTACATTGGTACATATATAGAAAGGAAGGTGAGCTTAATGAAAGCCTTATTGTTCTAACCCTCTTTTCAGATTATGCTCGTAGCAGATTAGGTTTCGGGTGATGGTTAAGCTATTGCAGTTTCCGTTATGCTGTCTGTATAACCAAAAGTAAAATGATTTATATGTTGGGGATGCCAGTGAATAAATTGTGTAGAGTCAGTCCATGGTCGCTATAGGTACTCGAATTATTGGTGGATGTTGTTGTTAAGATTCGCTACCTGGAACAAAAAGTTCCAAGTAGCACGGGCTATGGTGAGCCCGTAACTTGATAAATTCTTGGTGGATGGGAAAAGACTATTTTGTTTCGTATGGAATTTGAAAGTGGTGATGGAACGTAATACACTTTTCCCGAGGAGCCCAAGAGTGTGGGATATAGAAATAACATGATATCTTGTTATATATATCAAGAGATGATGTTATTATCATGCCTGAAGAAGTAGAGGATTTTGAGATCATTGTTGTCTGTGCTGGTGAAGTCTTGGGAGAAAATCGTCTGTAATACCACGTTAATCAGTAAAAAACGGAAAAGATATCATTTTATGATTTCTTACTAATTCAATATTTAAAATTTACTCTTAAGTATTTATTTACCTTTTCAAACCTTGGACACATCATGTCACATACGAAGAGTTGTCTTTAAGTGTTCTGAAAACATGTTAAATTGAACTTTCTGTGGCAGGAGCGGGGCATGACAATGAGGCCATTTAGGGAAGAAAGTAATTGACACGAATGCCAACAATGGCACCAGTTCATTAATGATGCCTTCAATGGTTAATCAATGGGTCCTTTATCATGTACCTGTAATGTTATAGGATTTGAGTAGAGTCCCATGCCGTCCTTTAAGTAGAATTGACTCCTATTACGATAAAGCAACGACTGGTATGACGTTTGTAATGTGGGTTTGATTCTCCATAGAGTGTTTCAGTACGTTAAAGACGACACTGAATGCCCAGTTATTAGACCTTTCAGACCAGTTAGCATGAGGTACCTGGAGCTTTGCAATTACTTTATTCACTCTCGTATTCATGAAGATATCCTCACAGTGTACCCAAAATTTGCCAGTGCAGGCTACTGAACATATGGCCCTGTATGACTAACCATCCTGCGAGATGGGGACCTTTATTACCACTGATACCTTACTCAATCTTGTGTTGATGATATCCTCAAAATGCATCCGGAGTCTGCCAGTGCAGACTGCTTATCACATGCCTCTGTATGACTAACCATTCTGTGTGATGGGGATTTTTTAGCATCACCTAGTTAGCTTTTTTGACACACTGTACTCCACTTCATAAAGTCTAGGGTAGCTGCACTAATGCAGAAGTACCTAATGCAATAATAAAAAAAATGGTGTGTGTGTGAGGAGGCAGATCGGGAGGACCTGGATGGATGTGTGAGAGTGATTTGGGAACACTGTCACCGCGAGCGCCACCGGGTTGTCAAACAAATACAGTGCAAAAACACTTAGAACAGAGCTCCGTTTTTTGTTGTATTATCACAGTACGTGTATCGGAATTTTAAAACAGGATCTGTATATGTCAAATTATAGGTAGCGGGGCCTTTAATTATTACATAGATTGTTCGGAAATTGTCATTTGTCATATATTGTCATTTGTCATTTATTTCAAGAATTTAACACTGCGTGGATCCATTTAGCATAAGTCTCTCACTGCGAGAATCTCTCACTTGAAAAGTCTCAAACTAAAATATATCTAATTGCAGGAATTTGTGTTTTTTTATTATTTTTTTATTTACTTTTACTTTTATTTTTTTTGTACAAAGCTCAGCCTTCAATGGGTTGACGACTACAGTTTTCTGTCGGACATGACCTTAAACCAAATATGCTTTTATGCAATAGGATTTCCATCATTTATCCACCTGAATGTTTCATGTTCTTTTTTAAATATATATAATTTGGTGTGATGTCCACTTTTAAATTGGAACTACAGGCTTACCTTTACGCACTCGGTATTTAACACTATACCTCTTTGTAACGTGCCGGGTACTTGTACTGTAATTGTTTGTACTGTGTTCTATTCTCTCTTTCTCTAATTATGATGTTTTGTCAGACTTAAAGTCCAGTAAAGACCGAAATTTCATCTCTTATATATTTTCAGATGCGTTGGCTGGGTGTCTTAATTCTCAGCTACGTTATTGTTGGCTTGTGTTTTGTGTCCAACCACTTTGACTGGACAGTAGACCGACGGTCTCGCTTCATGCAGGTCGGCGATCAATCCCCGACCGTCCAAGTGGTTGGACACCATTCGTTCCCCCCGTCCCATCCCAAGTCATAATCCTGACCCCTTCCAGGTCCTATAAAGTCGAATTGGCTTGTTGCTTTCCACTGATAATAAACAAAAATCACAGTCTTTTTTTTACTAAACTTGTACTACACTTGTTTTTGTGTACTAAACTTGTACTAATACTATGCTGTATATATCACGTACTTTCAGGCTACATGGTTCTAAATGCCAACGCGTCAAGGATTTTTGAGGGAGCAGGTTCGACAGTGAACAGTGAACTGTGCACCATCCTCATTATGGTCGTCCAGGTGGGACAGTGGCTACCTAGAATCATAATCATTCATGTGTTGGAAATTGCGTGAGAGCAGGTTGAACTCAGAGCAGGTTGAGCTTATTCACTAGATGATGAAGTCTTTTGTAATGTGAATTCTAATGTTATGCCGATTTATTTCGCTCTGACATAACAACTTGTGCTTGTAATATCAATAACAAATGTAGATGACAGCTTTCATTGGGTAAAGTGTACTTTCTATAAAGTGAACATTCTTCAGAGAATATTCTTTGAAGAATATTCTTGATATTCTTGTTTTTGATCTGCAATGGAATATTATTCAAAAGCTTGATTTTTAGTTTTAATTAATAATTTTGAAGAATATTTATTCTGCCACACTGAAATATGTTGTGTTCACAGTTTTTTGCAGGCATGGCTGGGTCACTTCTCATGGACAGGATCGGCCGCAAGAATATTCTGTATATGGGATTCTTCCTGATGAGCACCGGTCTTGTGGCGTTGTCAATATTCGTTGGCGTCACCCAGAGACACCTTGGCAGGTAGGTAGAGTCCACGAGGCTTGATACATTGACTTAGTTAATGAGAAAAGTTAATGAGAAAGAGGTACTATGACCGATGAGAACGATTCTGTTAATATACGTGGAAAGACTTTTGTATGTACAACTCAGGCGATGAGTCACAATAACGTGGCTGAAGTATGTTGACCAGACCACACACTAGACGGTGAAGGGACGACGACGTTTCGGTCCGTCCTAGACCATTCTCACAATCGACTTGAGAACGGTTCAGGAAGGACCGAAACGTCCTCGTCCCTTCACCTTCTAGTGTGTGGTCTGGTCAACATGTACAACTCAGGTTAACGTTCAACTCAGCAATAAATTTTACAATATTTTTAAGGGAAAAATTCATATTCAATGAGAAGGATGAAATACGGAGATGACAATGAGAATGATAAAACGGAGATAAAATCAAATTAAATGATAGGAAATAGTAGGCAATAAAGAGAAGATGTAGAACTTAGAATCAGCATATAACTACAAATATATGCAATAGACAAATACATAATTCGAGAAAGAGTTGAACACAAAACAAAAACAAAAATTATCAATAAGATGATTAGAAAACAAACATTACGCTTGCTTCAAAATGTAACAAATGTTAATTCTGCCTCACGAAACAGGAGCTATAAGGAAGACATGTCCCTGTTGATGGAGTCAGTGACCGCCCCTGCACCAGTGGTGATACCCGGAGGGTGGCTGCCCTTGGCTTGTATGATGGTGGCCCAGTCGGGGGTCGCCCTCGGGGTTAACTCCATGCCTTTTATACTCGCCCAAGAGTACTTCCCTACTCTCATACGTTCCCAGGTACGGGCACTTTCCTAGCGTCAAAATCACAACACAGATAAATCATGTTATCGTGATATGTCAATGACCAAACCCACAGGAGCTGTTATACGGGTTCGAACCTATGTGTTGGGTGTTCCCTGTTGTGGCGCAGTTGACTAGAGCGTGCATCTGGGAACAC
>WNGS01169498.1:29584578-29610124 GCA_020271785.1 Procambarus virginalis
ATTGTAATATGTTCGTTCACTACGACAGGACTCATTTACGATGCACTTGGATAGTCTGACCGAATTAATTCCCTGAATATGACTCGACCAAAGCTGAACATGCAACAATGCACACAGAGGTGACAAGGATAACTGAAACCGAATGCTTCACAGAACAGATCAAGATTTTTATAAATGTCTATCGACGGTGCACTGACAACCCAAGTGCAGTAAAGCATTGGGCTGTGTTAGACAACTGGAGAGTGCGAGTTTTATACTATATGCCCGATCCTGAGTGGCGCCCTAGCTTCGGGTGGGGGCAGACGTGTTGCCTTGGCGCTCCGCAGTTGGTGCTTGTTTGCCAGTTGGCCGGTGGGGGCGGGTGTGTCTCTGCCCGCCTGTGCTGACGTGGAGTCACGATGGGGGTCCCTCTACCCCTGTCGTCCGGGCTCAGTCTGTGGGCCTCGAATTCTCTGTGCGGGCTGGTTACCCGGAGAATTGTGCTAGCATGTGATTGCTTTCTGTCCCTGTGTTAGCCATTTATGGGGTCGAGTTCGTGACGGCCCGTCGGGCGATAGTGAAGCTCACGGAGGAGTTGGCGTATCGCGACTTTCTCCGTCGATATGAGGGGCGGACATTACCCCTGCAGGATGGTGTGGGCACTGTGACCCTCTATGATCGGAGTGGTGCCCTCATTATGTCAGTGTGCATGGGCTCCCTTGGAGTTTCCGGAGGGTCTGGTACGGCAGTACTTCAGCCGTTTGGCGCAGTGGTTAGTGTGCGGGTGAATGTGGTGTCTTCCAGTCCACTTAAGGGTGTGAGNGGGAGTGGCACTCCTAATAAGCGGAAATGGAAGTTTGAAGACCTGGGAAATCGGGTTACCAATGAGTGCACAAGCTTTATACATGGAACTTTGACAGTAGATGGGAGGAAGATTGTGATCTTGGTAATCTACAATCCCCCACCAAACAGTAGAAGACCCAGACAGGAGTATGATGACAACAACAAGGCATGCATAGATGAACTGCAGAAGGCAGCAACACTAGCCCACAGAATGAGAGCGAAGCTGCTGATCATGGGGGACCTAAATCATGGAGAGATAAATTGGGAATCAAGGAATCCCCATGGAGGGGACGAAACGTGGGGAGCAAAATTAGTAGATGTTATAGACAGGAATTTCCTAACACAGCATGTGAAGGAAGACACAAGGGAAAGAGGAGGAGATGCACCGAGCCTATTAGACCTGATTTTCACCCAGAACGTAGAAGATATCGAGAATTTGGAGCATGAAATACCTCTAGGGGCCAGTGACCATTGTGTCCTAGTCTTTGACTACATGATGGAATTCAAACTTGTGACCATGGGACAAGAGATCTGGGAAAGGAGAGTTGACTACAGGAAAGGGGACTATAGGAGGATAAGGGACTATCTGGGAGAAGTGCAGTGGGAGGAAGAAATTAGAGGAAAAACAGTCCAAGATATGATGGACCTAGTCATACAGAAATGCCAAGAGGCCGAAGAGAGATTTATACCAACAGTAAAGGGAAAAAATAAGAAGGAATATAATAACCCATGGTTTAATAGACAGTGTCAGGAAGCAAAAATGGCCAGCAGGCGGGAGTGGAGGAAATACAGAAGACAAAGGACAGAGGACAACAGGATCAGATGCAACAGAGCTAGGAACGATTACATTAACATCAGACGGACATCGGAAAGGGACTATGAGAACGATATTGCAATCAAAGCGAAAAAACAACCTAAGCTACTACACAGTCATATAAGAAGAAAAATGTCGGTGAACGACCAAGTGACAAGACTAAGGAAGGCAGAGGGGACATATACTGAAAGTGACAAGGAAATCTGTGAGGCACTGAATGCCAGTTTCCATGGAGTGTTCACTACCGAGCCGAGCAGCTCCCATTGTTGGAAGGGGTTACCCTAGATGAAAGACTATCAGATATAGAGGTGACAGTGGAGGAGGTAATGAAACAGTTGACAACTCTAGATGCATCTAAAGCAGTAGGACCAGACAAAGTATCACCGTGGATACTAAGAGAAGCAGCGCAGGCCCTCAGCGTGCCTCTGGCAATGATCTTTAATGAGTCACTTATGTCGGGAGAATTGCCCAGTTGCTGGAAGAAGGCAAATGTCGTGCCGATCTTCAAGAAAGGCGATAGGGAGGAGGCACTTAACTATAGACCTGTATCACTGACAAGCATCCCCTGTAAAATACTGGAAAGAATAATTAGGCTACGACTGGTTGCACACCTGGAGAACATTAGGTTTGTGAACAAGCATCAACATGGGTTCTGGACAGGGAAATCGTGCCTAACAAACCTTCTGGAATTCTATGATAAAATAACGAGGATAAGACAGGACAGAGATGGTTGGGCAGACTGCATATTTCTGGACTGCCAAAAAGCCTTTGATACAGTACCGCACATGAGACTGCTATTCAAACTCGAGAGGCAGGCGGGGGTAGGGGGAAAGGTCCTAGCATGGATAAGGAACTACCTAACAGGAAGGAGCCAAAGAGTTACGGTAAGGGGCGAGAAGTCGGACTGGCGAACAGTAACAAGTGGAGTACCACAAGGATCGGTGCTGGGACCAATTCTATTTCTTGTATATGTTAACGACATGTTTACGGGTGTAGAGTCCTACATGTCGATGTTTGCGGATGACGCAAAGTTGATGAGAAGAGTTGTGACAGATGAGGATTGCAGGATCCTCCAAGAGGACCTGAACAGGTTGCAGAGATGGTCAGAGAAATGGCTACTGGAATTCAACACGAGCAAATGTAAAGTTATGGAAATGGGACTAGGAGATAGGAGACCAAAGGGACAGTACACAATGAAGGGGAACAGCCTACCTGTGACGACGCGCGAAAGAGACCTGGGTGTGGACGTAACACCTAATCTATCTCCTGAGGCACATATAAATAGGATAACGACAGCAGCGTACTCTACACTGGCAAAAGTTAGAACATCATTCAGAAACCTAAGTAAGGAGGCATTTAGGGCTCTTTACACTGCCTACGTGAGGCCAGTCTTAGAGTATGCCGCCTCATCATGGAGTCCCCATCTAAAGAAGCACATAATGAAACTGGAAAAGGTTCAGAGGTTTGCAACGAGACTCGTCCCAGAGCTACGAGGGATGGGGTATGAGGAGCGCCTGGGGGAACTATGCCTTACGACACTAGAAAGAAGAAGGGAGAGGGGGACATGATAGGAACGTATAAAATACTCAGAGGGATTGACAGAGTGGACATAGACGAAATGTTCACACGGAATAGTAACAGAACGAGGGGACATGGATGGAAGTTAGAAACTCAGATGAGTCACAGAGATGTTAGGAAGTTTTCTTTTAGCGTGAGAGTAGTGGAAAATGGAATGCACTTAAGGAACAGGTTGTGGAAGCCAATACTATTCATAATTTTAAAACCAGGTATGATAGGGAAATGGGATAGGAGTCATTGCTGTAAACAACTGATGCTCGAAAGGCGGGATCCAAGAGTCAATGCTCGATCCTGCAGACACATATAGGTGAGTACATATAGGTGAGTACACACACACACACACACACACACACATACACACACACACAAAAAAAAAAAAAAACGTTTTTAAAAAAAAAAAAACGATATTCGTGGTGCAGTGGTAAAGCACTCGCCCGGCGCTTCGCGAGCGCTTTGGCCTGGGTTCGTATCCTGGCCAGGGAGGATTGACTGGGCGCCAATCCTTAACTGTAGCCTCTATTCACCCAGCAGTGATTGGGTACCTGGTTGTTAAACCATTTGGCGGGTCGTATTCCGGGAAAAATTAGGATTAAGGACCTGCCCGAAACACTATGCGTGCTAGTGGCTGTACAAGAATATAAGAACTCTTGTATATATAAATAACTAATACAAAAAAATGTAGGTATCATAGAGTATGATAGCTGACATACAACCATTGTATTTTTTCAAAGCGTTATATGACAAAGAGTGCTGGGAAGACGGGACACCACGAGCGTAGCTCTCATCCTGTAACTACACTTAGGAAATTACACTTAGGAAATTACACACACACACACAAGGGCAAAACGGAGCAGGATTTGACACCTCTTCCCAGCAATCAAAGGATGAACGATTAAATATAAGGACACAATGGAAAAGACGATTTCAATATAACAACATGAATTTTAAAGGTGCACATGTATAATCATTAACGATACTCATCCAATCTTCACCACTATGCCCTCGCCATAGCCAAGCCCAACAACCTCTTATCTCCATATATCCCTCAATCTGTCTCTCCCTCCTATTCTTTCATATCCATCCCCAGTCCAACTTCCAAATTACTGTTCCACAGTTTCTTTTGAACTTATGTAGTCTAGGTAACGGAGATCACGACCACACTACTCAGCTCACATTCGATAGCAGGCGGAACGCTTACGAACGCTCTGTAAAAAAAAAAAAGATAAAATGATCGGATACTACACGTATACTAAATGTTATCAGTGTGTGAGCTCACATTGCCTATGAAGTATTGCGTTACGTTAAACAGGTTTCAAGAGGAGACGAGCACCGCGGGCGCCCTGGACCGCAGCTGCAGGCAGCAAACATGTGTGTCCTGCACTGGAACGAGGAACTGGCAGCTGTCGCTCAGGTGAGTGTTGACTTCTTCAAATGAGGAGTTCAAACAATTAATCTGCGTACATACTCTACAACAATTACGTAGCTGTAACACATATACATACATGCATATAACTATTCCTCTTATCTTATTAATACAAATATTTTGGGGGATGATGTAGGCCTGGGCTAACCAATGTCGCTACGCGTATGATGGTTTCGAGAAGCGGAAACTTTGTTCCCGGGATTATGTGGTCGGCCAGAACGTGTATTATCATACTGGGACGGACTCTACTTCGGTAAGTCGAAGCCTTTCTCCTCCGTTAAATATTTATTAGGACTTTGGCTACAAAATCAGTGTTTCATGAGCTTTCTAAACAGTGGAGGTTTTCGTCTACATTGAAAGTTAGTTGGGAGTGTATTGATCCGAGGAAACAATCATATATGATGTTATTCACCCAACCACTTGGGCTGGACGGCAGAGCGACGGTATCGCTTTCTGCAGGTCGGCGTTCAATTCCCAACCGTCCAAGTGGTTGGGCATCATTCCTTTCCCCCGTCCCATCCCTTATCCTTATACTGACCCCTTAAAGTGCTATGTAGTCGTAATGGCTTGGCGCTTTCAAAAGATAGTTCCATTCCCGTCCCCTTCATCTTACCTAAGCTCTATCCACTGTTTGGATGAGCAAGATCATATATGATCTTATTTGGGATATAATTTGTTTTAGCGAAATGTATCATTTGTTTCATTTGAAATATATATTTCTGTGGCAAGAAATACCGGCCCTTTATGTCACTGATGTAGTTTCCATAATCACAGCACTGTATTTGCTTCAACTAATTTGGATCTGCCCACTCACGTTTGCAATCAAATAACTTTGCAATTCATTAGATAGAAATAGCGTGTGTATGTGTGTGTGTATTTACTATTTGTATTTACTAATTGTATTTGCAGAATCGAGCTATTAGCCCTTGGACCCCGTTTTCCTAACCAATTTATTTATTTATTCATATATTTTTCCTCTATTATGTTTATACATACAATTCTCTTTAACACACACAAACACATCCCCAGGAAGCAGTCCGTAGCAGTTGTGTAACTCCCAAGTACATATTTGTTGCTAAGAGAACGGTCCAGCAGTGTGAAATTAACTCTTTCCATTTGTTTGCGACTGCGACGGGGATTGAACCCGGGTTTATTTATAGATTCATGCAATAAGTTTTCTATATTAAAATTTACAACAAAAGTGTTAAACAGCATAAACGTTTATCCCAAGAGATGAGAGTTGGCACCCACCCCCACTCCTGTGAGCGTGAGTGCTAGGAGTGCCAAGAGCTGCGAAGCTCACGAAATGCTCTTGACTCCCTGTATATGGCACTCCTCTCCCTATATATGGCACTCCTCTCCCTGCTGCCAGTTACGGGCTATTCATGACCGTGCCAGCTCTTAGGTGGCTTAATCTCTAACAATCAATCAATCTGCTGCCAGAACTGGGCCGAGGCAATCCAATCGTGGTATGATGAGGTGGAGGACTTCCCCAGAGCCAACGCCCTGAGCTTCCACGCGGACAACTCCAGCAGAAGGATCCACCATTACTCGCAGGTAAGTCTCTACCTGAGACTCAGGTAGAGTCTTACCTGAGGTAAATATATCTTTTGATGCTATTGCAAATTCCCCATATCTCGGGTTATACAGTTCGAGCAAATAAAAAGGTAAATCAGAGATCAAAAGGTATATAATCGATCTCAATAAAGATCAACATTAATGATTAACACTAACAAATTTACGACGTTATTTACGAAATATAACTTACAGTAGCAAAGTAAGATCATTTTACGTGAAGAATATCGTCAGGTACTTGGAAACATAGGTCGAGAATTTAGCTTTTTGTTTATATCTTTGTGTATTATATAAATTTTAACTACACATTCCCTTGCCTTCCTCTGTGGCAGATGATATGGGGAGTGACACGAGAAGTAGGATGTGGAGCAGTGTACTATTCCCAAGCCGGATCTAGGCTTGGCCGTGTGTACGTATGCAACTACGGACCATCCGGCAACTCGCTGGGGTCCCCCGTTTATCAAGTGGGACTCCCAGGCAAGGCCTGTGGGTTCGCTATTCCATCAGATGTCTATCCTGAACTTTGCGAGTGGAATCAAAAACTACGGAAGAATTGGCTGACATATTATTTTTTTTGGTTTAAATATTTTCCATTGTTTAAGTTCTGGTTTGTAAACTTAAAATAAAAGTTGTTATATAAACTTAAAATAAAAGCTGATAATTTATTACCCATCTCCGCTGTTCTGCTTATTACATGTGTTTTAATGTAATATGTAGAAGATGCAATTTATGATATGCAAAATAACGCGGAAATTAGAAATCTCTGAGCGCTTTCTATCGCTCAATATATTTTGTTAATTTTCTGTATTACTGTTTTGAAATTTATGACTATGTTTAACTCATCATCCTTAGAGGCAGAAGGTAAGTAAATATGCAATAAGAGAGCATTATGTAGTTCATGTGGCAGGAGGAAATACGAATTCCTTGTCGAGCTCGGCTACCCCCATCAACTAGCAGCGTGGCTACCCCCTATCAACCAGTAGCCTGGCTACCCCTATCAACCAATAGCCTGGCTACCCCTATCAACCAATAACCTGGCTACCCCTATCAACCAATAACCTGGCTACCCCTATCCACCAATAACCTGGCTACCCCCATCAACCAGTATCCTGGCTACCCCGGTCACCAGTTGCCTGGCTACCCCTATCAACCATAGCCTGGTTACCCCCCATCAGTCAGTAGCCTGGACACCTTCATCTACCAATATGTGACAAGAAAATTTCATCTTTTCAATTACGCCTTAACAAACATTACACAGATGTGCGCATTCTTCACCACTATAAACTGAGACGATCAATCGAGCAGAAGCAAGCACGAATGTTTTTACTACGATGACGCAGAATTAATAAAGCAATAAGTTATCTCAAGTGCGGTTCAGCTGATAAGAATCATGTTATCTCTCCAGTGTGAGGTACAGCAGGGTAGATAACGTCTCAGTAGAGACACAGTGAGAGGCAAGCAGTGGCGAGGTGTGAGGAGCTCCTTCAGTTGACGTGTGAGGTGGGTGTTTCTGGTGGTGACTGGGACAGGCTGCTGAGGGCAAACAAGGTGTGCTGAGGATGGTGAGGACACGTGCAGGCTGGTGAGGACACGTGCAGGCGGGTGAGGACACGTGCAGGCTAGTGAGGACACGTGCAGGCGGGTGAGGACACGTGCAGGCTGGCGAGAACACGTGCAGGCTGGTGAGAACACGTGCAGGCTGGTGAGAACACGTGCAGGCTGGTGAGAACACGTGAGGCTGGTGAGAACAAGTGCAGGCTGGTGAGAACACGTGCAGGCTGGTGAGGATACGTGCAGGCTGGTGAGGACAAGTGCAGGCTGGTGAGGACACGTGCAGGCTGGTGAGGACACGTGCAGGCTGGTGAGGACACGTGCAGGATGGTGAGGACACGTGCAGGCTAGTGAGAACACGTGCAGCTGGTGAGAACACGTGCAGGATGGTGAGGATACTTGCAGGCTGGTGAGGACACGTTCAGGCTGGTGAGGACACGTGCAGGCTGGTGAGGACACGTGCAGGCTGGTGAGGACACGTGCGGGCTGGTGAGAACACGAACAAGCTGGTGGTGGAGACCAAAACACGCTGGTGTCAACAAACGAGGTTGGCAGGAAAAGCTGTTGTAATCTCACATACAACAGAGACTGTGTTTACTATGCCCACACAGTGATGGCACCCATCGTACCAGGAGTATAAGACTAACTGTGTGACGTACTACACTATACGCTATACACTTTCCAGGATAAATATAGAGACCCAAATTGGGTTGGGGAAAAAAGAGAAGTGGATAGGAACAAAGTGGTTTGATTACTTTGGAGTTGTTTGCTTGAAATGTGTGGCTTTAGATGTATGTTGTATTTAAATGTATGTTAGTTATATGTGTTAATAAGTTAGATATGATTCATGTTTCGTAATTGTGAATGTTTTTATCTATGGTGTGAACATGAGTATAATCATTTTTTTAGAATTTGTACCAATAGGGTATATCTTCCTGCTTGGTGTAGTGTCATCTATTACTTATTTTTTACTTAAATTGTCGTGTGATCAGATTATATTTCGGTTTTGCTCTTTACTAAAAAAAATATCGTTTACTATTTTGCGTGAATGTTCATTCGTACGTTTTAAGAAGTTAACTTGTTCATGGGTGTTATTTGGGTCAGTCCTTGAGTCCTCTTATTACTGGCTGTGGCTGATAGAGATGTTCCATTGTAGTAGATGACGTCCCCGTTATCTGTTGTGGAGTGATGAGTAAACACTTAATCTCTGGAATTACTGGATGATGTCACGAGATAATTTTAAATATATTTCTTTATTTCTAAAGGATATATATATATATCCTTTAGAAAGAAATATATATATATATATATATATATATATATATATATATATATATATATATATATATATATATATATATCCCGTTACCTTTCAACTGATGCCCTGTTTACCGGGCAGTAAATGCATTCCCGTGAAGTAGCTGTTGTGAGCAGCATCTTGGAGAGGGACAATCATTGGCACCCCACAGTGAGGAACAGAAATATCAACGCCTTCGCTTGACGAGAAATCGTAAAGTTGTGTTGACCAAACCACACATCTGCTAGTAGCTTTTCGTTTGACAGCTTATAGCTGTGTAACGTACTTCAGGAATAAGAGTATCGGTCGCCTCTAGGCAGCATTGTCTCATTAAAGAATCATTATTTTACCACATACCACTCTTTACTCTCTATATTCATTTTTATTCTGATGATACACCTAGTGAAATAAGGGATGACATATGTAAGAGATTGGCAGGTGCTCAGAAAACAGTCATGGCTCTTGTCTCTTTGATAACCATATCTGAAAACTTGAACTTTGACCTACTATAAGCAAACTTCTGTTATAAATTTAAAAATAGTTATTATTAAAAATTAAGTTTCTAATAACTAGGACAAAATAATAACTAAAATTGTATTTTTCCCTTGCCCAATAAATCTGTAAATAGTAAAAATTCAAATAATATTTAGTTAACTCAGATTAATGTACCTCATCACCCGTAATCTGTCTGTACTCCGATGTTACAGTGGGAGAAAAGACTGCACCCCCCGGAATTTTTTGTTTTGCATCATTGAGCAAATCGAATGTTTACGACAATTTCCTAGTCACGGAGTTTGAATTGTTTCAGTGTTCCAGTGTTTATGTGTTTCAAGGATGCTCTATTATGAGTGTATATATGATCAATTGTTACTCTCAGCTGCATATATGATCCAGTTTGGCTCAAGAGTGGATATATGGTCCTTGGCTGCTTCATGGTTGTTCTTATATGAAAATATACTTCGAGGTCGTTTTAGTGAATATAAGTTATAAGGTCGCTCTAGTGGTCATGGTTGTTCAAGTATATATATATATATATATATATATATATATATATATATATATATATATATATATTATATATATATATATATATATATATATATATATATATATATATATATATATTATTGCAATGCTACAGTTTACAGAGAAGAGTTTATATATATATATATATATATATATATATATATATATATATATACAGAGTTTATATATATATATATATATATATATATATATATATATATAATATATATATATATATATATATATATATATATATATATATATATATATATATATATATATATATATATATATATATGCTCCGAGGATATTCTAGATGTGGTGATCTAGTGTACATATGGTCCAAGACTGCTCCTGTATATCACTATTCCAAGTTCGTTCCTATCAATCACACAACCTTGGAGCTTATATATGCTAGAGAAATCCCCAGGAATATGCTTTCATTGGTTTGAGAACTTCTGATATAAGAGCCAAGAGAACAGAATTTTTTTAATATGATTCCAAGGTGATGCGAATCTGAATCATCAGATTTTGAATATAAATCTTAACGAATATTCAGTAAACAATGTCAAGAAATTGATTTGACATTACAATTGTTTTGAACTTAAAAACGGACCTTAACTTACTTATATCCTTGTCTCAGGTGACTGCTGAATAATTTTAGGCAAACCAAGTTCAAATTTCATTAACAACATCATACTGATAATATCATTCAATAACACTTTATAACTAACATAATATTCAATACTTTCATGACAGAGTGAATGGTGATTTCATTCTAGAACTTCCAAGTTGACCAAAACAAAAGTACTGATAATAATACGCGAAAACACGAAAGGGAAAATTATGTCTTTTTAATTTTGTTTATATTTAGGAAAAAAATTAGGAGGTAGTTTTATAACCAGGAAATAATTCTAATAATTTCTTGCTAAGCAAATAAATCTTGTTTTTAATAAGTAATAAAAGGCATACGTAACTGAGCTTCAGTATTCACTATATTCTCAGTTTATCACAACATATTTTAATCAAAAAGAGAATGAACGCCAAAAACTACTAATGTTTTTGGCAGGTAATCTACGCTGAAAGAAACAGCGTAACGAATGCCTTCACTGGGAGGTATAGTCCGTTTATCCCTGTATTTATTCTGACAGTTTAATTTAGTCCTAGATTATGTTCAGAACAAAAGTGTTCTTTCTGGTGTTCCAATAAGTTATTGTTGAAGCCATTATAATCCTTAGAGGTATATTGGCCTCAAGCCCAACACCAAAATGAATACAACAGCTTTAAGTAACATAAGTAATTCATAAAGAGCATTATCTTGCATTGCAAAACAGCACTAATACAGCAACACAACACATCACAAATACAGTAACACAACACTAGTACTGCAACGCAAGACTACCTTAGTACTGCAACGCTACATTACTTTTGGTACATTAGTACTGCATCGTCACACTACACTTGTGTTGCAACACAGCTCACTAGTTATGCAAGAAAAACTTCATTTGTCTTGCTATATAATACTGCAACACAACATTAGAGCTTCATCCTACACTAGTATTACAAGGCAACAGCTCGAAAGTACGGAAATTTAACACATAATTATATTTTATATTATTTGTAATTGAGCACAAACAACTTAAAAGTGGTATCTAGTTCTAAAAATGTAAAGCTACGAGTGAATAATACTGTTTTGAAGGATAAGACAATTTTATGTTTTAAAATATTTATTAATTATTATGGGGGGAATAACATAACATATAAACCTAACCGAGAGGTGTTCACTCATACAGCTTATATATATATATATATATATATATATATATATATATATATATATATATATATATATATATATAATATATATATATATATATATGATACTTGATTTAGATATTTGAAACTGTTCAGAAATACTTTGTTTACTTCTCTTATGATACCGAATCAGAAAGATTTATATGGAGAATTCTCGTATAAAAATGTTATGTTACTAATAATTTAGCTGGAAGAGAGAGTTGATTTTTTTTTATAAAGACATCCCTACCACCAATTTATTTTGTTAAATAAATTTACTGGAAAACGTTAAGTACTTTCATTCTCTCACATTGGTGATTCCCAAAACTGGGTCTAGCAATCGTCTGTTCACAATTGTAGCAGGTTGGTACGTCACAGCTAATAGAGGTAGGCGACGATATTTTGGGCACCTGGTTATAAATTGACAAAAAACTTGATCGTGTTGTTTATAGTAAAATAAAAATTTGTTTCTTCAATTTTCTACTCAAGTAAAATTACCCGTCTCTCGGAGAGACAGTTAACTAATTGTCTTCATTTACAAACGATGTTTTTGTCTCGGTTAAACAAAATTTCCAGTTATCTTTTTATATATATAAATTGTAATTAATATGATATCCAATTAACAGGAATTTTATTTTCAATTGTTTATTGCCCATACAGAAGATGTTATAGTAAACGAGTCCCCAGTAGTTCTCTGTGAACAGAACTTTGCAATCATTTTGGCTCCATAAACTTGGCATCTCAAGATGGAGGATATGGACACAGATGAGTCTCCTAAGGTCAGGAAGCGACGCATCTGTAGACAGGTCAGTAAGATATTATGAATGTTGGTGATGATCTATAATAAAAGTTTTTCTTATGATCAATATGGAAAATTTCCAAGCCAGTTATGGCAAGGCAAACGGATCTCCATAAAAGATAAGCTCCCTAACGTACAATCGTGTGCTTCCAGCTGTGCAAGGTGATGCAGGCCAGCTTAGGCACCATCATGATTGGTACATTGTTCACCTTCCCATCCGTCATGACTGCTGATCTTGAGGAAAGTGACACCACTATATATGGCACCCACATCTCCCTACAAGGCCACGATGATATGATTGGTATCTATTACGTCACAGTATATCACAATATTTCCTGTGGTGTCAAGATTTACGAGACTGTCAAACATTCCCAAAATTGGCTAGTACTGTAATCAAGACATACTCGGTATTATTGAAAATGACTTATTGTCTGATCGTGAGATTTAGCTATCTTAGAGCAACCATTTCAGATCAGCTGTAATCGACATTAACACGACTTTAACTCCGACAGGAAGCCTGGTGATGCTGGGATCGCTGCCTGGTGCATGGGTCACAGCATCTGTCGCACTGAGATGGAGACGACGGAAGTCAATGATTGTTCTCGGAGTGTTGGCCATCCTGGGATGGTTGGGAGTGGCTCTCCTGCCCTCAGTCATTGGAATCCTGATATCCAGGTGAGTGTATACGGTGATATGCTAATGGAAGCATACTCGTCAATGTAAACGGGAAAGCATTAATGCTGACATACACAAGGAAACATACACAACGAACTACGCGGAGAGCATACAGCAGCATATATTAAGTGAAGCATACAGGACGATATTCTCGTGGGAAACTTTAACGTCAATATGTCTAGAAGAGCATACACTGCCCTAAGCTCACGGGAACATACAGGCCTATATATTCATGGGGATATTTCACAACAGTATAAACGCAAGAGTGTAGTCGTTTATATATTAAGAATACATACATGTCCATATATCACAGGGAAGCATATACATTGACATACTAAGCTGAACAAACACGTCTTTATACTCATGGTAGCATACAAGCATATATACAAAGGTTAGTATAATAGTCGATATTCTTAGGTGAGTATACTAATCAATATACTTAAAGTAGCATCCAAGACGATAAACTGAAGGTGAACACTCACGACGTTATGTTAATACAAGTATCACGACGACATACTCATGAAAGCCTTACTCAACTTGGTACGGGGATGGTTGAGAAACGGACGAACATAAGCTGGAACATAAGCCAGAANAACACACCTCCCCAAGATGCAGCTCACAGTTGCGTTCTTGCTCCCAGGTACCGATTACTGATAAGTGAAGAGAGCCATCAGGTGCATGAAACTTTACCTAATTTCGGTTTTGCTTGGAATCGAACCCTGATCCTTGGATTGTAAATCGATGACGTTTTGCCACTCATCCGTGTCTTTGTGTGTGCGTGAAAATGTTTTATCATTCCAAACATTCAGATTATCTTTAAGGACAAGAACGGCAAATGTGTTGCTTAATATACTCTTGTCTTCTATACTAAATATGTCTTTCTAATGTATTTACCAGCATATTTTTGGTGGAATTAATTTAGATTGAACGAACATCGATTTCATTTGGTTGTTATATATTAACTACATGGAATGTTATTGATGATGAAGCTTTGACTAAATATTAATCAAAGCTTTCATCATAATTATTTTTAAACGCAAGTGTTAGCCCAGTTTCATAATTAGCCGGTCAGCCACTCGCTGACTTTATCTGACAACAGCTGGTGTTCTGAATGTCAGTCCGGCTTAATTAGAGGTATATAATGTGTTATGAAAAATATATATAGGGGCAAGGGAAGGGAACTATCAAGAAAAAGCGTCAACTCATCTCGACTATATAGCACTTGAAGGGGTAAGGATAAGGACTTGGGATGGGACGGGGGAAGGAATAGTGTCCAACCACTTGGACGGTCGGGGATTGAACGCCGACCTGCATGAAGCGAGTATTGATGTGAATTTATATTGCCCTCACTGTCTACGGTGTTATTTTCCTCACTGTGTTGATGAGTCTTGTTCCCATTTTCAACGGTAGTATTGTCCTTACTCTCTAGGGTGAGTATTGTTTCCACTGTCTACGGTGAATACTGTCCCGACTGTCTACGGTGAGTATTGTCCCCACTCACTATAGTGATTATTTGTCCCCATTTACAATTGTGAATATTTGTCCCCATTGCCTTTGGTAAATCTTGTCTTCAGTTTTCATGGTGAATATGAAATGGGTTCCCATGTACATATATAAGGTTTAATGAATGACCCGAATGAGTAAGACTGTTAATTATTTATTAGTCTAATGTTAGTAATTATTGTTTAGCTGGTTTAATTACGCCGGCAAGTTGTGAGAGCGAGAAGCAGCTGTGATGGAGTGAGGTATATATACAGTAGTGGCCGGTATGGAGGGCACACTTGTCTGCTGACCATGGAGGCTGTGGGTTCATCGCTGCTCACTCTGCTTCTGCTTTTCCTGCTGCTTGTTCAAGGTGAGATGGTGTTGTTGCTCCTTCAGCTGTGAGCTGGACACAAGGGCTGTTGTTATGTCTCGCTATCACTCTGTGTCTGTCTTTGCTGATGTTGTTTTATATGACATCTTGAAGGGAAATCTCTCTCACTGTCTATCTATCTGTCATTGTCTCTGTCTCTCTTCATCTCTTTCACGACTGACACTGAAAAAATTACTTATAGTTTCCATAGTCAATTTTTATTTAATGTTAACTTCTTTCATATTAATTTACAATTATCTGTTGAGCAATTCCAACAGCATATCAGCCAAGGAATGAATGATTGCTGTGAGAGTTATGTTCTCGAGAGAGGCAGAGTAAGCATACGACTGTTGATATGTGAGCATCTTGTGTTGCGGCTTCCAATTTGTGGCTGTCAGCGAAGTTCTCCAGGATATGCATCTTGTAAACATTGAATGTTTACATAATAAGAGGATCGCAGACATCTCTCCAGAATTGCTGTACATATAGGAGAATAAACTTTTGTTAGGTGTTTCGTCCATTGCTAGTTGAAAAGCTGTGAGGGGGGGGGGGGAGGTTTATATTTAAACTTGTACTGGGTTCAGTAGAAGCCTCCATACTTCCTGTTGATTCAGTGGGATTCCAGGTTGTATAAAACCATGTCGTGGTACAGGGTAAGGTGCGCGGCTTCGGAGAACACTAATCGCAGGTTCGAGTCACCTCCAATTTAATTTTTCATTGATATGTATATGAGGTGGGTGTGATTTCTTTCTGTAACTAAAATATGACATTTGTGAGTTAGTGGAGTGTTGCTAACGTAGACTCATATTGAAAATGTGGGCTTCATATAGTCTAGGGTAGCTGCACAAATGCAGATGTACCTCATGAATTCATAAAAAAAAAATAATGTCATAATGCCCCCAGAGTCTGCCAGTGTAGACTATTCATCACATGCCTCTGTATGACTAACCATCCTGTGTTATGAGGATTTTAAGAATCACATAGCAAGCTTTTTGATACACTGTCCTCCCCTTCATATAGTCTAGGGCAGCTGCACAAATGCAGATGTACCTAATGTGATAATAATTTTTTTAACCAAGTGCACTGAACTCTGGCTTTTTATGCGAGTGAAAGTTTTCAACTGAAATTTTTTTTATATTAATTAAATCGATTTATTTATCGATGAAATTCTTGTAAATGGTTGGAATGTGGACTTGAATTAAATTTGTTAATCAGTAATTCAAATTTTTTATTTTTTATTTTACTCGATTTGAGAACAGTACAATAGAGATTTAAGTATATTAGATAAGAGTGAGATTTATCCATGCCTGCTACATTTTGGCCCTGCACCAGGGTTGAGTGTGGATAGTACTACTAGATCTACAATGCAAACGTTAGTTGTATATTATTCCAAACAGAAATATGTTTATAATCATTGAATATATGGCATTCATTTATATAGCATACCGAGTGAACTATACCTACCCCTCCCCCCTAATGTTTACCATGAAATCTCATCTTTTCAGCGCATATAGTGGTTGGAACCAGAGACCAAGAGCAACCACAACCTCGATTGACCTCCATTTTCAAACCACAACGAGAGCACTCAAGCTCACCTTCACACATACAGAAGCGAGCTATAACTTTAATCAACCCTTGGAAGTACTCGTCGCAAGTGTTCAGAAGCAAGGAAAACCGAAGCCGGTCAACAACTCCACACCACAGCCATCGACAGAGAGGCCAGGTCCCTCAACAACCACAAAGCCACCAGTCACACTAATCTGCTACTCAACCAACGGAACACACTACACCCCTTACCATATACCAGATCCAAACAATTATGAGCATGATGAGCAAGTCACCTTCGTCCTGAAAAAGAATGCCGGTTTCCAGTCAGTGGAACCAATCACATTCTATCCGGCAAATGCTTTAATCTGTTATCCCGAAGAATACGCCTCCTATTACCAAACCAAACCTAATACCTTTTTGGTAACAGTTCCTCCCAGCATCCAGCCGACCGAGCCCTTCCCCTTACTGCCAACAGAACCAACCCAACCAGAGGAGTTTCCAGTATGCGACTATTTCGAAATTCACCCACAACACAGCATGACGCTGGAGCCTAACGCGGAGTGTAACATCAGGAGGGGAGGAATTCTTCAGGAGGAAAAGGAAGAAATCGTTAGACTACATAACGTCTTCAGAGCCAAGGTAAGGTCTTTAGATGAAGTATGTAGTATGTTTGTCTTTATATATAGAACTCTTATTTCCTATTGGCATATCAAAGGCTATTGAAATTGTGTGAAAATTATTTTAACCATGCTTGGGAGATGAGTACAAAACGGTTTGGTAAAAACAATACACATTTCTGTTGATTTAATAATAACTTTGGTGACAGTAGTATGGAGCACAAACATTGGGACTGAAGAACTAGGGAGCACCGTAGCAAGTATGACAGTACACATTAATCAGGTCCAGTCTAAATTCCTCCCTTCTCACCCATGTATACCTATGCAGTCCATTCATGTAACGAGATGAAATGCTTTCCTCGCCTGTACTACCTGGAAGCCCTTTGCTTACATCAACATCCCTATTTTTAAACTAGTATTTTCCTACAATCATCTCCAAGATATGTTTCCTGATTGCTCATAGTATTAGGGGTTGAGACTTGCTTAAGACCCTAACCTACTACTAATTCTCTTGCATTTCTCTTTGTTTTGCGACTCTTTATAAAGCAAGTGTTGAGGGACACACTTTGTTTCCCAATATTCGGGGACAGGATGCCGGATAGGTTCATCGAGGTCCCTATCAGGCAAATTATTGACCATCCCCAGGACTAAACACACATCACTTTCCTAGCTTTAGGGTACCTATTTACAGCTAGGTAAACAGGGGCATCAAGTGAAAGTAAATGTGCCCAAGCATCTCTCTTATGCTACTGGTATTGAACCAGGAACGTTTTTGGCTAATTCCAAACTGTGCTATGGACTCACTCTATCGTCGTTTGAAAAGTCCCTGACTCAAAGTATCAATAACGTTATCCTTCTCTGCATTTGATCAGGAATCAGTTGTAACAATAACACGATTAGGGTCTTTTATCCCAAGAGCAGCTTAAGTGACGTGCAACTACGAACTGTTCCTGCATCATTTGATCACCAGCTTGAGAATCTTGATTGGTTGCGTCTTACCCGACCGGCTCCAGTGCCACCTGACTGTTGGGTTGTGACTGAGCGCAGCGCTTATGATCTGCGTTGCTAAGTCCAATGTAAACATTGACTGTCACGGAGAAAGGTGGAAATGCGGAGGTAATACAAATTTTGAATTTCCTTTCAGCAATATAAAAGTAAAGACACACACACACACACACACACACACACACACACACACACACACACTAACACACGGGGGGGGCCTGGTAGCCTGGTGGATAGCGTGCAGGACTCGTAATTCTGTGGCGCGGGTTCGATTCCCGCACCCGGCAGAAACAAATGGGCAAAGTTTACTTCACCCTGAATGCCCCTGTTACCTAGCAGTAAATAATTACCGGGAATGTGGAAAAAAATAGTTAATAAACAGTTGATTGACAGTTGCGAGGCGGGCCGAAAGAGCAAAGTTCAGCCACCGCAAACACAACTAAGTGAATACACACACACACACACACACACACACACCACACACACACACACACACACACACACACACACACACACACCCACACACACACACACACCACACACACACAACACACACACACACACCACACACACAAGGGCAAAACGGAGCAGGATTTGACACCTCTTCCCAGCAATCAAAGGATGAACGATTAATATAAGGACACAATGGAAAAGACGATTTCAATATAACAACATGAATTTTAAAGGTGCACATGTATAATCATTAACGATACTCATCCAATCTTCACCACTCTGCCCTCGCCATAGCCAAGTCCAACAACCTCTTATCATCCATCTATCCCTCAATCTGTCTCTCCCTCCTATTCTTTCATATCCATCCCCAGTCCAACTTCCAAATTACTGTTCCACAGTTCTTTTGAACTTATGTAGTCTAGGTAACGAAGATCACGACCACACTCCTCAGCTAACATTCGATAGCAGGCGGTATGCTTACGAACGCTCTGTAAAAAAAAAAAGAAAAAATGATCGGATACTACACGTATACTAAATGTTATCAGTGTGTGAGCTCACATTGCCTATGAAGTATTGCATTACCTTACACAGGTTTCAAGAGGAGACGAGCACCGCGGGCGCCCTGGACCGCAGCTGCAGGCAGCAAACATGTGTGTCCTGCACTGGAACGAGGAACTGGCAGCTGTCGCTCAGGTGAGTGTTGACTTCTTCAAATGAGGAGTTCAAACAATTAATCTGCGTACATACTCTACAACAATTACGTAGCTGTAACACATATACATACATGCATATAACTATTCCTCTTATCTTATTAATATAATTATTTTTGGGGGGATGCTGTAGGCCTGGGCTAACCAATGTCGCTACGCATACGATGGCTTCGAGAAGCGGAAACTTTGTTCCCGGGATTATGTGGTCGGCCAGAACGTGTATTATCATACTGGGACGGACTCTACTTCGGTAAGTCGAAGCCTTTCTCCTCCGTTATTAGGACTTGGCTACAAAATCAGTATTTCATGAGCTTTCTAAACAGTGGAGATTTTCGTCTATATTGAAAGTTAGTTGGGAGTGTATTGATCCGAGGAAACAACCATATATGATGTTATTCACCCAACCACTTGGGCTGGATGGCAGAGCGACGGTATCGCTTTCTGCAGGTCGGCGTTCAATTCCCAACCGTCCAAGTGGTTGGGCATCATTCCTTTCCCCCGTCCCATCCCTTATCCTTATACTGACCCCTTAAAGTGCTATGTAGTCGTAATGGCTTGGCACTTTCAAAAGATAGTTCCATTCCCGTCCCTTCATCTTACCTAAGCTCTATCCACTGCTTGGATGAGCAAGATCATATATGATCTTATTTGGGATATAATTTGTTTTAGCAAAATGTATCATTTGTTTCATTCGAAATATATATTTCTGTGGCAAGAAATACCGGCCCTTTATGTCACTGATGTAGTTTCCATAATCACAGCACTGTATTTGCTTCAACTAATTGGGATCTGCCCACTCACGTTTGCAATCAAATAACTTTGCAATTCATTAGATAGAAATAGCGTGTGTGTGTGTATTTACTATTTGTATTTACTAATTGTATTTNCATTTTACAAGGGATTATTTGTTAGTAAAGTGTTTGAAAATGAAAATTACAGAGAGCATCATAAAATATTCGAAATTAACTGAAAATAGGTTTTTGAAGAAAATTCGGGAATATTAGAAATCGGTCCGTAATTGGAAGGTTTCCAATTAAAAAATGTGTTAGTAAAAAATTACACATATCTATAGGCGATAATTTTATTCATGAAACTGTATTGATATCATAGTAAAATAAAATATATCATCCTGAAAAGACATACAATATTAATCTCAATACATATTGAGACATTTCTGGATTGTCCATAATTAGATAAAACATGTAGCAGATGTCTGGACATCTTCTCGACAATATTTCAAAGATTTTTTTACATGTGCTTGATATCTAAGGGGGATAATCTGCTGTAACTTCAATCAAAGTATTACGTACTTACCAGTGAGCCCCAAAATGTTTCATGTTATGTCTTGATGTAAATTTATTTTGCAACCTCGATCTATGTAGTGAGGGAAATCTGTGCCTCTTTACACAGAGCCAAGTACACGAAACGCTGCGCGTACTAGTGGCTTTACAAGATTGTAATTACTATATTATGTATCCTCACAATCCCAATGTACCTTCTTGTATATATATAAATAAATAAATAAATAAATAAATATGTAGTGTAGCACCGAGATGCGCGAAGAGTTTTACTGGAGGGACTGCCCCTGCCAGCTGCCAATAACGCTCACATTCTCTTTCATTTTTCACTACATCGAGAAGTTCGATCAAATGAACTGATCAAACGAGCAGTTATGAATGCAGAATTCCAGGAGAGAGAGAATTAGACCTTTGTAGAGCTTCAGCAACTGAAGAGAAGATAAATATATCTCAAAGCCAAAATTGTTGCCCAACTTTTTGGAACAATTCAAGACAGTCGTTTAGATGTGATTTTAAGGATGAGTCAGATGCGAGTGTAACGAAAGGGATATTGATGAAATACTGATGATTGAGAGAAGAGTTTGAGAAATTCTGTTTGTTGTCATATGGAGATTGTTTGGTGTAAAGGGCAAAATTTTGGGTAATTGGAAATATGTCAAAAATGTGAAATCTCGGAAGGCAAATGGAGTTACGATGAGTGATTAGAAAAGTGGACCTTAAAGATATAGGATCAGTGAGGGATGGAAGGGGAGTATTATAGTTGATGCTTGAGGAATAGTGTAACTTGATGTAATCACCGTTGTAATGTATAGTATCACATATGTAATGAGGATCATTGATGAGAAATAAGACAAAAAATAAGCGGCACATTAGATGCGAAGCTCATAGGTGATTGAGCAAGAGTCGATGATGAACCAGCTACAGAAGCTGTGAGTGATCTATAAGGTAGGAGACCAAATATAATTCAAGCATAGACGGAAGGAAGAAAGCCAATGGGTGAACATTTGAAGAGCAAAGATTTTTCACTACAGTTTAACGTTTTGGACATATTAGGGCTATTGTTAGTGATTCACGGAATTACGAATTAAGGAGGATCGCAAATGAGTTTAGATATGAAAGATTACCAGGCGAACAGGCCTCATGGAAGTTATATTGAGGCTCATTAAATAGACTGCAGTGCACCGGGTGCTGAAGATTATTTCATTATGGTAAATGCAAGTATTTCTGCAATCGAAGACCTGTGCCCAAGTAAAGCAATGGTTAGTAAGGGTTGATCGTCACGCACCATTGGGACTGTTGAACTTGGACATGGGGTGAGGAGAGTGGTCTTGAATTGGTGGTTTGCATATCGGGTATAAAATTGTGGAGTTGTTTACAGTCATATATTAGAAGCATGGAGCCAGAATGGTTTTAGCAGCCTCATATATTCTGAACTCCTCATGTTCTCGGTATGTTACCGCTGGCGATGTGTGCATCCCAACAGGCTGGCTGACAAGCCCATCCTAGTTTGGCGTAAACAAAAAAAAAACAGATAACCTGCCACCTGGTCGATTGCGAGAATCTCGACCAACATCGACCGACTAACGTCCCCACTACACAACCGCACGCCAAGGCCTTGGGAAGAAGCGCTGGAAGTGTGGTGCCTGTAGTGAGAAGACAGGTTGTAAACGGGAACATATCCGGGAGGCGACGAGGCAGGTGTCGGGGAGTCATCATCATTCACCTGCCTCAAGTCTCCTCTGGCAAGCAATCTCAGAAAATTCGTTGGGTGAGGAAAGCATCTTTGAAGAATGATATTATAGATTCAGCACTGATTTCTTCTTTACGATTTCATGACACATTGTAAAGACTAGAGTATTTAGTACGAATGAATTTTCGTAAGTTAAAAGGAAATATATATATATATATATATATATATATATATATATTTGGCATTGACAGAAGTCTTCACCTTTTGCATTTCTTATGTGTGGGTTTAGGCATTCACATGGGTTTGGATTTTGAGAACGGCTGTTGAATTCAGAATGAAAATAAAAAATGTTTTTAGTTAACTGACTAAAAATTAATTGAAGTTATGCTGTATTGAAAGTACTGTAATACGTACTAGGTATTTATAAAAATTTGCAAGATGCCAATTTCTGGGTGAGCCTCAATGACTCCCTGAAGCTACCACACCATACTGTGGTGGTAGCTCCCTGAAGCTACCACACCTACCATATATATATATATATATATATATATATATATATATATATATATATATATATATATATATATATATATATATGTATATAAAATAGTTATAAATTAAATAAAAGTGTCAGGAATGGTTATTTATATAGCAGACATCGATGTGTTGTGTTTTGCAAGATTAAAAAATACAGCAGCGTTGAGTGTAGGTATGCTACACCAACCACCTTTTTGGCATATCAAGTAAAGATTACATTCCATTGTTCAAACTATCTCTGCTGCTATTGTGCTCTTCCAGGCTCAAATGGAATCATTTGTTGTGAGATTCAGTGTGGGAGGATTTTGTTTGTTAACAACAGTGATATAAAATCATATGGAGTGCGCCACAGAATTTTAATTTCGTGACATGATATAGAAGAGGATTTCCAGTCGAGACAAAAGTGGAAAGGGTTGATGATGGTAAGCTTAATGATGGTTCAGCTGATTGTCAGGTGAACTTTATGGTGAATAATTATGGTGGCATCGTTCCCTGTTTGATGAGAATTATGGTCGGATGATTTCAGGCTTTTACGAAAGAATACAAGGAATTAGAAAACAATTTAAAATACCTGAGGCCACCAGATATAATTAAAGATACAGAACAGGTAAACAGACAGACAAACAGACAGACATTGCCTCTTATGGAGACAGATATACAGGAAAAAGTTGCCTAAATATATGTCACTAGAGAAACTCCAAAAGGCAGCATACTGATGATTTATTGCAATGTTTTCCCCCAATGATATGCTGTGTACTCTCTCTGTGATTAACATGTTTAAATTTCATTCATCTGGGCTGTATGGGGTTCAAACCATGGACCCCACACGTGTGAGGGCGACACTCTATCATGTTTATTTAACATGTTCGGTTGCCTCTTGCATGTTGGTGCGTAATTAATTTAGCAAATAACCTTGAAGAGTTTTTCTAAATTTGTAGTGAAGCTCATCCTTATTCTTCTACTGGATTGTATGAGTTCTTTAAGAATTACAGATTTTGCAATAGTTTGAAAAAGAACCCCTTATCTCAGATTTCTTAGGTATTCATTTAAAGGCAAAATCGTAGTTTTGAGAGAGACTTCTCACTGATTGTTGAAAAGACAGTCATACCGAGAGAATAATTAATGTAAATTATCTCTTCTTCGCATTTACAAGACACGAATATGTTTGAGCTTGAGTTAGGGTATGATGTATATTTTTAAGTAACTAATAACCTATTCAATCGTTTAAAATTTTCTTCAGTCTGTTCAGGGACTATTCAGTCATTTTTGTCAAACAACATACTAAATTGGCCAACTGGAACCTACCTTCCTCTATAATTCCTAGGAACATCTTAGATGCTAGGAATTGTGTATTGATGTGCTGTGAAATCGCTGGTGCCTCAGAGGTCAATGGATTACTGTTTACCAATGCATTTAGACGCTGCTTCTCTGTTTTACCTTCACGATATTCGTTCCTTTGCATGTAAAGTCTCAACTTACTCATAATAACGTTTGAATATTAGATAGAACGTTTTTCCAAAATTGATACACCCATCAGCCAATCCCACGCACATTGTGCCCTTGGTCTGCTGGGGCTGGATGTGACAAAGGCTGTTGGGCCTGACAGAATCTCACCATGGATACTAAAGGAAGGTGCAGAAGCACTAAGTGTGCCACTCACTATGGTGTATAACAGGTCACTGGAAACAGGAGACTTACCAGAAAGTTGGAAGACAGCTAACGTAGTCCCAATATGCAAGAAAGATGACAGGCAAGAGGCACTAAACTACAGGTCAGTTTCCTTAACTTGTATACCATGCAAGGTGATGGAGAAGATCGTGAGGAAAAGGCTCGTAGAGCATCTGGAGGGAAATAACTTTGTAACACACCACCAACATGGGATCAGGGATGGTAAATCGTGCCTCACAGATTTAATAGAATTCTATGACCAGGCAACAAAAATTAGGCAGGAAAGAGAAGGGTGGGCCGACTGCATTTTCCTGGACTGCCCAAAAGCCTTTGACACAGTACCCCATAAAAGGCTGTTAAAAAAGTTGGAGCATCAGGCAGGAGTAAAAGGTAAGGTGCTCCAGAGGATAAGTGAGTACTTAAGCAACAGGAAACAGCGAGTAACGGTGAGGGGGAGACATCAGAGTGGCGAGATGTCACAGCGGAGTCCCACAGGGCTCAGTACTTGGACCCATCCTGTTTCTAATATATGTAAACGATCTTCCGGAGGTAGAGACTCGTTCCTCTCAATGTTTGCTGATGATGCAAAAATTATGAGAAGAATCAAGACGGATGAAGATAGACAGAGACTACAGGATGACCTGTATAAACTGAAGGAATGGTCTAGAAAATGGCTGCTAAAGTTTAACTCAGGAAAGTGTAAGGTTAGGCGAAGGTAGAAGGAGGCTGAACCAAGGAATCATCTGGGAGGTGAAATCCTGCAAGAGTCAAATGGAGTGAATGAAATGCACTAGGAAGTGATGTGGTAGAG
>WNGS01169498.1:29612939-29627175 GCA_020271785.1 Procambarus virginalis
TCACTCCAACACAAAAGTACACTCACGCCAGTCGAATGAGAGAGGAAGACTTGAGTTGTCAACACCCTCAAGTGGTGGAGGTATGAGCTGCAACACTCACCTGTGTTGCAGATAAAGTGGGCTGGGGAACACGGCCTCTCTTGTGATGTTGTGCTCCATCCAATAAAGTAATATTGCCTCTTGCTTTGAAGAATGTTTTTTGTTTTCCAATATTTCATACCGTATATTTCAAATTTAATTTGTATCTGTCTTTGTGTGCTTACCTGAGTATTTCCATATCGTGTGGCTTTTATGTATGTCCGTCTGACTCTTTATACATATTTGTATATGTGGTTGCACTCAATACATATATATTTCCCCACGTGAAATAAAATGTGTCATGCAAGCCAGTTGAGAAATGTGAGGGAGTGTTCCAGGAGACCACGTGCGTGCTTTCCTTTGGCAAATTTTGGACCAAATTAAAGTTTCAAAATTAAGGTCATAGAAACGAGTCCGTCTGCACCATTTAGAATTGATTTGTTTGAGGGCGACTGACAGCTTTGTAGGCATACTTATGGAACATGCTGTTTGGGTTTATATTAAAATATTCTTCCTGCTCTATATTCGTGTCTCTGAGGAATGGAGAGTTCGTCAAGACTCACCCATATTATGTAATGATGATTAGGCGTAAGAAGTACTTCCACCTACATCTAATCATTCTTTGTTTTCCTGCCAATGGAGTACCTTCAGTTAGTTATTCATCTATTTCCCGAACTATTGACCTCTTGCTGTTCAGCTAGGGAGATTTGTTGATATTAGAACTGTTGCATTTTAGTTGACTGTCATTGTCTACGTTGATAACGATGTTAGTGTCTTGGTCATCACCATGTAAAGCTGTAAATGAGCTCTAGGGATAATTAGATTAGAAAATATAATCTTGTAAATCACTTAAATTTACGGTTAATCGTTGCTGTTAGAGTGATGGGTTCCAACTAGTGTGAACGCATTACATGTACAGAACGCATCACACTGAAGGGTCACACTGTACCCTTCCTTCAGTATGCAATTTTATATTCAATGAGCGCCCATTGTGCTCTTCCTCTCTGGCGCTCAGTGTGATTTCTAATAAACTATTGCTGTCTGAGATGTAGGTTACCGTAAGCTGTGGGAAGATTCACTCCGCCCTCCTTCCTTCCTGACAGGATTGGAACTCTTCGAGGGATACACTCCATCCTCTCCTCGGACCCAGTGCATTGCAATTCTGGCGCTACCGACAATATCGAAAAAAGTTTAAGTGCTTCTGTAAAAGTTAAAAGCACAGGGATATAATCCCAAGCTTGAAACTTGGATGATCGATCACATTTGCTTAATTGAGTTGCCTGGGTTTTAACTCTTCTGGACAGGCAAGATTGGGTAAATATCTGGAAACGAAATTTCAAGTCATTATCACTATGTAACTGATACACGGTATATGAGGACGGAACAGGGATAAACCCATTTAGAGATGACACTTGTTAAATCCTCTAAACGAGCTGTGCACTCAGAGGCTTATTCTGCCTGGCAGGCGGAATTATAGGCCCTCTGTGGACAAAATGTTTCTTACCACAGACAACTCGCCACTTGAAGAGAAACTAAGATGACCTGATTAAGTGATTCTTCAGATTTTACAAAATTTTCACTTCAATTTCTAGACTGCTTCACTTGATTGATTGAACTGGTGGGATAAAATACAAATGGAAAACGATAATCATATATTTTTCATAGGTTGGGGCATTAAACTGTTGCCTAAGGTAGTTTTTAGCTAGGAGAATCCAGGCACTTACACTGGCTCGTACTGCAACAACCTCGCTTCTTGCAGTTCGGCGTTCATTCCTCGATGGTGATTCCTTCCAGAGAGACATCAACACCAGAGAGACATCAACACCAGAGAGACATCAACACCAGAGAGACATCAACACCAGAGAGACATCAACACCAGAGAGACATCAACACCAGAGAGGCATCAACACCAGAGAGACATCAACACCAGAGAGGCATCAACACCAGAGGGGCATCAACACCAGAGAGACATCAACACCAGAGAGACATCAACACCAGAGAGACATCAACACCAGAGAGGCATCAACAACAGAGAAGCATCAACACCAGAGAGGCATCAACACCAGAGAGGCATCAACACCAGAGAGGCATCAACACCAGAGAAGCATCAACACCAGAGAGGCATCAACACCAGAGAGGCATCAACACCAGAGAGACATCAACACCAGAGAGGCATCAACACCAGAGAGGCATCAACACCAGAGAGGCATCAACACCAGAGAGACATCAACCCCAGAGAGGCATCAACACCAGAGAGACATCAACACCAGAGAGACATCAACACCAGAGAGGCATCAACACCAGAGAGACATCAACACCAGAGAGGCATCAACACCAGAGGGGCATCAACACCAGAGAGACATCAACACCAGAGAGACATCAACACCAGAGAGGCATCAACACCAGAGAGGCATCAACACCAGAGAGGCATCAACACCAGAGAAGCATCAACCCCAGAGAGGCATCAACACCAGAGAAGCATCAACACCAGAGAGGCATCAACACCAGAGAAGCATCAACCCCAGAGAAGCATCAACCCCAGAGAGGCATCAACAGCAGAGAGACATCAACACCAGAGAGGCATCAACACCAGAGAGACATCAACACCAGAGAAGCATCAACACCAGAGAGGCACTGGTTGTTCACTGCCAGGTTTCCTGAGATTAATATAGCAGAGGGAGGCGGGAGACTCTTAGTGAGGATGCCTCCAGCTCGGCCTCAGAGGATTATATTCCTTCAAAGGAATCCTTTTATGGCCGAGCCTGTGTTGTCTTCAGCCCAGGAGCTCGCTGCTACACTGTATAACTCTGTTACAACAAATGACGGTGAAACAAATAAATTTAGTGTTGGAAGTAGAATTCATCCTGTGGTCAGAGACGCTGGGGGCTGGGACGTGTTGGGACCATGAGAAGGATGGGGTTCAGAGGGTGGGGTGGGTCCATGGGAAGGGTGGGTTGGGACCATGGGAAGGGTAGGGTTCTGAGGGTGGGTTGGGTCCATGGGAAGGGTGGGTGGGGACCATGGGAAGGGGAGGGTTCTGAGGGTGGGTTGGGACCATGGGAAGGGTGGGGTCCAGAGGGTGGGTTGTGAGCATGGGGAGGGGTGGGGCTCAGAGAGCAGGTTTGGAGCTTAGAAGGGGAAGGGTGTTTGGAAGGTATTTGGAGCTTAGGAAAGGGTAGAATGTGTGGGAGGAAGTGAGATCTTGTGAGGGTAAGTGAGTAAAGGGAGGGGTTTGGAGCGGAGGGGAAGGGCTGCTTTTGAGGGAAAGGGAACAAGGGAGGGGTTGAGAACTTGCGAGGTGAAGGGAACAGGAGAGAAGTAATTATTCTGTTCCAAAAAGCAATATTTTCTCAGCATGATGTAGTTAACACGATTTTTTTTCACATGGTAAATTACTCTACGTCAACTTATTGCATTGACAGAATAAATAATTTTCATTAAGGTTCAATTTAACATCTTCTCACTAAAAATATAACCAAAAAATAATCCTGTCCCTTCACATATGCCCAAACATGAAAGCTCCCTTCACCATGCAATAATATTTCACAGAGCTGTGGCCTCTATTATAAAGTGAGCCCTCGCTTCGTACTCACTGGGACAGCCGGCTGATTGGAAATCCAAGAGAGTGGATCCGAGTCCAGATCGCCCACCGTCAAGCTGAGGCCAATGGAAGGAGGTTCTGTCACTGTCTGTTTATTGACTGCTTTTACCCACCATGTGGTCCTGTCATGAGATACTCACCATGTGGTCCTGTCATGAGATACTCACCATGTGGTCTTCCTCATGAGGATCTCAGCATTTGGTCCCTATTATTACAATCCTACCATATGGTTCAGGCTTTGACAGCCGCACCATATAGTCTCTGTCATGACAGTCCCACTTTGTGGGCCTGTAATGACAGTTAACTTTAGTCATACAAATTGATACCTGGCACAGCTCTAACTATGATTTTTTTTTGTAAAATGGCATATGGCATTTTGTACTGACCAGGGGTGTCCACCCCTATTGCTGGTCATAAATAAGTTATTTCTCGGATACATGCACCTTAGGGAAATCATAAGCTTAATCTAGATAAATTTATTCGTGATACACACTGTGACTGTAAAATTAAGAAAAGTTACAGCTTAAGTAATATTAAACATTAGAGTATATGTAAACAAATCTGGTTGCTTTTCATGACTTTACTGAGACGATTGTTTGTGCTCTTCATGTCTCCAAAGTATTTGGAAGAATTTTCCACAATCTTCACAACCTAAGCTTTCTTATGAGGTTTCTATTTTTTTCTTTTGCAGAGCGAAAATATAATAGACCTTCTGTTCTTTTATATTTTCGTTTCATGGTCACTGACAAAATATTTCCTAATTTAAGTCAATAATGGAATTTTTTCGCCTCTGTCACGTCGAATGGATAGACAGTGATCCATGTAGCCTCTCTTCTGGGTTAAACACTTAAATTGACAAAGCTTTACTTATTCCAGGGAAAACACCTAAACTGTTAAAGCTTTAGTTCATCCTGAAAACTGCCAGGAAAACATAGACGTCCTGTTATATTTTGTCGATATCCTCCCTAGATGTCGATAGGGAGCCGGTCGGCCGAGCGGACAGCACGTGGGATTTGTGATCCTGTGGTCCTGGGTTCGATCACAGGCGCCGGCGAGAAATAATGGGCAGAGTTTCTTTCACCCTATGCCCCAGTTACCTAGCAGTAAAATAGGTACCTGGGTGTTAGTCAGCTGTCACGGGCTGCTTCCTGGGGGTGGAGGCCTGGTCGAGGACCGGGCCGCGGGGACACTAAAGCCCCGAAATCATCTCAAGATAACCTCAAGAGATGGGGGTTGAACAAGTGTTATTATTATCAAGTGCAATTTATTACGGTGATTAATATTTGAGTTTATATGACAGGGAATTTAAGCGTCAGAGACCGAAGTGTTCTTTAATATTGAACGCAAAGAGAACTACAGATATCCAGGTGGTTTCAAAGAGAATCAAACAGAAACTCTATTTGTTAAAGCCTGTGGAAGCTCCCTTGGAAGGAGCTTAGATAATGGGAGAGCAGCGCAAGACGAGAAACGCCACTCCAAGAGTAAAACCAGAGGAGGAAAGTGGTAGCCTGGGTTTACAATGGATGGGCGTGTCGCTCGCAGCTGCAAGAATGGACCTTCCTGGAGCAATTTGGCGTGTGCCTCATAGCTGGAGCTAGATTAAAAGTCTCGGAGGATAGGGAGTGTCCAGCAGGCTAAAACACCTGTCTTTTCTGCTTTTACTTTTGTAATGACAGGAAATATGTGTTTGACGACTGGAAAAAAATTATCTCTAATATCATGGTTTTGACGTTGAGAAGTGGTGCCAGTGTTCTCTATTTTTTGATAAATATATCTACAAAATAAAATAAATGTTAATCTATAAATATTTGTCATGCAGTGCATATTTCACCCCCTGTACATTCGTGACCCGCCAAACACACGACGGAACTACAACGTTGCTGCAACATTCGAACAAGTTTTATCACCTAATAACAACCAATACAGCAGGTTTAACAACGGGCTAATGCGTCATAAAAACGTTATAAACAGATGTAACAACTTTATTACAAGTTGTAATAAGCTGAAAATAAGAACAATTACGTTGTGTGTTTGCAGGGGAGGACTATAATTATTGTTTACTGACCATCCATTAGTCTTGAACATTTTGCAGTTCAGTAAATAGTTTGTTTACATTGTTCACAGTCCACTAGAGTAAACTCTCAGTGTATATGCACCGAGATGCAAGATATCAGTGAATATCTCGAAGATCCAGAAAGCTACATGACATTAATCTGAGTCCTATTTGAACTCTGGCCTTATCTCTACACTATGGGTAACACCGTCTACTCAGTCATGAGAGTACCGGCGTTAATCAGGGTGATCCTTGCCTATCATGGAACGTATTGTGCTCCTCACTGGGAAGATGACTGAGCCACCTCTTGGGAACATGGATGATTCATTATACATACATATTCATGTTGGTGCCATTGCATACATAGCCTCGTGATCATCCCGTCAATTTGTCTGGACATGGAACGTGGTATGCATATTCATACAGCCTTGACGAACACTGAGGCGTCAGAAGTATATAAGAGACCTTTAGAAAAGTGTATGACGATTTATGTGTCTAGAATTTAGAAAGAATGGTGATATAAATGTGTGTATATGAGAATATTGTGAAACTGTTAGCCAGGAAAGTTCATTTATTTATCTCAATATTATCATTAGAACATTCGGGTCAAGATTTCAAAATAAGATCTAAAAATTTTTGTAGAAACGACAAGGCTTAAGAAGCATCTTGTTCAATATTTCAGCAGCATCTGTGGCAAGACTTGAGCCGCAGCAGTACTAAGACTTGAGAAACATTAGCAAGACTACAGTTATTAACAAAGAATGACATTCTGGAGTAATGTTATGTCTAATGTCTAATTACATTTTCTATAATTCATTTTTATTTCCTAGATAATGTTCAACATGATCTATCACCACATTTCTACCTATACTTACTGCAAGCTCGACAAGGACATCAACTTTATCATGTTTCTCAGCAAAATGTGTGAGAGATTCCACAGCAATTTGTTTCTGATCCTTACCAGTAATGGATCTATTTATATCTCTGGCTTTAGAGAGCGACATGAAGAAGTCTTATATCACTAAATTCATTGATTAGTGTCACATTTGTAAGTTTCCACTTGTGTAGAAATGTTGTGTATTTGAAATGACATTGAAAAGTATGGCCAGAAATATCCCTGTTTATTATGTAACTTTCTTTAATTGCAGGATAAAAAAATCAGAAACAGTCTTTATTTTTACATTATTTAGTGTTAAAATGCACTAATATAATAAATACGCTCAGAAAATATATAAATCGAACGAAGATTTGTCTCATTATTTAGTTATGATATTAGTAAAGTAATTCCATTTAATACTTCTCACACCAAAAAGTAATTTTAATAATCTTGTTACAGAACGTTTACAACACCCATACAGTGAGCCGTGAAGGAAAGGCATCGAAAGCCAATACTTGGTTCGGGAACTAATCCCTATTATTCGATTACCAAAACAAGATAGCAAATAATGAATAAATTACATTGACATCAGTTACATTAATAAATAACTACAGACTGATTAATTTAGCCTAATTAGAAAGAAGTTACAGTCTCGCAAACTCAATAAGTACTAAAAGGTTCGCCTTGGCAAAGCAATTTACAAATATGAATAACTAGTTATATTTAATTTGCTTGAAATATATTTGAAATTTTCATGGGTAATGATCTAATTACAGAACCGAATGACTGGTTCATTAATTTACATATATAACAGCAATATTAAGCTAATTCATGCATATGTGTTAAAATTAAATAGTGATACCGAAATGGAAATCAGAATGCTTTTAATTGTTATTTTGTCCTTAGGAAGCAACAATGCAGCTCGCGTGGTGTTGAGAGGCCGACACTAACGTTTAGGGTTCCAGGAGGAAGCGTTGCCCAACCACTACGACTGACAATAAGTAACAGTAACAACCAAGGTCCAGGTGAACAGCGGGAGTAAGCTCCAGGGATTGTCCATAAAAGTAAACTGGTTCTACGTGTTGAGTTGCTTGCGAGGGAGTGGAGCATCCCAGCTCGCTTGGAGATCTAGCCCAAATATCTTGAATCAGCATCTTGGACTAGCATCTTAGACCAGCATTCTGGACGCAGCATCTGGCACCACCATATTAAACTAGCTTCTTCCTCCTATCCCATAAATATTTTTTTTTTTTTTGCGAAAGGGTCTTTTCTGTTTTTTTTTCAAGTTAAAGCTCCAAAATATCTACACCTCTGGGAAAACGTAAATAGAAGTGCTTGCCTCTTTTTCTGAAAATTAGATACGACCATTTTACAAGGGATTATTTGTTAGTAAAGTGTTTGAAGAAAGAAAATTACAGAGAGCATCATAAAATATTCGAAATTAACTGGAAAATAGGTTTTTGAAGAAAATTCGGGAATAATTAGAAATCGGTCCGTAATTGGAAGGTTTCCAATTAAAAAATGTGTTAGTAAAAAATTTACTCATATCTATAGGCGATAATTTTATTCATGAAACTGATATTGATATCATAGTAAAATAAAATATACATCCTGAAAAGAACATACAATATTAATCTCAATACATATTGAGACATTTCTGGATTGTCTCTAATTAGATAAAACATGTAGCAGATGTCTGGACATCTTCTCGACAATTTTTCAAAGATTTTTTTACATGTGCTTGAAATCTAAGGGGGATAATCTGCTGTAACTTCAATCAAAGTATTACGTACTTACACATTAGCCTTCAGGAAATGTTTATATGCATTCTTTCATATTTGTCTACAGGCTTGTGAACCACAATTTACTATTGTACCCACCCTTAAGTATTTTTACTTATATTCCTATAGTGAAGAGAGCTCCAGTGAGCCCCAAATGTTTCATGTTATGTCTTGATGTAAATTTATTTTGCAACCTCGATCTATGTAGTGAGGGAAATCTGTGCCTCTTTACACAGAGCCAAGTACACGAAACGCTGCGCGTACTAGTGGCTTTACAAGATTGTAATTACTATATTATGTATCCTCACAATCCCAATGTACCTTCTTGTATATATATAAATAAATAAATAAAAATAAATATGTAGTGTAGCACCGAGATGCGCGAAGAGTTTTACTGGAGGGACTGCCCCTGCCAGCTGCCAATAACGCTCACATTCTCTTTCATTTTTCACTACATCGAGAAGTTCGATCAAATGAACTGATCAAACGAGCAGTTATGAATGCAGAATTCCAGGAGAGAGAGAATTAGACCTTTGTAGAGCTTCAGCAACTGAAGAGAAGATAAATATATCTCAAAGCCAAAATTGTTGCCCAACTTTTTGGAACAATTCAAGACAGTCGTTTAGATGTGATTTTAAGGATAAGTCAGATGCGAGTGTAACGAAAGGGATATTGATGAAACACGGATGATTGAGAGAAGAGTTGGGAAATTCTGTTTGTTGTCATATGGAGAGTGTTTGGTGTAAAGGGCAAAATTTTGGGTAATTGGAAATATGTCAAAAATGTGAATTCTCGGAAGGCAAATGGAGTTACGATGAGTGATTAGAAAAGTGGACCTTAAAGAGATAGGATCAGTGAGGGATGGAAGGGGAGTATTATAGCTGATGTTGAGGAATAGTGTAACTTGATGTAATCACCGTTGTAATGTATAGTATCACATATGTAATGAGGATCATTGATGAGAAATAAGACAAAAAATAAGCGGCACATTAGATGCGAACCTCATAGGTAATTGAGCAAGAGTCGATGATGAACCAGCTACAGAAGCTGTGAGTGATCTATAAGGTAGGAGACCAAATATAATTCAAGCATAGACGGAAGGAAGAAAGCCAATGGGTGAACATTTGAAGAGCAAAGATTTTTCACTACAGTTTAACGTTTTGGACATATTAGGGCTATTGTTAGTGATTCACGGAATTACGAATTAAGGAGGATCGCAAATGAATTTAGATATGAAAGATTACCAGGCGAACAGGCCTCATGGAAGTTATATTGAGGCTCATTAAATAGACTGCAGTGCACCGGGTGCTGAAGATTATTTCATTATGGTAAATGCAAGTATTTCTGCAATCGAAGACCTGTGCCCAAGTAAAGCACTGGTTAGTAAGGGTTGATCGTCACGCACCATCGGGGCTGTTGAACTTGGACATGGGGTGAGGAGAGTGGTCTTGAATTGGTGGTTTGCATATCGGGTATAAAATTGTGGAGTTGTTTACAGTCATATATTAGAAGCATGGAGCCAGAATGGTTTTAGCAGCCTCATATATTCTGAACTCCTCATGTTCTCGGTATGTTACCGCTGGCGATGTGTGCATCCCAACAGGCTGGCTGACAAGCCCATCCTAGTTTGGCGTAAACAAAAAAAAAAAACAGATAACCTGCCACCTGGTCGATTGCGAGAATCTCGACCAACATCCACCGACTAACGTCCCCACTACACAACCACACGCCAAGGCCTTGGGAAGAAGCGCTGGAAGTGTGGTGCCTGTAGTGAGAAGACAGGTTGTAAACGGGAACATATCCGGGAGGCGACGAGGCAGGTGTCGGGGAGTCATCATCATTCACCTGCCTCAAGTCTCCTCTGGCAAGCAATCTCAGAAAATTCGTTGGGTGAGGAAAGCATCTTTGAAGAATGATATTTTAGATTCAGCACTGATTTCTTCTTTACGATTTCATGACACATTGTAAAGACTAGAGTATTTAGTACGAATGAATTTTCGTAAGTTAAAAGGAAATATATATATATATATATATATATATATATATATATATATATATATATATATATATATATATATATATATATATATATATATAAAATAGTTATAAATTAAATAAAAGTGTCAGGAATGGTTATTTATATAGCAGACATCGATGTGTTGTGTTTTGCAAGATTAAAAAATACAGCAGCGTTGAGTGTAGGTATGCTACACCAACCACCTTTTTGGCATATCAAGTAAAGATTACATTCCATTGTTCAAACTATCTCTGCTGCTATTGTGCTCTTCCAGGCTCAAATGGAATCATTTGTTGTGAGATTCAGTGTGGGAGGATTTTGTTTGTTAACAACAGTGATATAAAATCATATGGAGTGCGCCACAGAATTTTAATTTCGTGACATGATATAGAAGAGGATTTCCAGTCGAGACAAAAGTGGAAAGGGTTGATGATGGTAAGCTTAATGATGGTTCAGCTGATTGTCAGGTGAACTTTATGGTGAATAATTATGGTGGCATCGTTCCCTGTTTGATGAGAATTATGGTCGGATGATTTCAGGCTTTTACGAAAGAATACAAGGAATTAGAAAACAATTTAAAATACCTGAGGCCACCAGATATAATTAAAGATACAGAACAGGTAAACAGACAGACAAACAGACAGACATTGCCTCTTATGGAGACAGATATACAGGAAAAAGTTGCCTAAATATATGTCACTAGAGAAACTCCAAAAGGCAGCATACTGATGATTTATTGCAATGTTTTCCCCCAATGATATGCTGTGTACTCTCTCTGTGATTAACATGTTTAAATTCCATTCATCTGGGCTGTATGGGGTTCAAACCATGGACCCCACACGTGTGAGGGCGACACTCTATCATGTTTATTTAACATGTTCGGTTGCCTCTTGCATGTTGGTGCGTAATTAATTTAGCAAATAACCTTGAAGAGTTTTTCTAAATTTGTAGTGAAGCTCATCCTTATTCTTCTACTGGATTGTATGAGTTCTTTAAGAATTACAGATTTTGCAATAGTTTGAAAAAGAACCCATCATCTCAGATTTCTTAGGTATTCATTTAAAGGCAAAATCGTAGTTTTGAGAGAGACTTCTCACTGATTGTTGAAAAGACAGTCATACCGAGAGAATAATTAATGTAAATTATCTCTTCTTCGCATTTACAAGACACGAATATGTTTGAGCTTGAGTTAGGGTATGATGTATATTTTTAAGTAACTAATAACCTATTCAATCGTTTAAAATTTTCTTCAGTCTGTTCAGGGACTATTCAGTCATTTTTGTCAAACAACATACTAAATTGGCCAACTGGAACCTACCTTCCTCTATAATTCCTAGGAACATCTAGATGCTAGGAATTGTGTATTGATGTGCTGTGAAATCGCTGGTGCCTCAGAGGTCAATGGATTACTGTTTACCAATGCATTTAGACGCTGCTTCTCTGTTTTACCTTCACGATATTCGTTCCTTTGCATGTAAAGTCTCAACTTACTCATAATAACGTTTGAATATTAGATAGAACGTTTTTCCAAAATTGATACACCCATCAGCTAATCCCGCGCACATTGTGCCCTTGGTCTGCTGGGGCTGGATGTGACAAAGGCTGTTGGGCCTGACAGAATCTCACCATGGATACTAAAGGAAGGTGCAGAAGCACTAAGTGTGCCACTCACTATGGTGTATAACAGGTCACTGGAAACAGGAGACTTACCAGAAAGTTGGAAGACAGCTAACGTAGTCCAATATGCAAGAAAGATGACAGGCAAGAGGCACTAAACTACAGGTCAGTTTCCTTAACTTGTATACCATGCAAGGTGATGGAGAAGATCGTGAGGGAAAAGGCTCGTAGAGCATCTGGAGGGAAATAACTTTGTAACACACCACCAACATGGGATCAGGGATGGTAAATCGTGCCTCACAGATTTAATAGAATTCTATGACCAGGCAACAAAAATTAGGCAGGAAAGAGAAGGGTGGGCCGACTGCATTTTCCTGGACTGCCCAAAAGCCTTGACACAGTACCCCATAAAAGGCTGTTAAAAAAGTTGGAGCATCAGGCAGGAGTAAAGGTAAGGTGCTCCAGAGGATAAGTGAGTACTTAAGCAACAGGAAACAGCGAGTAACGGTGAGGGGGGAGACATCAGAGTGGCGAGATGTCACCAGCGGAGTCCCACAGGGCTCAGTACTTGGACCCATCCTGTTTCTAATATATGTAAACGATCTTCCGGAGGGTAGAGACTCGTTCCTCTCAATGTTTGCTGATGATGCAAAAATTATGAGAAGAATCAAGACGGATGAAGATAGACAGAGACTACAGGATGACCTGTATAAACTGAAGGAATGGTCTAGAAAATGGCTGCTAAAGTTTAACTCAGGAAAGTGTAAGGTTAGGCGAAGGTAGAAGGAGGCTGAACACAAGGAATCATCTGGGAGGTGAAATCCTGCAAGAGTCAAATGGAGTGAATGAAATGCACTAGGAAGTGATGTGGTAGAGACTGACTCCATACACAATTTCAAATGTAGATATGATAGAGCCCAGTAGGCTCAGGAATCTGTACACCAGTTGATTGACAGCTGAGAGGCGGGACCAAAAAGCCAAAGCTCAACCCCCGCAAGCACAATTAGGTGAGTACTCAACATCGATAACTACACTTACAAAGGTATCCTGCTTATCGATGTGTATACTAAATATATACATTAATCCTGAATAATAAAGTTCCCCATTTAGTTCCACATTAAGCTTACCTAATGTCAAAATACTTTTATATGTAGGCGATGAGTCACAATAACGTGCCTAAAGTATGTTGACCAGACCACACACTAGAAGGTGAAGGGACGACGACGTTTCGGTCAGTCCTGGACCATTCTCAAGTCGATTCATTCATGAATCCATTCATGAATCTCAAGTCCATTCTCAATCGACTTGAGAATGGTCCAGGACGGACCGAAACGTCGTCGTCCCTTCACCTTCTAGTGTGTGGTCTGGTCAACAATATACTTTTATGATTGCCAGAATAACCATTTCGCGGGAAGTCTGAAGACTTCCAAACACAACAAGAAAAACTCTGAAATAGGCAGAGAACAAAAACAAGGGTGACTCTTTTTTATTTACGTTGACTGTGAACATAGAAAATGACGTGAAATCTAATATTGAGCATCAGGAATTTCGCAACTGATTAAAGCCTTAATAATGAAATGGGTTACAAGCGCTCGGTAACATTAAGCCGATTAGACCGCGATTGTCATTGGATTGAGTGCAGTAATATTTCACTCTCCTCCCAGCAGACACAATCCCTCGTGATTAATAATTCACCGGAACAATCTGTGGAATTGCAAAGTGTACAAACGTGACACTTACGGAAAGAAGGTGTGTAAATACGGCAGGGATGGAAAAGTGTTGTAAATATGGTAACGATATAAAAAGTGTGAGAATATTTAACATGACAGGTAAAAAAAGTGTATTTATGTCTCATAGATGGATAAAAAACTGCGTAAATGTGCAAATAAGGAAAAAAACGCATATATATATGTGAATGATAAAAAAAGACATGAGACATTATGACAAAAGAGGAGAAAACATGGTAAATATTGCCATGATTGGATGAACGTGAATATTTATTGCCATGATACAAGACACATGTGTATATATGGCAGTATACGTGGGTATATAAGGGTGTGTGTGTTATATATATCTAACCAGATATACCTGTTACCGACGTGGATAATATTACTGGTAGTGTAGATATGTAGTTAGCGACGTGGATATTGTTGTTGGAGACGTGGATATTGTTGTTGGTGACGTGGATATTGTTGTTGGTGACGTGGATATT
>WNGS01169498.1:29659234-29690132 GCA_020271785.1 Procambarus virginalis
ATCGGCTGCGAGAACGATTGGACAGGATTCTAAGGGTCATAAACCACTTTGGAAACTAACGATATGAATATTTGTACGGGTGGAAAATCACAGCATTTGAATATAAGCCGATTACGATAAAATACATTTAAAAAAACTAAGTCTTTTTAAAAATTATGTTATGTCTTCAATTCTTCAGCCTAGATAATAAACAAGACTGTAAACAATGCCAAACAAAATAGAGAGTCGTCTTAAGGATTCATAAAAGAGATAATCTTGTTCCCATATGCAAACGAAACCTAAATATTGAATCACTTCTTACATTAAGAGATCAAACACAGATGAATACAACGAACGAGCTAAATCTTGAAAGATCAGTACGAATCTGCGTTCAGTATCTCGATGGGCAACGTGGAAGCTGATTCTACAAGTCCTGGTCATGAAATATGGCCAGACTACACACAAGATGTTAGATACTACAGCATATCCTGGAGAAGGCCTTGCAAGTAATTAGCGACATCTTTTTGGCTTGCAAGAAAATTAACTGCACATGCAAGCACTCTCTTCCACGGCCTCCTTCCTGAAAACGAACACTTATAAAAACATAGTTACTAATGCACTGGTGCCGAGTGCAGTATAAAGAGCTTGTATACTTGGAAACCAACATCAGAAAACATTTACGACGGAACACTTGGCTCCACTTCACATGGAAGGCAGCAGAGCAATAATAAAATCGATATACCAATCCTTAGGAGGATAATTTTGAATTAAATCTCCCGTTTTGTTGATAAAAAAATATATGCATGAGCAATGTTAACTTTGGTTTTGAGCAGAAACATCCCCTATTTTGCCATTTAACCAATATTGTAAATTACCAAAAGCATAACAACAAGCAAATCTAACGATAAGTGGTTTTGGAAAGGCATTTAGAAAATATTGACGACCGAATCAAAGATCATGGAATAAGGTATAACAGAATAACACGACCAATGGGATGATTATTATTATATTTATTGATAAGCCGGCCATAAATTAAAGTAAATTCAGATATAAATGTAAATTATATGCTGCAAGCAACCTGTCCGCCATACAGAAACTCATTACAATACTAAATAGACATAGTAAATTAATGATCAGCACTCTTAGTATATTAATACGTTAGTTACCGCCCTTACATTTCTCTCCACAAATAATCCCCAAAAACGATGAATTTGGTTTCGCTAATACAACCGTTATGCCGTTTTCATTGTTTAAATTGCGTAAAATAAAAACTGGCAATATGGCGTACACTCAAGTCCTGCCAGTTTTTATTATTGCAACATATGTTTTGCGCAATTCTGACCAAGAAAAAACAATCTTGTAAAGCGAACACTTTTCCGGAAATTAGTTACGTCAGATCCCTTATATTATGCAGCTCTAGTATGGAGCCTCCTCCCCCCTTCACCCCTCCCCAACCCCATAATACCAGACTGGTACGAGAATTTCAGGGAGTAGCACGCAAGAGAAGACTAGTGAAACTGAAGAGTACGTCACTGAAGTTAGGCAACAGCTGGAGTGACATGATCACAACACAAAATATTCGGTAGATGTGACAGGACAAAATAACAATGGACTTAGCGCCCCCATGCCCAATATGGGGGGGAGGGCGCCTCGGCACATTCAGTATCATACAAGAGGGATGCTTCGACACACCCAGGACAGGTGACGGATTTGATATCTACCCATATTGTCGTTACTTCGTGTCCTGTAACATTTTGTTGACAAAAAAACTTCGGAACCAAAGGAAACAGGAACGTACCTTAAACTGGTGGAGTTGTGTCCAGCGATGAGCTAAAAAAAATCTCTGTAATGACAAAAAAGTATTATTATGTGGCCTATTGAAATTCCTATACACACAATATAATCATATAGCACATATATAACATATGAATGGTCACATGCATCTCCATGTTGGCATGCAAGAGGGAGAGACGTTGGTCACACTTGAGGGTCGAGGTGGTACTTGCCTTATCCTGAAGGAAGTTTGTGGTGTTCGTAGTGGGGTCAGACAAGGGGGGGGGGGGTCAGCGCCAACACTGCTCCCGACATGTTAAATAAGTTAAATTAAATAAAACGTGAGTAGTGTTCACATAAGCGCTGTTTCCAAAATTCACCCCCCCCCCCGCAGGACCGGTAAAAGTAGGGGTCTCGGTGCCCCCAGTACCAGTAAAAGGGGAAGGGTGCACAGTACTCACAGTTGGTGGGAAGTTAAACGAAAAGCACTACAGGAGGGCCCACCATATCCCCCAGCAACTGACTCTCCTGACCATCCTTCTCAGACTATTAAAATCAGAAGGACACAGTAATCTCGTGGCAAGAGCAAAGCAAATGGCTTAAGATGACAGGAATAGTGAACCAGAGAATAACCTCACTCACAATGAACCATCTTGGCCAATAGCAGGAAACAGAAAGGCAAATAAACGATAAACGAAAATGAACCGAAGAAACGCCAGAAGAAAACAATTTAGAAGCCAGCCAGAACCCAAAAGCAGCCGCAAGACCAATGTCACGGACCATTTTCAGAACCAAAAAGCCAGTAGATGGTCCCACTTATGCCTACATTAATGCACTGGAAAAGGATCATCCAGGATCAGATCTCAGAGTCCTACCCAACATTAGAGGCAGATAGATATATCATATCCACAACAAACCCAGATATAATTGCTAATCTCAAGAATACGGAAGAAGTAATTGAACTAAAACTGGGGGAAAAAGTCACAATGATACTAGTGGCAACATTTTCAAGTTGAAGTCAATGCAAACAGGTTCTAAGAAGGCCCCTAATGTCACAACAGCGGAAAGCTGCAAGCACGACAATGTTGAAACGCGATAGGTGCTTGTAACAATAAAAGGACCTCGCATCAACACTCTGAATGTAGGGATCTACGGACAATTCAGGCTAAGGATGAACAATCCAGAGCCCATGTACTGTTACAGATGTCAGCGCTTCGGCCACCATAAAGATGGCTGCAGAGGCCCGGAACGGTGTGGAGTATGCAGCGAGCTACACAACACTGACATATGCAAAAATCTGCATGAAGGCGGCAAACCAACAAACGAAAAATGTCCAAATTGCTGGGATAAACATCACGCCTGGAACAAACGATGTTCAGAACGGGTCAAAAGAATCCAAGCCAATGGATCTACCCAGCAACCCAAAGCCACAATTCCATGACCACAAACTACCAGACCCTCAGTTAAAAGCCAGTGGAATACTCCTCGGCAAGTCCGAATTGATGAAAATAAAAATCAGCATCAATATAAAGAACCAATTCCTCCTAGTCTAAACAAGAACAGGAGCCCGAACAACTGTAGAAAACAGAACACTACTCCACAAGACAATAACCAACACAGGTCAGCAATAACTAACAATGCCGGTAGCAAGTTAATTCACCTGCTATCATCCCCTTGGTATCTCAAGTACGGATGATGACCTCTACATCATCAAATGATCCAGTAGCTGGATGTAGCAAGAGATACCACGACCTAACTCAGAGTTTCTCCAACTACCAAGACAAAGGCGGCCAAAGGCATATCAAGTAATTACTGTTCCAATGATTATTGCCTCCCTGACAGAGACCTTCAGCAAGATGCTCGACAAAGCATTCCAAGAATTGGAACAGACCAACCCTCAGTCAAGGAAGATAATGTTAGCAGAGGTCAAAAAACAATCTACTGAACATATTTCCTCCACACTTCAACAACCTGAAAATGTCGACGAAGTCGAAGTCGAAGACGGTGACGAAAGTGAGTTGTTTCAGCACCCAATGGCAGTCTCCACTCCAGCCAAGAAGTTACAAGCCGTAGGGAAAATCAGCACATTAAAAACCACTAAGATTTTTAAAAACCACTAATGGAAGAAGAAGCCTTCTTGCCTTCTCATCAACATAGTTTGGGTGACAAAAACTCGACCTCCTATTGGAATAGTGCAATTATAGTTCCCATTTCAAAACCCAAAATCACAGGAAATCCAAGACCCATTTTATTAACAAGCTGTCTGGCCAAAACTGCAGAAAGAATAGTTCTTAATCGAACTGACTGAAAAACCAATCCACTGCACAAAAATATGTTTGCTTACATAAAAGGTGTTGGAACCTCAGAATGCCTTATCTCCCTCCTGGATCAAATCAGTGACAAACCAGGAATCCTTATTTTTCTGGACCTAGAAAAAGCCTTCGAGCTAGCCAATGTTCAGCTACACTGTGCTGCTTAGTGGATAAGGAAATCAAAGAGATAAGGAAATCTCTTGCCTTTGTCAAAGGAAGTCTGCGTAACAGAGAAGCCAAAGTCAAATTTCAAGGGAAAACGTCCTCCTCAAAGAGGCTGGAAAAAGTGTCTCTGCAGGGATTACTAAACCCCTTCCTCTTAAACTGTACCATGGAACAATTCATGAAGCTAAAGTTACCTAGAGCCAAACTGCTTAACTATGTAGACGACTTTGTGGTCATGATCAATGGCAATGTCGCCAGGAATCATGCACAAAAATGCCTATACATCATCAGCAGGGATACACTTCAACCCGTCCTCTTAAAAATAACGTCACTTTTGGCACGTATGCGCGCTATGGCCAAATTTCGACGTAATTTGAAATGAAATCGACTCACAAAAGTGACGTTCTGTTCCGTTTTCTATTTGAGTCGTCCGGCGTACGCGCAGAGGTTATGAGAGGACACTTTAAATTAACGTTTTTCATAACGTTTTGAAACTTTATAAGAATTTCCTGCCCACCTAACCTATCAGAGGACCCTTAACTTACTGTTGTTGAAAAAAAAATCCCAAATTTATTTTCAATTTTTTTTCATTTGCAAATTACGTCGAAATTCGGCCATACGGACAAACGGCCAAAAGCGACGTTCTTTTTAAGAGGACAGGTTGTACATTTACATCGCATCAGGCTTGGATACCCATGTGCATGGGAAATAGGCTTACAGGTTCCGGAAGATGAGAGGAAATGTCAGCACTGTGGAGAAATGCCCGACAAACCACTGGAACATTATCTAACACAGTGCAAAGTTACAAACCCATTAAGATTTCAACTTTGATTCAACAGAGCTGAAGAAGTTGTTAAACATATGGGACAAAATCTTACTGGAGCGACCATACGAGTCATAAATACTCATACTCCGCCCAAGTAAAACAGAAACAAGCAACACTCGGTGGGCCAGCCATAGGCTTAGGGCACGCGCAGGAATATACCTGAAAAAAGCAGGGAAGCAGTACGCATAGCAGTGAAAATAAACAGCAATAAAACCAAGGCAATGGCCGTTAAAATGAGAACTCAAGACATCAGACTCGCAATACAAGGACAAGAAATTGACTGGTTACCTCTTTTCAATACCTTGAAGTCATAATAGACAGCCAGTTGAAATTCATTCAAGAAATAGAGTATCATTGCCAACGTTGCAAAGCCAGAAACTGAGTTTTGCGCTCCCTGAGAAGTCTTAGGGATCGTGCAACTCTGCCAGTACTCAAAATGTACTACGCTCAAGATGTTAGGTTATTCATTGACTATGCTACTCCTTCTTTCCCATCCCTTAGTGGTAATCAATGGGAGAAACTCGAAGTGTCACAAAATGATTCCTTCAGAACAATGCTGGGAGCGCTTATGTGGACGCGGCGAGAGAATCTAAGAATGGAAACCAACTTGGCAACCTTAGAAAACAAGATCTAACAAAGAATAGCCACCATATTAGCAAAACTTGTTGATACCACCGCTAGACTGTCGATCAAAGATAGCTTACACAAATCGCTTCAAAGAAACCTTCAATATAGAACAAGCGCCTGAACGGATAATCTAATCAAGATTCTAGAGGAAGTGGACTTGAAACGGATCATTAGAAACAAATGAGATAGTGGACCAACAAAAAGGGAGGTTCCTCGACGCTCCCAGAACCACTATGGGGAAGGGGGCCTCGGATTCCCTTCGACAAATGACAGGTATTTGATATTTACTCATAATCATTTTATGTTATTTGCGAGTCCTGTAATAATTTGTTGAAAACAAATATTATCGGAAACAAAAGAAAACAGGAACGTACCTTAAGCTGGTGGAGTTATGTCCCGCGATGAACTGTACTAAAAAAAAGCCTTACCTGTAATGAAAGAAAAATAAATTATTAATGTGCCTATTGATATTACTGTATACACATTATAATCATATACCACATATAAAACATATGAGTGGTTACATCCGTCTCCATGTTGGTATGCATGAGGCGGAGACGTTGGTCACACTTGAGGGTCGACGTGATACTTGACTTATCCTGAAGGATGGTTGTGGTGTCCGTAGTGGGGTCAGACAAGGGGTCGTCAGCGCGGTCCGTAGTGGGGTCAGACACGGTGGGTCAGCGTCAACACTACTCACGCCGTGCTCACTAACATGTCGTGAGCAGTGTTCAGTAAAAGGGGAGAAGGCTCGTCGCACCCAGGGCCACTAAAAGAGGGGGTGGGGGGCTCTCGACGCCCTCGGAGCCAATAAAAGGCGGGTGCCTCGGCTCTCTAAGGACCAGTAAGAGAGCCTTGGCGCCCACTGCACCAAGAAAGGCGGCTTCGACCCCCCCTCCCCTAAGGACCAATAAAAAGTCCCCTAAGGACTCCTCGGCACCTTAGGACCAATAAAGGGGTGGACTCGACGCTCCAGGGGCAATAAAATGGGAGACTTCGACACCCCCCGCTTGACTAATGCCTGAAATTGGATATTTACCCATCTTGAAGTAATCTTGGGATGATTTCGTGGCTTAGCGTCCCCGCGGCCCGGTTCCTACCATAGTTATATTAATCTCATAATATTTTGATGAAACAAAAATTCCATCGGAAACAAAAGGAAACAGGAACATACCTTAAGCTGGCGGAGTTGTGTCCCGCGATGAGCTAAAAAAGCCTTACCTGTAAAGACAAAAAAAATTATTAATGTACCTATTGACATTCCTATATTCACATTATAATCATATACCACATATATAACATATGAATGGTCACATCCATCTCCATGTTGGTATGCAAGAGGCGGAGACGTTGGTCACACTTGAGGGTCGAGGTGATACTTGCCTTATCCTGAAGGAAGATTGTGGTGTTCGTAGTGGGGTCAGGCAAGGGGGGGGGGTGGGGGTCAGCGTCAACACTACCCCCCTGACGTATTCGCTAACACAAACACAAGTGGTGTTTCCAATATTCACGAATCACTCACATTGAATTAAACGGGATAAAGACTACCTGTGTGTTTGTCAAATTTATGAAATTAATCTACTCCAAGTCTTTCACACTCTCTTGAGTGCTTTGTCAATTATGTGTGATTAAGACGAGACTTTACATCTCAACGTCTAATGACGCTGCTAGGAGATCAAGACGTCAAGGGAGGACATGAGGTCTGGAACCCAGGATAGCAGCCTTAATAGACGTTGAGATTAAGTCTCGTGCTACGCACACACTCAGATCTTGACAAAGCACTCAGCAGAGTGCGAAAAAGTTGGCGAAAACTCTTTACATAAATTCCACAAATACACAAGTGTGGGTTTTTATCCTATGTTATTATGTCTTTGAGAAGATATTACCATTAGTTAATTAAATATCCAGTACGAGACGAGAAACACTGCAAGAACTGAAAGCAACCAACAAGATCGTAATTTTGTCACATCAAAAAAAGTCAATTTTCACCATTTATTTTCAATAAATCACTCAGGTTTCTAAGAATTAACATTTAGCACGGCGTGTCCTGCCTTGGTGTCTTGCGTATTGTTCACAATGCACTTTCGGGATTTCCCAAGACACAACACTAATAATAAAATACTGACAGCCGTGAACCGCAACACTGTAGCTTGGTAATCCACACACCAGTGCTAACTAACACGTAGTTTTCTAACTACCACAATATCCAGTCTTCATAACTCGGTCTGATCGAACACTTGGGAAGATTTTCAGATACACTCGAGCGGCGTTTTTCACAGTCATCAAAAACACAGTTATCACAACACGACCATCACTCGTCACCATTGAGGTCATACTGGCCTGACACTTCAGACTAGCCTCCAGACGGTCTACCCTCCTAGTTTCCAATGAATCTGCTAATAAACCTATTAAAAAACCATTTAAAGCCAGGTGGTGTTTCATCACAGTCCAGCATCAAGACATCGACCAAGTGCTTGTCGTACTGAATGTGTTCCAATCACATTGCAGAAGGTGTTTCGGTCTTTTAATGTAAATAGAACTAAATCAGCTGATGGATGTAAACAGCGGCTGTGTTTGTGTTGACCCGACCGGCGACTCCCAGTGGTTGGCGTACGATAATTTCTATAGGTGCTTCTTACCCCACCTGTCAAGACGGGGTAAGAAGCACTCTGTTCTTTGGTACATTTGTACCTGCAGTACAAATGTACCAAACTGGTACAATTTGAAGCTGCTATATTATATGGCGCAGCTTAAACAATCTTGTAGATCAAAGTGTAAGGATGACTGCCCGCTAACTTCCTCGAAGTTGACATTTCAGTCTTTATGACATAAAGACATAAGGTTTAGTATTGTAATTTTGATAACAAATAATATTTTTCCACCGTTCGCAATAAGAAGATTGTTTGGTCTTTGAGACTTTACTTTACCTAAGTATACGTGTCATAACATTAACTTATGGAAAGGTTGATTACAAATACGCTTCGTTTAATAACGAGTTCAGTGTAGTTAATATGAGTAAATTATAATCAGGACAAAATTTGCATTTACTGTTGACCATACAATTGAAACATAGGCTTATAATACATAAAACTCGGCAATTAAACAATCCAACTTCCGACGCTGTCATCTCTGAGATGAATAAACGACAACTATGTATTATTAATAATACTGTACAAACAGGACTTTCAGAGGTGAGTGAAACTCTGGACAACACTGATAAAGAACCAAATTTATTTGATAAAACTATCTTATACATACATTGACCTACATTTTACATCAATTAAAGAAATACAATTTCTTTATCTCTCTATCGTCTTCATCTAATAAATTTGGTCTCTAAATATATTTTGTAAGTTGTTTATGTTCTACGTTTTCCTGTTTTTCCCCACATCCTGCATATCTTTCCACTTAATTATTATCTAAATATTTTCACTATATTTGCCTCTCGTTAGTACTGTTAAGCTTCTCTCTGCTAAGCATGAGACCGGGCCAGTTAATTCAGTTCCTTTCAATTCTCCGTTAAAGGATAACCAGATCTCAGCGTCTTCATGAAAAGCTTTCGTTGATATTGATCTCGACTGACACAAATTTTTAACCAGAAATGTAGGGAATCATACGATATGTATTATAAACATACGTATATAAAAATATTTAATATTAGGTGAATGGAAGTGAGCTGTCTTCAGGTTGTGACATAACTCCAATAACTAGTTTTTTGACGCTAAATATGAATGTTGATTGTCACAATAACGTGCAGATATTAGAGATTCGTTATATGTGGGTTTATTATGACACCTAATAAAAAATATATCCAAATCAAATATACACTACAACATTTACAACCTATTTGAGATAAAATCTTATTTGCAGGCGATGAGTCACAATAACGTGGCTAAAGTATGTTGACCAGACCACACACTAGAAGGTGAAGGGACGACGACGTTTCGGTCCGTCCTGGACCATTCTCAAGTCGATTGTCGAATAGTCCAGGACGGACCGAAACGTCGTCGTTCCTTCACCTTCTAGTGTTGGTCTGTTAATAAAATCTTATTTATTCAAATATTAAAGCTATCTGAGTTTTTTCCCAAGAAAGTTTCCAAATAAAAACTGAGAATTTACTGATTTTCGTGATATTTAAATGATAATCGAGAGCTCTCCCGCTCTTCTATATCGAAAACCCTTTTTTATACAAATGAATATATAATTAAGGTTACCGAGAAAGACTAAGTAAACTTTAAGGACTAAAGCTACTTACTACGTGACAACCTCTGGCTGATAAATGCTCAGGCATTAAATAAACCATTGGCCCAAAAAAATATCACAAACGAAACGTAAAAAAATGGTTTGGCTGAAAATAAAGTCATGTCCACGCAATTACTTTTTTTAATACTGATGTAGAAACGTCAGCTACAGTCTAATAACCATGATGATTTAATTCATAGGCCAATGTGTAGAGTAGAGAATCGTTCATTGCAGCTCATATTAGCTAAATGAATTAAACTAGTTGACCAGACCACACACTAGAAGGTGAAGGCACGACGACGTTTCGGTCCGTCCTGGACATTCTCAAGTCTACTATCAACTATCGAAATTAAACTATCTGAAGGCTCTGGTACACGCACCCTGTGTTGTTGTTATAGATTCAGCTACTCGGAACAAGACTCAAGTAGCGCGGGTATGGTGAGCCCGTAACTTACCTGGCACAGGATCGGGGCAAGTAGCACGGGCTATGCCCCGAACACACACCGAAACTACAACGTTGGTACAACGTCGAACAAGTTTTAACACATCCAACCACTTATAACACCAAATTAAAGTTGTAAACAACGTTCTATACATCATAAACACGTTAGCCAAGATGTAACAACTTATTACAAGTTGTAACAAGCGGAAATAGACACAGTTTCGGTTTGTGTTTCCAGGGTGATGAGCCCGTCGTGGGCTTACCTGGCACAGGGGCGGTGATGTACCCATCTTCACTCTGTACCTAATTTGATGGTACCCGAATATTAAATATAGCTCTTACTTATTTATACTATTAATAATAAATTTATTAAATATATTATTATGGTTGATGGGGTAGACAGAATTTGCGATATAAACATACAGATATAGACATACGGATATATACAGCATAGATATAGAGAAGTATAAAGTAAAATGAAGATAGTGTGGGTAGTGAGCCACACAAAACCAAAGTCCAAACAATACAGTCCTTTGCCTCTAGAACAATACCGAATTTCAGTCATTATACAATATCAAATAACGACTGTCAAGGGAAATAAATGACACGCCTTTAATAATGGCCCACTGAAAATGTTTAGTAAAATGTTTGCCATTACCATCTGACGCTGCCAAATAAATATTTTCTTTGTTATGAAAATAATGAAATTTATAGCTAAACTTCCAGTTAAACATAAGTCACATGTTTCAGGTGTAGGACAAGATATTTCCTGGTGCAAGCAGAGTGCATAGCCCAGATGTGGAGTGTTATTCTCAGGAAATATTCTTGAATCCAGGAATATGTAGAAAACTCTGAGATATCAGCGATGATCTTGAATCATACAAGAGGAGTGAAGTATTGACAATGCACTCGGTGACCAAGTTAGACCTTGGCTTGTTATACAGATATCTGTCTCTTACTGGTAGGTGGGTGGTTAACCATCTTTGTTACCGTCCTGAGAATGTCACTTCCAAGGGTATACTGGAGACGCTTTATAAGTAATTAATGTCGCTGTTTACCGTTACGTGTGCTGTTATGTATGCTGTCAGACGATATAATTTCTGATAAAGTTTAGTGATCGGAAACGTATTTCATCTTCGAAAAATTGTGTATTGTAATGAAAATCTGCTGTCTAAGTCGCTTTTTGTTTACATCTATGTATTGATAGACTCATCGTCTCTTCACTTAACTAGTCAGAGCTACAGTCTACATTGAGAAACATTTCCTCGACGATTTTCCTTCTAAGGAAATCTCAAGTACGACAGAGACTATGACTTAGTATGGAGATAACTCTTTAGCATAGCTTATTATTGTTTAGAACGTATATTGAAAATTAGCGACACAATAAGAAACGACTTTCCGGAAGCTCTTCGAACTTTATGCATTACAAAGCCAACTGAATCTGATATTTATAATCTAATCCTCTTATTGCCTGAAAGTTTTGTGCTGGCTCTCTCCTCAATGTCCAGTTTGACTACCCTGCTTTGATGCCATCACCCATAAAATAACGTCTCATTGAGCAATGAAGGCCAGAAAGAGTAGTGTAAGTACAGGCCGACTATTGGGGCCAGTCTGTGGGTTGATAACAATGGTTACTAAAATAATTTCGGATCACCTTGACAATTTTTTCTTGATTTTTATAACTTGCTATAGACGTATAGAGTCAAATTCCCTCACTTATTTATTTATTTTCTATTCAATGAATTAGGAGTTTTCAAAATAAACATTGAAAAAGGCCGAAGTTTTCTCAAAGTTATTGGCAGTTATTGGCAGAAAACTCAAGTTATTGAGTTTTATTAGAATTGGGCTTAGCTAAGCAGCAAGTGCTTCACCCAGGCATGGAATACAAATCGTTTACAAGAGAGCTGAAATGAAAGTGAAAATATATCTGTGCTCGGCAGACGAGAAGCTCTAAGACGCATGGTTTGGTGTTCTCGTCCTGGTCGGCTTCAGAGTGAGAACCTTGGCTTCGTACTTCAGCGTTTGCCTAGCTTTCTCAGTCCCGTTTTTGTGTATACTAATTTCTGTTTATTACGGCGTTCGAGCTTTGGTGTGTGCATCGGTCTCTGATGGATTCAGCGTGAAAGTCATGGATGAATGTATTGCGTTGAACCTCTATCAGAGCTCTACTGCTTTCCATATATGTACTAACAAGTTATCCTATGAAATTCTGCATTAGCGCATAGATTTTGGAATATTTTAAATACAACAGGAATAATTAGCATTTGTCATATGGCATGATTAATATATAACATAGGTGACATAACTGGAGGTAATATACAATATTGATAATATAGAGGGTGAAATATACAATACATGTAACATAATATGGGTATGTTATGTTACATATGTTGTTTCTACATTTTCTGATATGTGGTTCGTTCATCATATCTTCAGCCACGTTATTGTGACTCATCGTCTACGTAATATGTAATATACAACATAGGTAACTAAACATGGGTACTATATAACATAGGCAACATAATATGGGTAATATATAACGTTGGTAATAAAAAGTGGGTTATTTGAGAAAAGAAATTATACTTCACAAAGCTGAATAAAACTTAATTGTTAGTGAATGATATTCAATAATTAAATTGTTTAGATGCAGAGAAAAAACTAAGTAAATATATTATATATATAATCATAAAATAAATCAATAAAAAATTTTCACTCTTCACCCAATAAATAATACTAAACAAGAGTAAAAAACACGACCTTTTACCCTCAAATTTATACCCAGTTTTATCTATATCTTCTATAACTAAAAAAAATATTATGAACTTGTTACAATGTCCCGATTTTCTTCTTAAAAAAAATATACAAACCCTCGTAACAAAATAATATTAACTCTCATGTTTCTCATCTCTGAAGAAAGCAATAACTTATTTGCTTGATAACTATTAGGAGAAAGTAATAAAACTTTGTCTTTTTTTTCTCATATCCCAAATGTATTTCGTTTTCTCCTTTATTCTTTCCTCAAAAAATATATAATTAATCGAATGTCCCAATTAATCATGTAAGGAACGTCTGCTCTAATTGTTCGTAAATATAGTACTTATTTGGCAGTTAACTATAAATTTAAGACAAGAAATTTTGCTAACTATATTACACAAATGGANCCCAGAAGTGACTCGAACCCATACTCCCAGGAGCAACGCAACTGGTATGTACAGGGACGCCTTAAACCACTTGACCATCACGACCGGACAAAAGGAAGTGATAGCCGAGGCTATATGAACCACTTCCCCGCCGGCACTCGGATGGTAATCTTGGGCATAGCATTTTATCAAATCACCTCATTTTTTGGGGCAACACGTGAGGAACACAAATGCAAACAAGCCTGAATGGTCCCCAGGACAGGTGTGAGTTTTCAGTTGTATCTAGTCCTGGGGACCATTCAGGCTTGTTTGCATTTGTGTTCCTCACGTGTTGCCCCAAAAAATGAGGTGATTTGATAAAATGCTATGCCCAAGATTACCATCCGAGTGCCGGCGGGGAAGTGGTTCATATAGCCTCGGCTATCACTTCCTTTTGTCCGGTCGTGATGGTCAAGTGGTTTAAGGCGTCCCTGTACATACCAGTTGCGTTGCTCCTGGGAGTATGGGTTCGAGTCACTTCTGGGGTGTGAGTTTTCAGTTGTATCTAGTCCTGGGGACCATTCAGGCTTGTTTGCATTTGTGTTCCTCACGTGTTGCCCCAAAAAATGAGGTGATTTGATAAAATGCTATGCCCAAGATTACCATCCGAGTGCCGGCGGGGAAGTGGTTCATATAGCCTCGGCTATCACTTCCTTTGTCCGGTCGTGATGGTCAAGTGGTTTAAGGCGTCCCTGTACATACCAGTTGCGTTGCTCCTGGGAGTATGGGTTCGAGTCACTTCTGGGGTGTGAGTTTTCAGTTGTATCTAGTCCTGGGGACCATTCAGGCTTGTTTGCATTTGTGTTCCTCACGTGTTGCCCCAAAAAATAAGGTGATTTGATAAAATGCTATGCCCAAGATTACCATCCGAGTGCCGGCGGGGAAGTGGTTCATATAGCCTCGGCTATCACTTCCTTTTGTCCGGTCGTGATGGTCAAGTGGTTTAAGGCGTCCCTGTACATACCAGTTGCGTTGCTCCTGGGAGTATGGGTTCGAGTCACTTCTGGGGTGTGAGTTTTCAGTTGTATCTAGTCCTGGGGACCATTCAGGCTTGTTTGCATTTGTGTTCCTCACGTGTTGCCCCAAAAAATGAGGTGATTTGATAAAATGCTATGCCCAAGAATACCATCCGAGTGCCGGCGTGGAAGTGGTTCATATAGCCTCGGCTATCACTTCCTTTTGTCCGGTCGTGATGGTCAAGTGGTTTAAGGCGTCCCTGTACATACCAGTTGCGTTGCTCCTGGGAGTATGGGTTCGAGTCACTTCTGGGGTGTGAGTTTTCAGTTGTATCTAGTCCTGGGGACCATTCAGGCTTGTTTGCATTTGTGTTCCTCACGTGTTGCCCCAAAAAATGAGGTGATTTGATAAAATGCTATGCCCAAGATTACCATCCGAGTGCCGGCGGGGAAGTGGTTCATATAGCCTCGGCTACCACTTCCTTTTGTCCGGTCGTGATGGTCAAGTGGTTTAAGGCGTCCCTGTACATACCAGTTGCGTTGCTCCTGGGAGTATGGGTTCGAGTCACTTCTGGGGTGTGAGTTTTCAGTTATATTTATATATATAAATTAGGTCGATGATTTTTTACATATAATTTTCTATAGATTTTGAGACAAAGTATTTAACTAAACAAATGTTGAAAATTTTGTTCTTACCAATGATTATATCCAAAAAATAAATCAAAATTAATTATCAGTACACATCAAATAAATATAATTATATGTAATATATGTTATCATGTGTGTAATAACAGCAGAGTTCTAAAATAAATACGTGGAAAAATTTAACCAGTATTAAGCGGAAGAGTTCAGTCTAAAAATGTATCACTTTTCTACAAGAATGTTTAAATTTAGCTCAAGAATTCCAGGAAAGATTTAACTTGACCCCAAGAAGTCGAGGAAAGGATCGACATGACTCGAAAAATCAAGGGACGTGTCAACCTAGTTCAAAAAGTACCGAAATTATCGGATGTATTTAGCTCTACCATGGCCATTAATTACTAGACTTTCCAGCTTGTTAATCATATTTGAGAGGTCTGCAATTAAAAAAGTACCTTAACATTTATTATAATTTCCGTGCTAAAAATATTTCCTCTTTCCTGACTTGTATATATATTACATTTTATATATATCACCATGTTCATTCTCATTATATATAGAAAATCAGAAGCCTCATTAAGAATATTTGTTGAAGTTTCTATCAATTATATATTGATACACACTAGCAGAATTTAGCCACTACAGATAGACAATAGACAAATAGACTCTAGCCACACAGACACGCACACACTAGCACAATCAGAGAACCTTCTGGGCCGGGCATGAGGAGTAGAACTCCCAGAACCTCATCTAGGTACAATCCAGGTATAATCAGCATACATATGACTTTACTATTGTAAAATATCAAGGAAAACCACGGATGGATTTATAGAATAAACAAAAAATAGAATTCCTCAGTTTGTCTCGAATTCTTTTCAGCAAAAACATATCTAATCTTGTTTCATTTTTGTCTTTGAGACCGCAAACATTTCGTCATGTTTTCGCTTCATGTTTACGTGTGTACTGCTTGTGTACTAAGCAGTACACACAGTACACAGTACACAAAGGACACGCAGTACACAGTACTGCTCGTCTAGAAGCGATACTGTTGTATTGTCTTAGTCAACTGTTTGAGACTACGACACCTGTGTCTTGAACCTATCATGATGCTAATGTTTGTAAACATTGGGGGAATGGGGCTCATGCATGGTCATAGATGACCCTCAACTCCACCACAGCGGGGTCCAGGAGCTTGCTCTCTCTCTCTCTCTCCCGGCCGCCTGACACTCAATGTGTCAGACGAGAGCATCACCAGCCTCAGTGAATCATTTCAACAGATATTGATCTTTCAAGATTCAAGATACCTTGCCTCGCAGCTTCCACTAGCAGCCTCCTTCTTGTTGGAGCTGCCAAGACTTTTAAACATATAGAAGTTCTAAATATTTTCTTAAAGGGATTCAGAACATTTAATAATGTTAATTACTTTCAGTTCCGATAATTCTGTTATTAATTCTTTTTGTATCTGCACGTCATTCAGATGCATGCGCGCGCGCCTTCATTACAACAATTGCATTGTTATATTTGTATGGCTAATGATGTCAGGGGAATGCGTTCACTTGGGGGGGTAGAGGTAGAAGAAACGATTCAAGGTATTACTTAAGATGACCCTCAAGGACATGGACATCAACCCCAGCACTTGGGGGTCGCCTGCTTAGGCTGAACAACTGTTGTAACGTCCAACTTTGCTTCGCGAAGTCACTACAGGAGCGGCAGATAATAGACTGACTGCAGAAAGTAGAGGAAACGCACCACGCGCAAAGCTAGAGTAACCTTCACCACTAGAACAGCACCCACCCACATGTGTCCCTTGTATGGCGAGCCTTCCGGACCCGGAGTGGTCTCAACCTCCATCGCTTGACACACAGCCACCGATCTCCGACCTGATATTGAAGTCTCAGTCATTTTCGACTCCGAAGGACGAACATTATCACCACGTCAATTGCAACAATGTATTGAGACTCAGATGTAGTGAAAAACATGTAATAGCAAAAGACTACGAACAGGGCTTAATTATATGATATTAACAAGAACAACATTCAAGTTTTTAACACGACAGAAAATTTTTTTGATAAAGACTTTCATTTCACTGTTTTGCACTACGTTGTATACCGTAGCACAGGAACTAATCAATTAATGATTAAAATATATGTATTGATCATTCAGGAAGTAAACAACCTTTGATAGATACATGAACAACTCTTTACCAATTCTTTCAGCGAAATCAGGGGGATGCAATTCGAGCCAATGACTCAAAGCTTATTTAAATAATTTTGAAAAACGAAAAGGAAGTGATATGAACTCAGTATCCAAATGAATAAAAGGATAACAAGATTAATAGAAAATTAGGTCTTATACCAAGACGAAATTGACCACGAAGCAATGAATATAAATTTGACAACTATAGATTAAAAAAAACTGGATATATGTAATCTTGTAATTAGGACAAACAAATTTTGAAACAAATTTCCAGATTACGTAATAGCCTTAGGAATGTGTCACGCTAAAGGCTTTTGCAGAGAAGCCACATATGTAAGAATGAAAAAGCATTTTCCATATTATGTGGAAGGTTATTTGTTACCAGGAAAAAGAAAGAACCGCCAGCCACGGAGGCAGAAGAACCACCAGCCACGGAGGCAGGAGAACCACCAGCCACGGAGGCAGAAGAACCACCAGCCACGGAGGCAGGAGAACCACCAGCCACAAAGGCAGAAGAACCACCCTCCACGGAGGCAGAAGAACCACCAGCCACGGAGGCAGGAGAACCACCCTCCACGGAGGCAGAAGAACCACCCTCCACGGAGGCAGAAGAATCACCAGCCACGGAGGCAGGAGAACCACCCTCCACGGAGGCAGAAGAACCACCCTCCAGTGGCAAGTCTTAAAGTTGAGTGGCCCGCATTCTCTCCCTGTGACAGTATTCCTAACACAGAAACCTGCAGGTAATGGAAAACTCTGTAGTAAAACCGTTTTCATCTTGGGCGCCTTCAAGGACTCTATTATCCGGCTCCACTATACTGTGGCTTGACACATTCTGATGTATACAGTGCAAATATTGTGTCAGTATATACATGGTAAATTTGGTGGGTTTTTTATACCACAAATCTTATCCTTGTCGTTTTTCCCGGTCGTTTATCCCAGTAGTTGGTCATTTATCCCAATGAGTTTACCGTGGACGTTTATCCCAGTTTACTATTGTCGTTTATCCCACTTTACTATAGTCGCTTATCCCAGTTTACCTATTCGTTTATGAGAGTTTACCATATTCGTTTATTCTAGTTTATCATAGCCGTTTATCGCAGTTTTTCATATTTTTTGTGTCACATTTGTTTATCAGTCGTTTATCCTTGTCACTTATTCAGTTTATCACACGTTTAGTATAGTTGTTCAGCTATAGTTTTACCCCGCGGGAAAATACTGTTTTGTCACTCCCGGGAGCCCAAAGATTGCTGTAATGCTATGACAGGAATTTTAAACGTCCTTCTGAAAAATTAGGTGGATTTATGAGAGGCATCAGATGAAATTATGAGGGAGCATGAGACGTAAATGAGGTGACGTAAGGCATTATGTCTTTGAAGACTGTCTCTGATTTCAAAGAGAGAAATCACATTGTGTCGTAATTGGTATCAAATACGGTCATGTAAGGTATCACTTTTCAGTGATACCGCACTGGATATCATATCGGGATATCAGGAGAATATCTCGGGATTGTTCAGATCATATCGGCTGCGAGAACGATTGGACAGGATTCTAAGGGTCATAAACCACTTTGGAACACTAACGATATGAATATTTGTACGGGTGGAAAATCACAGCATTTGAATATAAGCCGATTACGATAAAATACATTTAAAAAACTAAGTCTTTTTAAAAATTATGTTATGTCTTCAATTCTTCAGCCTAGATAATAAACAAGACTGTAAACAATGCCAAACAAAATAGAGAGTCGTCTTAAGGATTCATAAAAGAGATAATTCTTGTTCCCATATGCAAACGAAACCTAAATATTGAATCACTTCTTACATTAAGAGATCAAACACAGATGAATACAACGAACCGAGCTAAATCTTGAAAGATCAGTACGAATCTGCGTTCAGTATCTCGATGGGCAACGTGGAAGCTGATTCTACAAGTCCTGGTCATGAAATATGGCCAGACTACACACAAGATGTTAGATACTACAGCATATCCTGGAGAAGGCCTTGCAAGTAATTAGCGACATCTTTTTGGCTTGCAAGAAAATTAACTGCACATGCAAGCACTCTCTTCCACGGCCTCCTTCCTGAAAACGAACACTTATAAAAACATAGTTACTAATGCACTGGTGCCGAGTGCAGTATAAAGAGCTTGTATACTTGGAAACCAACATCAGAAAACATTTACGACGGAACACTTGGCTCCACTTCACATGGAAGGCAGCAGAGCAATAATAAAATCGATATACCAATCCTTAGGAGGATAATTTTGAATTAAATCTCCCGTTTTGTTGATAAAAAAATATATGCATGAGCAATGTTAACTTTGGTTTTGAGCAGAAACATCCCCTATTTTGCCATTTAACCAATATTGTAAATTACCAAAAGCATAACAACAAGCAAATCTAACGATAAGTGGTTTTGGAAAGGCATTTAGAAAATATTGACGACCGAATCAAAGATCATGGAATAAGGTATAACAGAATAACACGACCAATGGGATGATTATTATTATATTTATTGATAAGCCGGCCATAAATTAAAGTAAATTCAGATATAAATGTAAATTATATGCTGCAAGCAACCTGTCCGCCATACAGAAACTCATTACAATACTAAATAGACATAGTAAATTAATGATCAGCACTCTTAGTATATTAATACGTTAGTTACCGCCCTTACATTTCTCTCCACAAATAATCCCCAAAAACGATGAATTTGGTTTCGCTAATACAACCGTTATGCCGTTTTCATTGTTTAAATTGCGTAAAATAAAAACTGGCAATATGGCGTACACTCAAGTCCTGCCAGTTTTTATTATTGCAACATATGTTTTGCGCAATTCTGACCAAGAAAAAACAATCTTGTAAAGCGAACACTTTTCCGGAAATTAGTTACGTCAGATCCCTTATATTATGCAGCTCTAGTATGGAGCCTCCTCCCCCCTTCACCCCTCCCCAACCCCATAATACCAGACTGGTACGAGAATTTCAGGGAGTAGCACGCAAGAGAAGACTAGTGAAACTGAAGAGTACGTCACTGAAGTTAGGCAACAGCTGGAGTGACATGATCACAACAAAATATTCGGTAGATGTGACAGGACAAAATAACAATGGACTTAGCGCCCCCATGCCCAATAAGGGGGGGAGGGCGCCTCGGCACATTCAGTATCATACAAGAGGGATGCTTCGACACACCCAGGACACGTGACGGATTTGATATCTACCCATACTGTGGTTACTTCGTGTCCTGTAACATTTTGTTGACAAAAAAACTTCGGAACCAAAAGGAAACAGGAACGTACCTTAAACTGGTGGAGTTGTGTCCAGCGATGAGCTAAAAAAAATCTCTGTAATGACAAAAAAGTATTATTATGTGGCCTATTGAAATTCCTATACACACAATATAATCATATAGCACATATATAACATACGAATGGTCACATCCATCTCCATGTTGGTATGCAAGAGGCGGAGACGTTGGTCACACTTGAGGGTCGAGGTGATACTTGCCTTATCCTGAAGGATGGTTGTGGTGTTCGTAGTGGGGTCAGGCAAGGGGGGGGGGTCAACGACAACACTACTCCCGACATGCTCAATAAGATGTCGTGAGTAGTGTTCACATAAGCGCTGTTTCCAAAATTCACCCCCCCCCCCGCAGGACCGGTAAAAGTAGGGGTCTCGGTGCCCCCCAGTACCAGTAAAAGGGGAAGGGTGCACAGTACTCACAGTTGGTGGGAAGTTAAACGAAAAGCACTACAGGAGGGCCCACCATATCCCCCCAGCAACTGACTCTCCTGACCATCCTTCTCAGACTATTAAAATCAGAAGGACACAGTAATCTCGTGGCAAGAGCAAAGCAAATGGCTTAAGATGACAGGAATAGTGAACCAGAGAATAACCTCACTCACAATGAACCATCTTGGCCAATAGCAGGAAACAGAAAGGCAAATAAACGATAAACGAAAATGAACAGAAGAAACGCCAGAAGAAAACAATTTAGAAGCCAGCCAGAACCCAAAAGCAGCCACAAGATCAATGTCAAGGACCATTTTCAAAACCAAAAGGCCAGTAGATGGTCCCACTTATGCCTACATTAATGCACTGGAAAAGGATCATCCAGGATCAGATCTCAGAGTCCTACCCAACATTAGAGGCAGATAGATATATCATATCCACAACAAACCCAGATATAATTGCTAATCTCAAGAATAAGGAAGATGTAGTTGAACTAAAACCGGGGGAAAAAGTCACAATGATACTAGTGGCAACATTTTCCAGTTGAAGTCAACGTAAACAGGTTCTAAGAAGGCCCCTAATGTCACAACAGGGGAAAGCTGCAAGCACGACAATGGTGAAACACGATAGGTATTTGTAACAATAAAAGGACCTCGCATCAACACTCTGAATGTAGGGATCTACGGACAATTCAGGCTAAGGATGAACAATCCAGAGCCCATGTGCTGTTACAGATGTCAGCGCTTCGGCCACCATAAAGATGGCTGCAGAGGCCCGGAACGGTGTGGAGTATGCAGCGAGCTACACAACACTGACATATGTAAAAATCTGCATGAAGAAGGCAAACCAACAAACGAAAAATTTCCAAATTGCTAGGATAAACATCGCGCCTGGAACAAACGATGTTCAGAACGGGTCAAAAGAATCCAAGCCTATGGATCTATCCAGCAACCCAAAGCCACAATTCCATGACCACAAACTTCCAGGCCCTCAGTTTAAAACCAGTGGAATACTCCTCGGCAAGTCCGAATCGATGAAAATAAAAATCAGCATTAATATAGAGTACCAATTCCTCCTAGTCTAAACAAGAACAGGACCCCGAACAACTATAGAAAACAGAACACTACTCCACAAGACAATAACCAACACAGGTCAGCAACAACCAGCAATGCCGGTAGCAAGTTAATTCACCTGCTATCACCCCCATGGTATCTCAAGCACGGATGATGACCTCTACATCATCAAATGCTCCAGTAGCTGGATGCAGCAAGAGACACCACGACCTAACTCAGAGTTTCTCCAACTACCAAGACAAAAGAAATACGGCCAAAGGCATATCAAGTAATTACTGTTCCAATGATTATTGCCTCCCTGACAGAGACCTTCAGCAAGATGCTTGACAAACCATTCCAAGAATTGGAACAGACCAACCCTCAGTCAAGGAAGAAAATGTTAGCAGAAGTTAAAAAACAATCTACTGAACATATTTCCTCCACACTTCAACAACCTGAAAATGTCGACGAAGTCGAAGTCGAAGACGGTGACGAAAGTGAGTTGTTTCAGCACCCAATGTCAGTCTCCACTCCAGCCAAGAAGTCACAAGCCGTAGGGGAAATCAGCACATTAAAAACCACTAAGGACTCAATGGAAGAAGAAGCCTTCTTGCCTTCTCATCAACAAAGTTTGGGTGACAAAAACTCGACCTCCTATTGGAATAGTGCAATTATAGTTCCCATTTCAAAACCCAAAGTCACAGGAAATCCAAGACCCATCTTATTAACAAGCTGTCTGGCCAAAACTACAGAAAGAATGGTTCTTAATCGAACTGACTGGAAAACTAATCCACTGCACAAAATTATGTTTGCTTACATAAAAGTTGTTGGAACCTCAGAATGCTTTACCTCCCTCCTAGATCAAATCAATGACGAAGCAAGAATCCTTACTTTTCTGGACCTAGAAAAAGCTTACGAGCTAGCCAATGTTCAGCTGCACTGTGCTGCTTAATGGGTAAGGAAATCAATGAGATAAGGAAATCTCTTGCCTTTGTCAAAGGAAGTCTGCGTAACAGAGAAGCCAAAGTCAAATTTCAAGGGAAAACGTCCTCCTCAAACAGGCTGGATAAAGTGTCTCTGTAGGGATGGTTACTAAACCCCTTCCTCTTAAACTGTACCATGGAACAATTCATGAAGCTAAAGTTACCTAGAGCCAAACTGCTTAACTATGTAGACGACTTTGTGGTCATGATCAAAGGCAATGTTGCCAGGAATCATGCACAAAAATGCCTATACATCATCAGCAGGGATACACTTACATCGCATCAGGCTTGGATACCCATGTGCATGGGAAATAGGCTTACAGGTTCCGGAAGATGAGAGGAAATGTCAGCACTGTGGAGAAATGCCCAACAGACCACTGGAACATTATCTAACACAGTGCAAAGTTACAAACCCATTAAGATTTCAACTTAGATTCAACAGAGCAGAAGAAGTTGTTAAACATATGGGACAAAATCTTACTGGAGCGACCATACGAGTCATAAATACTCATACTCCGCGCAAGTAAAACAGAAACAAGCTATATTCGGTGGGCCAGCCATAGGCTTAGGGCACGCGCAGGAATATACCTGAAAAAAGCAGGGAAGCAGTACGCATAGCAGTGAAAATAAACAGCAATAAAACCAAGGCAATGGCCGTTAAAATGAGAACTCAAACATCAGACTCGCAATACAAGGACAAGAAATTGACTGGTTACCTCTTTTCAATACCTTGAAGTCATAATAGACAGCCAGTTGAAATTCATTCAAGAAATAGAGTATCAGTGCCAACGTTGCAAATTCAGAAACTGAGTTTTGCGCTCCCTGAGAGGTCTTAGGGATCGTGCAACTCTACCAGTACTCAAAATGTACTACGCTCAAGATGTTAGGTTATTCATTGACTATGCTACTCCTTCTTTCCCATCCCTTAGTGGTAATCAATGGGAGAAACTCGAAGTGTCACAAAATGATTCCTTCAGAACAATGCTGGGAGCGCTTATGTGGACGCGGCGAGAGAATCTAAGAATGGAAACCAACTTGCCAACCTTAGAAAACAAGATCTAACAAAGAATAGCCACCATATTAGCAAAACTTGTTGATACCACTGCTAGACTGTCGATCAAAGATAGCTTACACAAATCGCTTCAAAGAAACCTTCAATATAGAACAAGCGCCTGAACGGATAATCTAATCAAGATTCTAGAGGAAGTGGACTTGAAACGGATCATTAGAAACAAATGAGATAGTGGACCAACAAAAAGGGAGGTTCCTCGACGCTCCAAGAACCACTATGGGGAAGGGGGCCTCGGATTCCCTGCGACAAATGACAGGTATTTGATATTTACTCATAATCATTTTATGTTATTTGCGAGTCCTGTAATAATTTGTTGAAAACAAGTATTATCGGAAACAAAAAAAAAAACAGGAACGTACCTTAAGCTGGTGGAGTTATGTCCCGCGATGAACTGTACTAAAAAAAAGCCTTACCTGTAATGAAAGAAAAATAAATTATTAATGTGCCTATTGATATTGCTGTATACACATTATAATCATATACCACATATAAAACATATGAGTGGTTACATCCATCTCCATGTTGGTAAGCATGAGGCGGAGACGTTGGTCACACTTGAGGGTCGAGGTGATACTTGACTTATCCTGAAGGATGGTTGTGGTGTCCGAAGTGGGGTCAGACAAGGGGTCGTCAGCGCGGTCCGTAGTGGGGTCAGACACGGTGGGTCAGCGTCAACACTACTCACGCCGTGCTCACTAACATGTCGTGAGCAGTGTTCAGTAAAAGGGGAAGAAGGCTCGTCGCACCCAGGGCCACTAAAAGAGGGGGTGGGGGGCTCTCGACGCCCTCGGAGCCAATAAAAGGCGGGTGCCTCGGCTCTCTAAGGACCAGTAAGAGAGCCTTGGCGCCCACTGCACCAAGAAAGGCGGCTTCGACCCCCCCTCCCCCTAAGGACCAATAAAAAGTCCCCTAAGGACTCCTCGGCACCTTAGGACCAATAAAGGGGTGGACTCGACACTCCAGGGGCAATAAAATGGGAGACTTCGACACCCCCCGCTTGACTAATGCCTGAAATTGGATATTTACCCATCTTGAAGTAATCTTGGGATGATTTCGTGGCTTAGCGTCCCCGCGGCCCGGTTCCTCCCATAGTTATATTAATCTCATAATATTTTGACGAAACAAAAATTCCATCGGAAACAAAAGGAAACAGGAACATACCTTAAGCTGGTGGAGTTGTGTCCCGCGATGAGCTAAAAAAGCCTTACCTGTAAAGACAAAAAAAAAATTATTAATGTACCTATTGACATTCCTATATACACATTATAATCATATACCACATATATAACATATGAATGGTCACATCCATCTCCATGTTGGTATGCAAGAGGCGGAGACGTTGGTCACACTTGAGGGTCGAGGTGATACTTGCCTTATCCTGAAGGATGGTTGTGGTGTTCGTAGTGGGGTCAGACAAGGGGGGGGGGGTCAGCGTCAACACTACTCCCCCTGACGTATTCGCTAACACAAACACAAGTGGTGTTTCCAATATTCACGAATCACTCACATTGAATTAAACGGGATAAAGACTACCTGTGTGTTTGTCAAATTTATGAAAATAATCTACTCCAAGTCTTTCACACTCTCTTGAGTGCTTTGTCAATTATGTGTGATTAAGACGAGACTTTACATCTCAACGTCTAATGACGCTGCTAGGAGATCAAGACGTCAAGGGAGGACAAGAGGTCTGGAACCCAGGATAGCAGCCTTAATAGACGTTGAGATTAAGTCTCGTGCTACGCACACACTCAGATCTTGACAAAGCACTCAGCAGAGTGCGAAAAAGTTGGCGAAAACTCTTTACATAAATTCCACAAATACACAAGTGTGGGTTTTTATCCTATGTTATTATGTCTTTGAGAAGATATTACCATTAGTTAATTAAATATCCAGTACGAGACGAGAAACACTGCAAGAACTGAAAGCAACCAACAAGATCGTAATTTTGTCACAGCAAAAAAAGCCAATTTTACAATTTATTTTCAATAAATCACTCAGGTTTCTAAGAATTAACATTTAGCACGGCGTGTCCTGCCTTGGTGTCTTGCGTATTGTTCACAATGCACTTTCGGGATTTCCCAAGACACAACACTAATAATAAAAATACTGACAGCCGTGAACCGCAACACTGTAGCTTGGTAATCCACACACCAGTGCTAACTAACACGTAGTTTTCTAACTACCACAATATCCAGTCTTCATAACTCGGTCTGATCGAACACTTGGGAAGATTTTCAGATACACTCGAGCGGCGTTTTTCACAGTCATCAAAAACACAGTTATCACAACACGACCATCACTCGTCACCATTGAGGTCATACTGGCCTGACACTTCAGACTAGCCTCCAGACGGTCTACCCTCCTAGTTTCCAATGAATCTGCTAATAAACCTATTAAAAAACCATTTAAAGCCAGGTGGTGTTTCATCACAGTCCAGCATCAAGACATCGACCAAGTGCTTGTCGTACTGAATGTGTTCCAATCACATTGCAGAAGGTGTTTCGGTCTTTTAATGTAAATAGAACTAAATCAGCTGATGGATGTAAACAGCGGCTGTGTTTGTGTTGACCCGACCGGCGACTCCCAGTGGTTGGCGTACGATAATTTCTATAGGTGCTTCTTACCCCACCTGTCAAGACGGGGTAAGAAGCACTCTGTTCTTTGGTACATTTGTACCTGCAGTACAAATGTACCAAACTGGTACAATTTGAAGCTGCTATATTATATGGCGCAGCTTAAACAATCTTGTAGATCAAAGTGTAAGGATGACTGCCCGCTAACTTCCTCGAAGTTGACATTTCAGTCTTTATGACATAAAGACATAAGGTTTAGTATTGTAATTTTGATAACAAATTATATTTTTCCACCGTTCGCAATAAGAAGATTGTTTGGTCTTTGAGACTTTACTTTACCTAAGTGTACGTGTCATAACATTAACTTATGGAAAGGGTTGATTACAAATACGCTTCGTTTAACGAGTTCAGTGTAGTTAATATGAGTAAATTATAATCAGGACAAAATTTGCATTTACTGTTGACCATACAATTGAAACATAGGCTTATAATACATAAAACTCGGCAATTAAACAATCCAACTTCCCGACGCTGTCATCTCTGAGATGAATAAACGACAACTATGTATTATTAATAATACTGTACAAACAGGACTTTCAGAGGTGAGTGAAACTCTGGACAACACTGATAAAGAACCAAATTTATTTGATAAAACTATCTTATACATACATTGACCTACATTTTACATCAATTAAAGAAATACAATTTCTTTATCTCTCTATCGTCTTCATCTAATAAATTGGTCTCTAAATATATTTTGTTAAGTTGTTTATGTTCTACGTTTTCCTGTTTTTCCCCACATCCTGCATATCTTTCCACTTAATTATTATCTAAATATTTTCACTATATTTGCCTCTCGTTAGTACTGTTAAGCTTCTCTCTGCTAAGCATGAGACCCGGGCCAGTTAATTCAGTTCCTTTCAATTCTCCGTTAAAGGATAACCAGATCTCAGCGTCTTCATGAAAAGCTTTCGTTGATATTGATCTCGACTGACACAAATTTTTAACCAGAAATGTAGGGAATCATACGATATGTATTATAAACATACGTATATAAAAATATTTAATATTAGGTGAATGGAAGTGAGCTGTCTTCAGGTTGTGACATAACTCCAATAACTAGTTTTTTGACGCTAAATATGAATGTTGATTGTCACAATAACGTGCAGATATTAGAGATTCGTTATATATGGGTTTATTATGACACCTAATAAAAAATATATCCAAATCAAATATACACTACAACATTTACAACCTATTTGAGATAAAATCTTATTTGCAGGCGATGAGTCACAATAACGTGGCTAAAGTATGTTGACCAGACCACACACTAGAAGGTGAAGGGACGACGACGTTTCGGTCCGTCCTGGACCATTCTCAAGTCGATTGTCGAATAGTCCAGGACGGACCAAAACGTCGTCGTTCCTTCACCTTCTAGTGTGTGGTCTGGTTAATAAAATCTTATTTATTCAAATATTAAAGCTATCTGAGTTTTTTCCAAGAAAGTTTCCAAATAAAAACTGAGAATTTACTGATTTTCGTGATATTTAAATGATAATCGAGAGCTCTCCCGCTCTTCTATTATCGAAAACCCTTTTTTATACAAATGAATATATAATTAAGGTTACCGAGAAAGACTAAGTAAACTTTAAGGACTAAAGCTACTTACTACGTGACAACCTCTGGCTGATAAATGCTCAGGCATTAAATAAACCATTGGCCAAAAAAATATCACAAAGAAACGTAAAAAAATGGTTTGGCTGAAAATAAAGTCATGTCCACGCAATTACTTTTTTTTAATACTGATGTAGAAACGTCAGCTACAGTCTAATAACCATGATGATTTAATTTCATAGGCCAATGTGTAGAGTAGAGAATCGTTCATTGCAGCTCATATTAGCTAAATGAAATTAAACTAGTTGACCAGACCACACACTAGAAGGTGAAGGCACGACGACGTTTCGGTCCGTCCTGGACCATTCTCAAGTCTACTATCAACTATCGAAATTAAACTATCTGAAGGCTCTGGTACATGCACCCATGTTGTTGTTGTTATAGATTCAGCTACTCGGAACAAGACTCAAGTAGCGCGGGCTATGGTGAGCCCGTAACTTACCTGGCACAGGATCGGGGCAAGTAGCACGGGCTATGCGCGTGAGCCCGTCGTGGGCTTACCTGGCACAGGGGCGGTGATGTACCCATCTTCACTCTGTACCTAATTTGATGGTACCCGAATATTAAATATAGCTCTTACTTATTTATACTATTAATAATAAATTTATTAAATATATTATTATGGTTGGGGTAGACAGAATTTGCGATATAAACATACAGATATAGACATACGGATATATACAGCATAGATATAGAGAAGTATAAAGTAAATGAAGATAGTGTGGGTAGTGAGCCACACAAACCAAAGTCCAAACAATACAGTCCTTTGCCTCTAGAACAATACCGAATTCAGTCATTATACAATATCAAATAACGACTGTCAAGGGAAATAAATGACACGCCTTTAATAATGGCCCACTGAAAATGTTTAGTAAAATGTTTGCCATTACCATCTGACGCTGCCAAATAAATATTTTCTTTGTTATGAAAATAATGAAATTTATAGCTAAACTTCCAGTTAAACATAAGTCACATGTTTCAGGTGTAGGACAAGATATTTCCTGGTGCAAGCAGAGTGCATAGCCCAGATGTGGAGTGTTATTCTCAGGAAATATTCTTGAATCCAGGAATATGTAGAAAACTCTGAGATATAAGCGATGATCTTGAATCATACAAGAGGAGTGAAGTATTGACAATGCACTCGGTGACCAAGTTAGACCTTGGCTTGTTATACAGATATCTGTCTCTTACTGGTAGGTGGGTGGTTAACCATCTTTGTTACCGTCCTGAGAATGTCCTTCCAAGGGTATACTGGAGACGCTTTATAAGTAATTAATGTCGCTGTTTACCGTTACGTGTGCTGTTATGTATGCTGTCAGACGATATAATTTCTGATAAAGTTTAGTGATCGGAAACGTATTTCATCTTCGAAAAATTGTGTATTGTAATGAAAATCTGCTGTCTAAGTCGCTTTTTGTTTACATCTATGTATTGATAGACTCATCGTCTCTTCACTTAACTAGTCAGAGCTACAGTCTACATTGAGAAACATTTCCTCGACGATTTTCCTTCTAAGGAAATCTCAAGTACGACAGAGACTATGACTTAGTATGGAGATAACTCTTTAGCATAGCTTATTATTGTTTAGAACGTATATTGAAAATTAGCGACACAATAAGAACGACTTTCCGGAAGCTCTTCGAACTTATGCATTACAAAGCCAACTGAATCTGATATTTATAATCTAATCCTCTTATTGCCTGAAAGTTTTGTGCTGGCTCTCTCCTCAATGTCCAGTTTGACTACCCTGCTTTGATGCCATCACCCATAAAATAACGTCTCATTGAGCAATGAAGGCCAGAAAGAGTAGTAAGTACAGGCCGACTATTGGGGCCAGTCTGTGGGTTGATAACAATGGTTACTAAAATAATTTCGGATCACCTTGACAATTTTTTCTTGATTTTTATAACTTGCTATAGACGTATAGAGTCAAATTCCTCACTTATTTATTTATTTTCTATTCAATGAATTAGGAGTTTTCAAAATAAACATTGAAAAAGGCCGAAGTTTTCTCAAAGTTATTGGCAGTTATTGGCAGAAAACTCAAGTTATTGAGTTTTATTAGAATTGGGCTTAGCTAAGCAGCAAGTGCTTCACCCAGGCATGGAATACAAATCGTTTACAAGAGAGCTGAAATGAAAGTGAAAATATATCTGTGCTCGGCAGACGAGAAGCTCTAAGACGCATGGTTTGGTGTTCTCGTCCTGGTCGGCTTCAGAGTGAGAACCTTGGCTTCGTACTTCAGCGTTTGCCTAGCTTTCTCAGTCCCGTTTTTTGTGTATACTAATTTCTGTTTATTACGGCGCTCGAGCTTTGGTGTGTGCATCGGTCTCTGATGGATTCAGCGTGAAAGTCATGGATGAATGTATTGCGTTGAACCTCTATCAGAGCTCTACTGCTTTCCATATATGTACTAACAAGTTATCCTATGAAATTCTGCATTAGCGCATAGATTTTGGAATATTTTAAATACAA
>WNGS01169498.1:29691231-29743830 GCA_020271785.1 Procambarus virginalis
CGTCAACAATTTTGTCACAGGACTTGGGGCCCAGTGCAATAGTTGTAAAGGACAATTAAATCCATCAACGAGGCTCTTGAACTGAGGAAAACACAGCACAGAACCTACCTATATACGGCCAGCAAACAGCTATTCTGCAGTAATTGTCAAGTTTTTTAACATAATCCGAAATAACAGAATGATAAATATAAAAATGTCTCTCCAGCATTTCAACAGCAATAATTTTCAGATTTAGGAGAAATTTTAATATTATGTATCAGAATCAAATAAATATTAATCTTTATATTTTATCTTTCAGGTCCTTCGTCTCCTGCATTTTAGGGTAGACTTGCATCCCATGATCGATTTTGCAACATAAAGGACACCCCGGTGTTGCTTTCAATTGAATATATTTTCAGCCATTATTTCTGACTCATTGTCAACAGTAGAATATATAATCGGTAGCTTGATCACTCTCTAAAACGACTTATTGAACATATGTAAACAAACAGGAAACCCTCCAACCCTCACATCCAGGGTTGGAACTCAGAACGGGAAGTCCAGTTCTGAGTTGCACTGAAATCCCGTACGGAGCAGAGCTTATATGTCACATAATAAGATATAATGGCAGACTCACACCTAAGGAAAGATACAACTTCCTCGAGACATATTGACCAATGTAGAGCTGACCAATCGTTAAATTATGCAGATTCACACCGTTCTTGCAATGTTAAAAGACTCTCAGCTCCTAGATTACATACATTTTTGTCTGGAGGAGACGCATTTCCAAGGTTGGTTCAACTTCCACTTGAAGGAGCCACGGTACGATTGTATCACATTTTTAAGTTTAGCTTATATGTGATCTTAGGGATTTTGTTATTGACACATATTATTAGTGAATCAGAACAATCTCGGACATTTATTCATATCTCACCGTTTTATACCTCACTTCAGTCCCTTGAGATGCTCAAACTCTGAGCACTCACAGAGACTATGTGCACATTTCTAACCTCATCCACATGCACTCATGTTGACATTTTCAACCACTATTTCCTGTCTTCTTTTTAAATATTTCGTAAAAAAGGAAAAAAAATTGTTTCGCATTGCAGTTATCTAATATTTTTTTGCTACTATCTATGTATCTCCCTTCTCCCCTTCTCCATAAAATTTTCCATCTTTCACGCTTCCCTTTCCACCTTTCTCTTCTTCCTTCTCTTTCCATCTCAACTTTAATTTTTCTCCCTCTCATCCTCCCAGCAGATGTTCCTTCTACACAACTCTTCCTTTAGAAACTTTTCTCTTTGCCACAACTCTGCCATTTTCTAGCTTCCCTTGCATGCATGTCTCCCCCTCACTCTCCTCTCAAGCGTGACAAACAACTGTGGTCAATCGTGCGTCAATACAGCAAAAAGTTGATCCCAGTCAGCTGTGAGACCAGTTTTTTTTTCATTCTGCAATATTGTTTTATTTTTTTGGGAGGGGCCCACAGGATGTGTGTTGATCCTGCACTCTGGGTGTGTAGGTCCTGCACTCTGGGTGTGTAGGTCCTGCACTCTGGGTGTGTTGGTCCTTCTCTCTGGCTGTGTTGGTCCTTCTCTCTGGCTGTGTTGGTCTTTCACTCTGGCTGTGTTGATCTTGCACTCTGGCTGTGTTGGTCCTTCTCTCTGGCTGTGTTGGTCCTTCACTCTGGCTGTGTTGGTCCTTCACTCTGGCTGTGTTGGTCCTCCACTCGGGCTGTGTTGGTCCTTCACTCTGGGTGTGTTGGTCCTTCACTCTGGGTGTGTTGGTCCTTCACTCTGGGTGTGTTGGTCCTTCACTCTGGCTGTGATGGTCCTTCACTCTGGGTGTGTTGATCCTTCACTCTGGGTGTGTTGGTCCTTCACTCTGGCTGTGTTGGTCCTTCACTCTGGCTGTGTTGGTCCTTCACTCTGGCTGTGTTGGTCCTTCACTCTAGCTGTGTTGGTCCTTCACTCTGGGTGTGTAGGTCCTTCACTCTGGCTGTGTTGGTCCTTCACTCTGGCTGTGTTGGTCCTTCACTCTGGCTGTGTTGGTCCTTCACTCTGGCTGTGTTGGTCCTTCACTCTGGCTGTGTTGGTCCTTCACTCTAGCTGTGTTGGTCCTTCACTCTGGCTGTGTTGGTCCTTCTCTCTGGCTGTGTTGGTCCTTCACTCTGGCTGTGTTGGTCCTTCACTCTGGCTGTGTTGGTCCTTCACTCTAGCTGTGTTGGTCCTTCACTCTGGCTGTGTTGGTCTTTCACTCTGGATGTGTTGGTCCTTCACTCTGGCTGTGTTGGTCCTTCACTCTGGCTGTGTTGGTCTTTCACTCTGGCTGTGTTGGTCCTTCACTCTGGCTGTGTTGGTCTTTCACTCTGGCTGTGTTGGTCCTTCACTCTGGCTGTGTTGGTCCTTCACTCTGGCTGTGTTGGTCCTTCACTCTGGCTGTGTTGGTCTTTCATTCTGGCTATGTTACCTCATCACTTTTTATGATTTTGTCCCTTTTTCTTGAAGTTTGTTGGTCGTGAAACTCCATGATAGTGTTACTAAAAGTTAAGATTTAAAATAGCTGAGAAGTCCTCGCGAGGTTTCCAGTTGACAGAAGACAGTGCTGACTATCTTGACCCAGCAGCTAGATGAGGAGACACTCACAAGGTAGATTGAGGATAGAAACTTGAGAAGAGTGTCAGTGAAAGGGAATTTGACATCTTGGTTATAAACTGAAAAGTTGACACGGTAAAAATATAGGGAGGGGATTGTTGCAAATTAGTGCAATTATCATTAGTAAGTATTAATTCAGTACGACTATATAGCGTTTGGTAAGTGTAAGGATTTAGGATAGTGCGCATGACAGTAATGTACCCAACCAATTGGACGGTCGGGGAATTAGGAGCCGACCTGAAAAAAGAGAGACTGTCGCTCTACCGTCCAGTCAAAGTGGTTGCAAGTTGACAGGGTAGTTTGTCATTGTTGTTAGTGGAAGAGAACTTGATATCGTTGTTAGAAAACCGCAACTTCTCACAGTTGCTAAAGCCAGGTACTTGACATGGCCCCAATACAACAACTTTCAATGAATGATAGAAAACATTTATAATGTTTCTGGGGAGGATTCCCATTGAACCGAATAATTAATCAGACGTCCAGGGCTTAGATCTAACAGTATCCATTATAACTCCCTTAATATTACCACAGCACATATTGAGTTAAATTTTCTTGAGTCATGAGTCTTCATTAAAGTTACTTTGCAAACTGAAATTCGTTTCCGGAGTTATCATAACAATTAACATTAGTTAAAATATAAATTGGTGTTCAGTTCTATTCCCCTCAGTTAATGTCATCAATAAACACTATTAATGTGTTTAAGTTCCTTGAAGCTCATTAAAGGGATTATTTGAGCTGTCTTTAAGTTCCTTGTTGTGACTGGAGTATTAGTTGTATACTAGTCGTATATCAGTTGCACATAGATCACTTAGTTTCTCATTGTTTTACGGTGACCTGTTTATATGTCCCATTAAACTGGCGTTGTTTTAACCAGCCTTTTTCACTTTACGCTAGACACATAGTGAAACTTGGCCAGGCTTTGGCTGGCCAGCGATTCTGTCGATCATGAGGTCATGACAGATGCCCGACTATAAAAAAAAATACTTATAAATTTGTATTTTATATGGATATTTCAAAATGCATTTACGTAACGTAAAAGTGTATTGAGAATGACAAAATATTTTGTCCCCCGGCAGAGCGGGTTAACACATCTCAATAAAAAGAGATATCAAGATCAATACACACAGTATCAAGAATAATACACACAGAAATCACAACAGCGTCATATATATCAAATGATTTGTTCATTATCATGAATAATTGTCGTCTTAATCGGATTAATGTCAGTGATTCACATAGGACTAATAGCCTCGGAATCCCCCAGAAGGAATCACGTCAGAGTTCAAGCTCAGCCACACTGTGCAGGTTAGTCGAAATTGCTTATTATTGTTATGCTAACGTTATGCTCTATTTCAATATTAGTATTTTAGTTATTAATTTATAAATTGGAAAATTTGAAATTAATATTAGAGAACTACGACTCTTCTTATTGAGGTAAATCACTGCGGTTTTCATCTGAGGGACTCTAAAAATTACCAAGACTTTTAAAGTGACTTTCCTATTGAAACAAATGGTACATATTTGATAATCTTTCATTCGGAAAAGACCTGGGGAAAATACTGGTTTGAAAACAGGGTTGTGGATTCCTGAATCAAATTACCAGGTAGCATAATTGTCTTAGACTCGATGTATATCTTTAAAGTAAGATACATAATGAAAGATTAGTTTGGTATCCACAATATTGCCTCGTTTTAGCTAATGTCTTCTGTATCTTATTCCCATTTTTACGTGTATTATTATTTCTAGTATTATTTAAACCTGTGTTTTGGAAGTACCCGGAGATCATGAGGTAAGATTTGTCTCAAAATTGTACGTGGTTTGTTGACAAAACATCAATGTAACGTGGTAATTCTTGGAACACTAATTCATTGGTTGGGAGAGTTAATAAAATATAGTTTTATAAATGATGTACTAAAGACAGACACTGTATTCAGTGTTAAAGAACAGTGTATTCATCTGAAAATAGATTTTTAATAATTTTAAGTTAACTGAATATATTTCTAAATCACCCTGAGGCAATAGTCTCATTCACAAATGAGTGTCCTTGAGATCCTGAAGGAACCCTTATGATGCAACTGATCTAAGTGGGAATAGTGGATGGGAATCACTCGTATTGGGAATAGTGGATGGGAATCACTCGTATTCTGAGGTTCACCCTCGTTTATTGCGTTCTCTAAAATCGTAACGATCTCTGTAACCACCGAATCCGAGGAAGAAAGATGACCGGTATTGAGAAAACCTCACCAAGAGTCAGTGTAATGTTGGCAGCCTCACCTCCCAAGTATTGTATTTCTCGTAATAAAATAAAGAAATTGCAGTCTGCTGAGAGAAATAATGGTCGTGTCCGGAAGATCCAATATCACTGAAGATTCGCTCTTTTGTCGTGGATGTCGTTAACCGCTGCTGGTCTCTGACCTTCCATCCTTGTATTAGATATTATCATCTACGGTAACCAGTGTGAAATGTCTGATTCCTTTTGTTATATGTTCGATGGTATAACGTTGTATATCTGCATCTGTGTACTTGCATTATTCTACTTTTACTCTCATAAATGTGCTAATAAATTCTTGAGCCTTAACTCTTTAATCTTCCTTTTGTTTCGACTCTTTCCCCATCTTCACCCTTTCTTCTTCTCCATGACCGCTCCTAGTCTCCATTCATGGACCCCTATCGTCCCATCCTCCATCTCCCCTACCTGCTTTTCACTCTGCCACTCATCTCAGAAAAGAAGCACATAAACATACGGGTCTCTCAGATTTTTGTGCATTAACACATTCAGGTTCGTCTGTATGTATGCGGCTGCCCTTGCAGGAGCTAGGGTGCCCTTGCAGGAGCTAGGGTGCCCTTGCAGGAGCTAGGGTGCCCTTGCAGGAGCTAGGGTGCCCTTGCAGCAGCTAGGGTGCCCTTGCAGGAGCTAGGGTGCCCTTGCAGGAGCTAGGGTGCCCTTGCAGGAGCTAGGGTGCCCTTGCAGGAGCTAGGGTGCCCTTGCAGGAGCTAGGGTGCCCTTGCAGGAGCTAGGGTGCCCTTGCAGGAGCTAGGGTGCCCTTGCAGGAGCTAGGGTGCCCTTGCAGGAGCTAGGGTGCCCTTGCAGGAGCTAGGGTGCCCTTGCAGGAGCTAGGGTGCCCTTGCAGGAGCTAGGGAAGCCGCACACCTTTTTTTCGTAACTCATTCCTCGTAACTCTCGGACAAGTCAGGTTGTATAACTCTGATCTTTTGAATTGATAAGGGGATTACGTAAACATATGTCCTCCTCGCCGGAAAATTAAACAGGTCCACCGCCTCCAGAAAACCTCATAAAACCAACAAATGAGACAACATTGTAAAGGAGCTTCGCCGGCTTGCTTACATGTTATTTAACATTGGCTGTGGAAGGCTGTTGATACTAAATAGTACACAGTCTTTCTTAGGCCTCTAGGGAATTACGGTACAAGTTCCCTGTATAGCTGTAACCTGGTGGGAAAATAATACGTATGGATATTTTGTTGACTTGTAATGAATAGTCCAGTATGTGGCTGTGGGAAAAGTCAACTTATAACTGTGAAAAGAAAGTTTTAATTTTCTGTTTACATTTTCGATAATTTGGGTTGAACATTTTTGTTAGCCAAAACCCGCCTCAATATAATATATTTGTATTCTTCCGCCTGTTCCATAAACATTACATTTTTCAACATAAATATATTACACAAAACCAGTGTATATAGAGTCTGGAAGAAATTTGTTATTGCTTCCTAGGCATCGTTAGCGTCTTACGAGAAGGTTTTTAAGTAAACTTCCTCGTTAACGAGAGTTCTCTTACCTTGTCACAGACTCTGGTAAGAAACGCTTTGATGAACTGTTGTTTCGTGAACTTAATTACCCCGAGACAAGGTCCCACGCATAAATAAGACCCAGGTCAAAAACATGAAATCTACTATGAAGATATATAAGGGAAAATATATAATAGAATCTCTACTTATTAGGTTAAACAATAATCGGCATTATACCATATAAATTCATTCCTTATTTTGAGTATGTGAATTCAAAATGAAGTGAATTTTACAAGGTAAGAAAAAGGTGATCGATCTAACAGTTTTTCTCAAGTAAATGTGATTGAAGTCTGTGCATACTATTCATGGTTTACTTCCGATTGGAGGTACTGGTATAGTCTGGGTGTAAGGGTATACAAAATAATATTAATTCTAGTACTATTCGAAATATGAATTTCATAATTGGATTGCAACTCATGTCTCGAATTCGATTAAGACTTTGCACCATTCAACTCATGCATTACCGTTTCGGAACGAGATAAATATTTCTTGACTTCATAGAAGTGCACGAAATAGTCAAGGTCACACTTCAAGAGAATTGGTTCCCTACTAACATTTCTGAAGATTCCATTTTTTAATAGAAAATTTGAATAATCGAGTAAATCTTAATTAAGATTTGCAATCAGGAATGAGGTTTCTGAAGCCAATTTGGTTTCTCAAACAAGTAATTTGTTATTTATTTATTTTAGGGGGTTTATTTAAGCACGAGTATAAGCAAGTTAGGTAATTGCGTAGCTTTCTCCCTCTATTGTATCACAAAATAATCACTCATTAACTTTTATATGCAAAGATCACTCGGCGGATAATGCCTTATAATGCCTAATGATAAAAGTCCGGGTACATCTTGAGGTTATCTTCAGATGATTTCGGGGCTTTAGTGTCCCCGCGGCCCGGTCCTCGACCAGGCCTCCACCCCCAGGAAGCAGCCCGTGACAGCTGACTAACACCCAGGTACCTATTTTACTGCTAGGTAACAGGGGCATAGGATGAAAGAAACTCTGCCCATTGTTTCTCGCCGGCGCCCGGGATCGAACCCGGGACCACAGGATCACAAGACCAGTGTGCTGTCCGCTCGGCCGACCGGCTCCCACATGCCGGCTCCCTACATGCCGTCATACTGTGTGACGTCTTGGAATATGTCAGAGAATGATGTCATAGAATATGAAGCTAGAGACTGCATCACATGGACAGTACCACATGGGTAGCACCACATGGGCCGCACCACATGGGCCGCACCACATGGACAGTACCACATGGGCATCACCTCATGGGCATCACCACATGGGTAGCACCACATGGGCAGCATCACATGGGCAGCACCACATGGGCAGCTCCACCTGAGCTGCCTCACATGGGTAGCACCACATGGGCAGCACCACATGGGCTGCTCCAACATGGGCTGCCCCACATGGGTAGCACCACATGGGGAGCTCCAACATGGGCTGCCCACATGTCTCAGCGAAATTCACGCTTCTCGTCACCTTCATTTCCCTGAGTTACGTGACACTTTAATATGAAAAGTATTGGATTTTTTATTCACGGAAATTTACTTTCCAAAACCTTGTCTTAAAACACCATTCTGTAAATTATAACAGAAGCCTGGCGAATTCTTACACATTATATAGCACACTTTTAAAGTGGCACTTCCTGAAAACCTTTAGTGTTTTCTTACTTCCTCCAGCCGTGGAATGCTGTAGTAATTTCTGAGGAAGTCGTACATTTCAGTGTCAGAGTACTGTAAAAAATTAATTTACCGGTTCCGATCCAGGCTTGTTTGTTTTGCTGTGTCGGAGTTTAGTAGTGTTTCTATCTTGAGGTTATCTTGAGATGATTTCGGGGTTTAGCGTCTCCGCGGCCCAAGAGGACTAAGGATCATGTTAGGTATATTGTGTATCAGAGTCGATTCAATAGTCTGTGAAGTCGTCTGTGAAGAGCAGAGGCAGGAAAGATTATTTAAGAAGGCCAGTCTGTAGGATGATTAGAGTCCTTAACATGAGAGAAGAGATCATTGTTTGTGTCTGCAGACTTAACACCTGTTTAGTGTACCTTAAGTCTGTCATTCAGTGAACGACCAGTTTCACCAAAGTATTCAAGAAAACAAGACGAACAGGAAATAAAGTAGACACCAGCAGTATTTGAAGCAGGAGGAGCAATGTAAACCAGATTATTAGGACATGTGTTAGTTTCTCGAAAGGTGAGTTTAAAATCAAGTAGAAGAAGGGTATTAGTTTAAATATTTTAGTTCAAAAGTCTACTTAATCCTCCCTGGCCAGGACTCTAACCAGACCAAATAGGTGGCGAGGCGCGGCTCTGCAAACACACAACGTTACGGTCCCTATTTTTACCGTGTTACAACGTGTTACAAAGTCGTTACATCATGTTATTAAATTTTTATGACGTGGTAAATGTTGTTTCAACTTGCTAAATAATTGTTACAACTTGTTAGATGTTACAACTTGTTCGAACGTTGTAGAAACGTTGTAGTTTCGTTGTATATCAGGCGGGGGGGGGGGTTTCGAGAGTTACCACTGTACCACCATCCAGTTAATTTGATTACATTAACTATTAATGTAATAAAATAGCAGACTAATCAACAAGTATAATTTAGGCCCACACATAAGTCAGCATTAAAGTAAATGGGGGTTAAATATACCGTGACCGTAATGAACTCAGTGCACATACACCCGTGAATTTTGGACACACTATTCTGCCCTTCAATTTTGCTGGACGGTACAGCGACGGTCTCGCTTCATGCAGGTCGGCGTTCAATCCCCGACCGTCCAAGTGGTTGGGCACCATTCCTTCCTCCCGTCCCATCCCAGATCCTTATCTTGATCCCTTCCAAGTGCTATAGAGTCTTGATAGCTTGGGGCTTTTCCCTGATAGAGAGATCTCAGTAGATCTGTCTGCGCACCAGCAGTGTTGCCTGCACAACCCCAGCAAGAAACACCAACTTTGTATCTCACCCTGGGGGCTCTTCCCGCCAGCAGCTGCGCTCCACCAAGGAGCAGCATCCAACAGCCTCCAGCAGCATCCAGCGGGTGAATCCTCGTTTATGCAAATTGTCCATGTTGGGGACCGTGTCTCAGGCCTCACGACGCAATTTAGATTAAAATCAGCCACACAAAAGCTGTAAGTCTTTTTATGGGAACTCACTCTTTCACTTTTTCCAAGCATATTTTCATTGTGAAATATATTATAACTTATTTTATAAGCATTGCAAATTGCTATTTGGTATAATAATGTCATATTTGAGTTTTTTTTCTATTCAGCGTTTGAATACAAAACTAGTGCGATATTGTTACAACCTTTTCTATAGTCTATCATCTGAATAGAGTAACTAATTTGAATCGGTGTTGTTCTTTTATCAGTTGAGGAAAAACTGATCCCAGAACCAGTAGAATACATTTATACTGACCTTTAAAAGATCACAATTGTTCACCCATTAGTAAATGAATTCACTGGTTGTGTTCCTGGAAAAAATTAGCTTGATGAAGCAACCACAAAACAACATAAGTTCTGCTGGTTGTTGGTGAATATTCTGTTATAAAAGGAAGCCCAGTGATGAATGATTATAATGAAATACGTTATCATAGCAGTACTGGAGTTACTTTTGCTAAATTTGCATGTGAATAAAAATATAATCGTCAAGCGTTGATAACGAGCAAAATTCTGACTAATTCCATTCAACGAATATAAATTTTAAAGGATATGTCTGAGTACTGTGCTTCAGTTTTTTGTTATGTGAAAGAAATTCATATTTTTGTCAAACTCACTTTAGACGAATTTATCTTACCCGACCGCTCAGAATTGCTCTCTTTCATCTCCAGTAAACACAATTAATTTCTCTCCTTTGAGAACCAAGAAAATTAAGTTACCACTAAAAAACATTTTTACTGCGTTTATCTCTGCAGGTTCTCTTCCATTGTCCATCTGTCCCCACTCAGCTGTCGTCAGTTTTATTCCTCCCAAATTTGTCTCATATTTTTATATTTTCTTAAGACCTTTTGTGCTTAGCATTGCTCGAGGTATTCTCTAAATCTAAACTGAAGTAAAATAGAATATTATGACATAATCTTGATTCCGGTGGAAGGTGTATGCCCCTGTGTGTTATGGTGGAAGGTGTATGCCCTGTGTATTCCGGTTGGAAGGTGTACGGACTCGCCTCCTACATGCCACCAACCATCCACCACACATCAACCACAGAGGCCACAACACCAATTCTCACAAGTGATAATATTATTGATGCATCACTTAGCAATCATTTACAAATTTGCTTATGTTGCTCCTCATTATTTGGCTTCATTAGTTTATTTGTAACCCCCCCCCCATAAGTCAGACGGTAGAGCCTAGGAAGATTATTCCTACAGCGGTTCTTCACTCATATTTGAAGTCAATTAAACTAACACTTGGTTTAATTTGAAATTAACAAAGTTTGTTAAGGTCAAGTTATACTGTCACAGTAGTTAGTAACAACTGCTTAAAAGTTCAAGGAGAAGAAGTAGACTAAACCTGGTACACAAGAGCGAACCTTTGTATAATTATGTAGTGAAGTATCTATATATTTATTTGTTTTACGAATGAGAATGACATTCGCGATTCACGTTTCAAATAATTTTCACACAGAAGACAATAACTATTGGCCTATAACCCGATGAAAATAATCTTAAAATACGACACCAAATTCACAGTCATCTATGATTCCGGTTCTCGGGTATCTATCGAAAAGCACACTTAGCTAATGCTTATATTCGTTAAGAAAAGAAGCGGTGTGGCAGAATGTTAAAATCCCAGCAAAAACAATTTTAATTTATTCTAAGACTAACAACAATAATACTGTTATCTGCGAGATGATGGCGAAGAGAAGGGAATTATCAGGGGGGGAAAGCGCCAAGCCATTACGACTATATAGCACTTGGAAGGGATCAGGATAAGGATATGGGATGGGACGGATGGAAGTAATGGTGCCCAACAACTTGGACGGTAGTGGATTGAACACCGACCTGCATGAAGCGAGACCGTCACTCTACCGTCCAGTCAACGTGGTTGTGCTAGAAGATGACGACGAAATGCAGGAGTATAATGACCAACAGCAAGATTTTGACCAAACAGGGAGAAGCTGACAAGGAACTACAGGGTGACTAACATTAAGAAGGACGTGGACTTGTTTGAAACTGATGAACAGAGTCCGCAATCTCCTCAGAGCACCATTATTTTCCACGTCGAACAGGTAATAAATAATTGGAGAGTAGCAGTGGGAAATGATGAAGATTCAGTCTGAAAAACACGCACACTAGAAGAGCAGCTTTAGCAGACTTGAGAGGAGCAATCAAGCAGAGGCCAGATAAAAATTAGTCAAGTCATCAGCATCTTCATATTTAAATAACTTTCCAGGAACAGTCAGCTTTCAAAATTAATTTGAAAAGTTGGTTTGCAAAATACAAGATTCTGAGAATAACACGAGACAGTAATTGAATAATTAATGAAATGGTGAATTATATGGTGAATTAGTCTCTTTAAATGGAGTTTCTGATTGATTTGATGGAAAATTTGGCTAAATCAGAATAAATTAAGAGAACATTGTTGATGATGAAGAAACACCGTCATTGAACGAGCAATGAACTATGATTTAATCTTTTATAATTGCGGTGTTCATTCTCATTGAGATTTCTTAAAATTTGCTCAGAGCCTGAAAACATGAGGGAAGATATCTCAGGACTCGATATCCATGTGCATGGAAAATATGTTAATAGTTATTAGAAGAAAGGAAATGTCATCTTTGTGGAAAAATGCCCGATAGACCACTAGAGCAATGACTAAAGCAGAATAGAGTAACAAATACAACCAGGGGAAGAGAAGGAATCTCCCAGGGGAAAGCGCCAAGCCATTAGACTCTATCGCACTTGGAAGGGGTCAGGATAAGGATTTGGGATGGGACGGGGTAAGGAATGGTGCCCAACCACTTGGACGGTCAGGCATTGAACGCTGTCCTGCACGAAGCGAGACCGTCGCTCTACCGTCCCAACCAGAATACTTGCGAGAATTAGAAACTCAAAAGAAATTGCTAAATCCCTGCAAAATCCAAAAACAAGAATTTCTCCCTACGTACCCTACTTGTTTATTTATCATGCTTTTTTCATTTTGCGAAGCCTTTGTTTCCTCGAATATTATCTAGCCGACGCGAAAATAAATTCCGTCAAAAAACAAAGTGTTTGCATAATCCGGAGGAGGTGTGAGGTCAGGAACACAACACAGTGTTGTGGTTATCTTGCGAGGCAAGGAGGCGGGAAAGGTTGTGTTGCAGAGAACGAAAGCGAGGGGTTAGTTGTTTGTAAAGTCGAGAAAAACACCTGAATTGTTCTCTTGAAATAAGTGCCCGATAGACTAAACTTGAATTGTTCAGTGTTGTTTAGTGTTGAATTGTTTGAACTGTTGAAAACTGAACTAAACCTGAATTGTTATCTTGAAATAACAAGTCAGAGAGTGAGGGAAAAGAGAGAGGAGGAAACCGACTGATTGAATATTCGTGAGGATTGAGAGCAAGATGGTGGGAATCTTGGGAGATGAGGAGATCAAAGTGAAAGTTTTTTGGGAAGATAGAAACGTCTTCTTAGAAGGATAAAGGCGGATGAGAAACGTTTCACATAACACTGTTAGACCAGATCCACATAAAAAAGCCTCAGTAAGTAATATCTACCTAAAAAAACAAAGAATAACTAGAGGAGTTCTTGAGGTTTGCTACAAGATGGCACCTGGACTTTGTGGCTGCAGCTTTGAGAGAAAGCTGACGAATCTACATCTCACTACACCAAAAAAAGTAGACTATCTGAAGTCAACATGATTCCATTGTTCGGGATATAAGGAAATAGTAACAAAAAGCTATGGAAAGGAAATAGGGGTATGACTGGAAAGTCTAAACTCCAGCGAGGCACAGGTATGCTAAAGACACATTTCAGAGAATGAGCGATGAACAGGTTAATTGAGCTAAGTGTAAAGGAAGATGTGTAAAATAAACAATCATTTTACTATATGCAAATAAAGCAAGTCTGATGGTCAGGAACTGTTCGCAAAATATTATTATCGTTCCATATTCCATAAATAGGGGTCAAGAATCTGCTTCCCTCAGTGTTGAGATAGATGTACACATTGACATGCACTCATTCCACTGGTCGCTGGGAAATGGTCCGTTTTATCACAAGGACCAAATGAACCACAAAATATGTCTGTTTATAACTTGGAATAATTGTCTTATTTGAAAGATTAAAACCCCATAATATATTTGTCATGTCTAAACCACACACCAGAAAATTACGAAACGACGGCGTTTCGGTTCGTTCTCGACCATTAACAACATGTTTAATGACTTGAGAATGGTCCAGGACGGAGCGAAACGTTGTCGTTTCTTCATTTTCTAACGTGTTGTTTGGACATCATGTATTCAGCCACGTTATTGTGACTCATGGTCTGCATGGTCGCCAAATTTCATCCTACAATGTTCACAAGTTACTTTGACAAGTAGAAAGTTAATTAATTGAGTCTACAGATCATAGCAACGGGAAATCGACACGTGTCAATTAAATATTGGGAACGACCGACTCTGAAACTAGAGACACACACGAGCCCACAAAACATGGTTTAAATTAGAAAGGTCACCAATCCATGCATGAAAAAAGATTGAAAAGCAAAGGACTGAAGAATGATTAAAAATCAAAGGGAAATAAAAATAAAATATGTTTATATGAGAAGAAATATTTGGCTGGTGTGCTACACTTACACCCGACCACAAGACCTTAAAGAATACTAAAAAATGTGGCCAAGGCAAACATACAGTCCTCCTCGACGATACCAGTGGAGAACACGTTCCAAGATGTCTTGGTCACGTCGGAACGTTGGTACGTTAATCTAGCTACACTGACGAGACATTCATGAAGCCTTGACTAGAGTGAAGTACCGAAGACGTCTTTTAGTGGACATAATTGGTGAAGGAAGCACCAGCACAGACAACCATGGATGCCCACATAGACAAATCAGACTATTTCAAAAATAAATCATTGTAACTCAGAATAAAATATTCAGATAAGCCTACTAATTCCATATCTCACATAAGCTCACTACAGACGAGAAATGTGAAGGCATTTTGCCGTTTTTGCATAGAAATAAAACTCTTTGGGCAAGTATCTTACTCTTAACTGAATGAATGTCATGATTACCAATCCCCCTTGCCACTAGCCAATATTGCAATATATTCCATGCAATTGCTATTTGCGCCTCACTTTAATTTATCTTAAGCCTAAAGCGAGATGACCGAGGCTACAGAACATTCAGTAAAGATTAAAATGAATAATAATTGTTTTTGTGGCTGTGTTTCTGAGCGTTCTATCCACATCCGGCAGACTATAGCGAGGACTCAACCGGTCGGCGTTGGCCAGAGAGATAACCACCTCACGACGTAAATAATGAGGCGTTGGAGCGTGAGGCCGCATGATAACCACGCCAGGAGCTAAATGGTGGATCTTCAAGCCGGGTTTACATGCTAGCCACGGTCTGGGTGTTCCCCCTAGCTGATGGTTTACCTGCTAGCCACGGTGTGCTAGTCTGGGGGTTAACCTGGCTGGTGGGTTTACTTTATGCTTTGGTGTGTTAGTTTGGGTGGTGGTTTGGTTATTGTTATTTTGGATGATGATGTTGGGGGATGTTACCGTGAGTGTATTTGTTCTGTGAGAAAGGTTAAATATTTGTTCTGTGAGAAAGGTTAAATATTTGTTCTGTGAGAAAGTACTGGCGTGGTTGGAGGTCTAAATGCTAGTGTTGGTTGAAATATTGGTCAAAATCCTAGTACTGTCTGTTGATCAATATGCTGGTAATGGTCACAATATATCTTATATTTCGTGGAAAGGTGAAAATATGTGTTCTATGATTGTGTGTATAACGCACCTCTACTCTTTAATCTGTTTCTTCTGCATTTCCTGCAAGATCTTTCACTCCATTAAGCTTGTACTTTATTAAGCTGGTATTTTTATTTGACTTTATTTTATATTCCATGCATATGTAATTAAAATATATGTGAACATATTAAATAAAATGACTTCAGAGGGAACATAACGAGTGCTTTAAGCTTGAGAAATTTAGCTGTTTTACTGTGTTTTGACATATATAATAGGTTCTCTGTATTTTATCTTCAGAAATCCATCTTGCCTCGAAGTGGTGGTGTCAAACAGTATTCAAAGCGTGAAAACATATGTTATATTAAAAACAGGAGCTTTCTGGTGGCATCCATTGATTTCAAGATTCTCATTATTACCTGGAGCATACCTGGAGAGGGTTTCGGGAGTACTTCCACTCCTCGAGCTCGGCCTTGGGCCAGGGTTGACTTCTGATAACTTAGTACAACAGGCTGCTGCTTGGAGCGGCCCGCTGGGTCACATATCTACTACAGCCTTGCTCGCCCCGGCACTTCTTGCAAGAAACTCTCTAAGGGCGTCTTGAAGTCATCCACTTTTGTTCTGACAAACTTTTTAATACTTAATTAACCTAGTACCTCTCCAGGCTGGTACAATGTTTGGAGTGCAATGGGCAGTTTTCCAAAATGAATTGTGAAAAATTGCCTTCAAACATAGGTTGAATATAATCTCATAACACTGAAGTGCTTTGCTGGCATCACCTGCGACAGATGTCTTCTTGGTATATTCTTACGATATTAAAGTCTCGGCAGATGAAAAATCTCACCCCCCACAGTCCCACTTTTCAGAATCTTTAAGAATCACAAGACTATACTTTATCACTTAGCACTAAGATTCTGCCATTCATAAGTCTGGATTTCTCAGTGAATGCCTCATGATGACTTGGTGTCATCATCACTCAAGTTTTGTCATGAGCAAAGATAACGAGCCATCACCTCTATTATGCTAATATTATTGAAAAAACATAGTTATTAGATCTAAGAGAATTTAGCATTTTCTCTCTTAATGAAAATGCGTTCGTGTGCAATCAGAAAACGTCTTATCTGGAATCATACGTATTCTGATGCCAGGAGATCAAGCACCGAGCATGACTGACAACACATTAAGCTAATAAAGGAAAAGAAGCTTAGATATGTGAAGGAAGAGTGTCCAACTACTTGGATCGGGGATCGAATGCTGATCCAACGAGAAAGAAGACCGACACTCTTCATTTGAGATGATTTCACTCTCTACGTTCCTTTTTTTTTCTATGACTTTTTCTTCTGTACATCATCCGCCGTTGCATCATTCTTCGCCTCACTTTCTCACCCCTCACCCTTGTCCATGATATCTTCTCTTAGAGTTAGCTATCCTTTGGGTACGTTGACGTTCAAGATTTGATCCGTTCTAGCAAAACTGGTATGAAATAAAAATGGTTTGGATTACTTCGTAACTCGTACCAGTGGCCTTCAACTATACGGGACAGGAATTTTCTCTAGCAATGACTATATTCCACTCTTGATCAAACTATCAACTTGGTCTAGTCGATAGAGCGACGCCTTCCCATCTTTCAAGTCAGCGTTCAACCCCCGATTGTTCAAATGGCTGGACATCGTCCCTCTACTCCTACCTCCTAATCAATCTTCAATCCTGACCTCATATCCTTTCCACGTACTGTATCGTCATAGTAGCTTTGCTTTTTGTGCTGATATCTACCCTACCTCTATTGACCTGAAACATAAATTTCTATAAGGCTGGGATAAGGGATGAAATTTGTGGGGGACACAAATAGATTTCTAGACCCCAACCATATACAAACGTACACTCACTGACACTCACACACTTATACTCACACTTACACATCACGATGTGTCGTCTTCGGCAATGGTTACACCAGACAGCGAAATGTTAGTAATTCTTAAGATACTGAAAAGGTGGTGTTTTCAGAATTCTTTCGCTCAGTCGAACTTAGGAGACTTAAAAATATCTCCTAAGTTAGGCTGGGCAAAAGACAATTACACCACAAGTTGCCGGAAGATCAGCACTTTCACACAAGCTGTTAGCAAAATAGTAACACTCAAGGGATCTTTCATTCCTTCCTTAATCGTTACAAATATCTTTCTCGCAGCAATGACTTCCACGAGATCAAATCCCCTGAACAAAGAAAATATCTGGATAACGATGCTGCCCGCCTTACTCTTATCCTTGGATAAGGTTTTAACAGGAGTTAAGGGCATTTGCATTAGAATTGCCATCCTAAATTATATACATCCCTGTTATTGTTAATGAAAGGATGGACTGAGGAAGATATGCAAAAGCGAGAAATGTAAATACATGGAGGAAGAAGATTAAAGTAGGATAAATAGGAGAAATAGATGAGAAGTAAGAGACAAAAGGCCGAAGAGAAGAGGGTGAAAAGGAGCGTGAAAGGCTGGTGGACGAAGAGAGATGAAGTAAATGAGAACGAAGTGAACTTGTCGTTAACGATGAGGTTATTTGTTGGGAAAAAATAACTACACAGCTTAGAAAATCCCCAGAAATTAATTAGAAAGATGTGTTGAAGATAGTGTTTTTTCTCACACTCTCACGTTCTGTTCCATCATATCTATCCTCTCTCTCTTTTCAGAACTTCCACGCCCTCTCTCCCCCTTTCTCTCCACTTCCTTTCAATTAATTTCCGAATCTCTTATCACCCTACACCATTTCCTCCTTCATCATTTCGTCTCATATTCCTTTCCCACATATCCTTCCTTCTCATCTTACCTTCCCCTCCCCACATTTCTTATTTCTTATTCAACTCCTTTTTCTCAATTTCTATTCTTTCTTCTCCCTCTCCTCTTCCTCCTTCCTCATGCTCTCCTCTTGTCCATCTCTCACCTCCTCTCTACCATGAACACACTCCACCGGAACATAAAAAGACTGAGCTAAGAAAGTTCTTATCATATGTATTATTTGAGTATAATTAACAGCGAAATTAATTCATTTAATGATCGTCATATAAATGTTGTAATCGGGTTATCTTAACTTTTATTTATAGTTTTTCTTATTACCTAATCTCCTAATATTTTCTACTCTAAATTCTCTGTATTATATGATTGCCTTAAATCCTTAAATTAATAAATTTAATATGCATATAAAAGATTCTTACATGCATATATATATATATATATATATATATATATATATATATAATATATATATATATATATATATAATATTTATATATGCAAACAAGCCTGAATGGTCCCCAGGACTAGATACAACTCCCCCAGAAGTGACTCGAACCCATACTCCCAGGAGCAACGCAACTGGTATGTACAGGGACGCCTTAAACCACTTGACCATCACGACCGGACAAAAGGAAGTGATAGCCGAGGCTATATGAACCACTTCCCTGCCGGCACTCGGATGGTAATCTTGGGCATAGCATTTTATCAAATCACCTCATTTTTTGGGGCAACACGTGAGGAACACAAATGCAAACAAGCCTGAATGGTCCCCAGGACTAGATACAACTGAAAACTCACACCCCAGAAGTGACTTGAACCCATACTCCCAGGAGCAACGCAACTGGTATGTACAGGGACGCCTTAAACCACTTGACCATCACGACCGGACAAAAGGAAGTGATAGCCGAGGCTATATGAACCACTTCCCCGCCGGCACTCGGATGGTAATCTTGGGCATAGCATTTTATCAAATCACCTCATTTTTTGGGCAACACGTGAGGAACACAAATGCAAACAAACCTGAATGGTCCCCAGGACTAGATACAACTGAAAACTCACACCTGTCCTGGGGACCATTCAGGCTTGTTTGCATTTGTGTTCCTCACGTGTTGCCCCCAAAATGAGGTGATTTGATAAAATGCTATGCCCAAGATTACCATCCGAGTGCCGGCGGGGAAGTGGTTCATATAGCCTCGGCTATCACTTCCTTTTGTCCGGTCGTGATGGTCAAGTGGTTTAAGGCGTCCCTGTACATACCAGTTGCGTTGCTCCTGGGAGTATGGGTTCGAGTCACTTCTGGGGTGTGAGTTTTCAGTTATATTTATATATATATAAATTAGGTCGATGATTTTTTATATATAATTTTCTATAGATTTTGAGACAAGTATTTAACTAAACAAATGTTGAAAATTTTGTTCTTATCAATGATTATATTCAAAAATAAATCAAAATTAATTATCAGTACACATCAAATAAGTATATTATATGTAATATATGTTATCATGTGTGTAATAACAGCAGAGTTCTAAAATAAATACGTGGAAAAATTTAACCAGTATTAAGCGGAAGAGTTCAGTCTAAAAATGTATCACTTTTCTACAAGAATGTTTAAATTTAGCTCAAGAATTCCAGGAAAGATTTAACTTGACCCCAAGAAATCGAGGAAAGGATCGACATGACTCGAAAAATCAAGGGACGTGTCAACCTAGTTCAAAAAGTACCGAAATTATCGGACGTATTTAGCTCTCTACCATGGCCATTAATTACTAGACTTTCCAGCTTGTTAATCATATTTGAGAGGTCTGCAATTAAAAAAGTACCTTAACATTTATTATAATTTCCGTGCTAAAAATATTTCCTCTTTCCTGACTTGTATATATATTACATTTTATATATATCACCATGTTCATTCTCATTATATATAGAAAATCAGAAGCCTCATTAAGAATATTTGTAGAAGTTTCTATCAATTATATATTGATACACACTAGCAGAATTTAGCCACTACAGATAGACAATAGACAAATAGACTCTAGCCACACAGACACGCACACACTAGCACAATCAGAGAACCTTCTGGGCCGGGCATGAGGAGTAGAACTCCCAGAACTTCATCTAGGTACAATCCAGGTATAATCAGCATACATATGACTTTACTATTGTAAATATCAAGGAAAAACCACGGATGGATTTATAGAATAAACAAAAAATAGAATTTCTCAGTTTGTCTCGAATTCTTTTCAGCAAAAACATATCTAATCTTGTTTCATTATTGTCTTTGAGACCGCAAACATTTCGTCATGTTTTCGCTTCATGTTTACGTGTGTACTGCTTGTGTACTAAGCAGTACACACAGTACACAGTACACAAAGGACACGCAGTACACAGTACTGCTCGTCTAGAGGCGATACTGTTGTATTGTCTTAGTCAACTGTTTGAGACTACGACACCTGTGTCTTGAACCTATCATGATGCTAATGTTTGTAAACATTGGGAGAATGGGGCTCATGCATGGTCATAGATGACCCTCAACTCCACCACAGCGGGGTCCAGGAACTTGCTCTCTCTCTCTCTCTCTCTCCCGGCCGCCTGACACTCAATGTGTCAGACGAGAGCTCACCAGCCTCAGTGAATCATTTCAACAGATATTGATCTTTCAAGATTCAAGATACCTTGCCTCGCAGCTTCCACTAGCAGCCTCCTTCTTGTTGGAGCTGCCAAGACTTTTAAACATATAGAAGTTCTAAATATTTTCTTAAAGGGATTCAAAACATTTAATAATGTTAATTACTTTCAGTTCCGATAATTCTCTCATTAATTCTTTTTGTATCTGCACGTCATTCAGATGCATGCGCGCGCGCCTTCATTACAACAATTGCATTGTTATATTTGTATGGATAATGATGTCAGGGGTATGCGTTCACTTGGGGGATAGAGGTAGAAGAAACGATTCAAGGTATTACTTAAGATGACCCTCAAGGACATGGACATCAACCCCAGCACTTGGGGGTCGCNGGCAACATTCACAATATCTTGATTGATTTGGACACAACGAACGATGTTACTCGGTAGGACCAGCGAGGTATCTGAGTTTTTGATCCTGTACACAGAATGGGTGTAATAGCAATGGTGAGACGATGGCAGTAAACACAAATGAAACAATTACGTTATTAACAGAAACGAGAAACAAATCGATGTACACAGATAGATTAACCGCTTCAAAGGAGCAATTCTCGACGAAAAATAATGATATTTATGTGTGAGTTGGTGAACATTATGTGTTGGTATGCCTTATCTCTGGCCGACCTTTGGATCATGCGATATAAACGTATTTAGAGCATCGTGATCTGTCAAACTCAACATATCCATTCAACACACAAATAAACAAAATGGCTTTAGTAATTTAAGTAAGGGTCTATATACCCATATATGTTGTTATCTTAAGCTACAGGACTAGTTTCGGATAGTTGTGCTGGTTATACAATATTGTGGTACTGAAGGATTAATTATTCTGGGTAGTTGTATCAAAATGTTGTATTATAGTCTCAACTGCTGTGTTTATCATTGTGTGCTCATGGTGCTATCATTATATTTACCAAAATGAGCTTAACATGCAATAATTCAGCTTTATAAGTTCACCTGTTCATCTCTTTGATGATTAATGTAATGACTCGTTTTATACGAATGTCTTATCATAATTACTAAAGAAACTGTGAATAAACTTTGCCTTTCGAATATTCCTTGTAATACAATTGTTCTTATGAAGTCACTGTTGCTCTATTTCAACAACTTTTACTTGTGTTCCCCAATACATGTTTTTCATTCTGAATCGCCTATTTGTCAATGAACGAAAGTTTTTAGATTTAACTCTTGCCTATCAATTCCAGCACAAGAACCTTTGTTAAGAGAACCTCTGTTCTCTTTTTATTATTATCATTATTTTTGTGAGGGTTCTGTCAGTGCATCCTAAAGCTATATATATAATCTTGCAACATTCTGATAACTCTCAGGAACCTAAAGAGAGAAAGCAGTCTAAACATTTGTCAGAGATGCATTTGTTATTGTTGTTACCTCATACACAACATTATAGTCTTGCAACTTCTCGTAATGGATACTGTTATGATACCTGTATAACGTTAAATTAAGACAAAGATCTAGGCACTTTAATGGCACCGGCCATACCAGTTTGTAGCTAAGTATAGCTTCTTAGTCCCGGTTACCTTGAAAAGGCTTCGATAACCCATTTATTATCATAATATTACATTTTACATCCATCATAGAAGAGTTAAGAAAATATAATGTCATTGTAGGACATTAAACCCTAAAGGAAATCAATGAAAGTTTTTCTGATTTAATCAACTCCTCTTACTTAATGTAATGTCTATATGTTTTAAACTTTAAAATTTATGACATATTGGAAGTGGGGGAAAGCAGCATACAAAGGGAACTAACACGTAAATAATCGGAATCAGAAATAAAATAGAACATTATTTTAATTAAATTTTGATACAAATAAAACAATTTCTAATTTAACTGAAATAACTTTCTGATTATTCAGTGTTTATATTATAATTAATTATAATATAAACACTAGAATTAATCTACATACAATATATATATATATATATATATATATATATATATATATATATATATATATATATATATATTTATATATATATATATATATATACATATGTCGTACCTAGTAGCCAGAACTCACTTTTTGGCCTACTATGCAAGGCCAGATTTGCCTAATAAGCCAAGTTTTCCTGAATTAATATATTTTCTCTAATTTTTTTCTTATGAAATGATAAAGCTACCCATTTCCTTATGTATGAGTTAAATTTTTTTTTTATTGGAGTTAAAATTAACGTTGATATATGACCGAACCTAACCAACCCTACTAACCTTACCTAACCTATCTTTATAGGTTAGGTTAGGTTAAGTAGCCGAAAAAGTTAGGTTAGGTTAGGTTAGGTAGGTTAGGTAGTCGAAAAACAATTCATGAAAACTTGGCTTATTAGGCAAATCGGTCCTTGCATAGTAGGATGAGAAGTGCGTTCTGGCTACTAGGTACGACATATATATATATATATATATATATATATATATATATATATATATATATATATATATATATATATCATCTGCTTTTCCATTTCTCTTTGTTTCACGAATATTACTTTTCTCCAAGTCTAGGAGAGTAATATACCCATTCATAGCACATTCATTCATTCATTAGTTCCGAGCTGTAAAACTTTTCCAATTAGACATCAGATCAGCAGACCATCAGGTGTCTCCCCTTAGTACGAGTGGCCACAGAATCTGTGATTACACACCCACATTTAATTCTTAATTGCTGCAAAAATTGTTAAAGTTCAGTAGTTGTGGACCATCCCAACTCGTCAGAAGACTGCACTGCCCATTGTCCAACTTTTAGTTATGATTATATGCTTCTGTACTCAACTTTCTGAGGATTCATTTTCAAGATTCACACACACACGTTTTATATATATATATACACACGCACACACACACATACATATATACACCTCAATGGCACCGGCCATACCAGTTTGTGCCTAAGTATAGCTTCTTAGTCCCCATTAACTTGAAAAGGCTTCGATAACCCATTTATTATCATAATATTACATTTTACATCCATCATAGACGAGTTAAGAAAAGTTATGCATTGTAGTATATCACACACACACACACACACACACACACACACACACACACACACACACACACACACACACACACACAAACACACACACACACACACACACATACACACACACACACACACACACACACACACACACACACACACACACACACACACACATATATGTTCAGTTTATATAAGCTGTTTACCACACTACCGTGGATGTTGCATACCATTCACCTATGGCATTAGGGGCCTCAGACACCTGACCTAATGAAACAAAATTAATTAAATTAAGGCAGAGGGAATTTGCAAATATCTTTGGAAAATTATAGATTTTCAGTAAAAGCAATCAAAAGCTAAATAATCAAATAATTACCCATTATCGTCTGTATTTGAAATCACATATAAACATATCCACATATTCGTATGTACAAAAATGTATATATATATATTTATGTATGTCTAATTGAACTGATAATATTGACATGGAATTTTAATGGTATCAAATAGACCAAAAGCTGCCCTCAGAAGCAGATAATATATGCAGGAGCCTTGAATATTAACAAGAGCTCACTGTGATACAGTTGCCTTTCACTAGACTTACAGAGTTTTACCCGAGCTTGTGTTCGCTGCTGCTGTAAGAGTTTACATGTTCCTTATTCTCAGCTTATGTTTTGAGCTCGTAAGCCGCTTTCTCGTCTATCCGCCGCGCTGGGCTCTCGTAATTTTAAGAGAACAACTTTTATATATGTATTATGTCTTTGCTTTATGGTATATTCTCTGGTATGATTATGATGTGTTTTGTTAAAGGGTCTTAAACTTCAAATATTCCATGACTTATGTCTCTTTTTATTCTTCATAGCACTTTAAATCCATGGAACAATCTTAAAGGTCTGTTAACATAATTGTTAATATAATAATTTTGTTTTTCGTGAGGCCTGTTTGATGATTTTCTTGTTTCAATGTTAATAAAGCCTTTACAAGGATTTCGAGGTTTTAATGCTTATTAGTTTTTGCAGAGTTTGTATCCATTACAATCACCTTTTGCCTGCATTTATGTATTATGTTGATTAAAATACTTGGTCAAATAACTTTTTAAGATATGATTAAGACTTCCTACAGGCTTTTTAGCCAGTATCGAGTCTTCCTTTTATTTAATATATGTAGTTTTTAATATGTAAAAATATTAATGAGTAAAATATATATACTAGTGATATAAACTTTGTTAAACAAATATTAATCATATAATATTGATTGTGCTGTTAAGCTTTATTAATCGCCAATGCATTTTCGGATATTATTTAAAATATTGCCATATTGTGACAGAAGCAAGTGTAGAAGAATTAGGTATTATTGATATTTAAAATAGTTTTCAAAATTAACTTATAAGCAACATCTGACACTGTAACCGGTGTCATCTTTATCTTGAATTAATGAAATGTGAAATTAATCACTAGGAATAATACGAAAAGTAAGCTAGATATAGCAAATTAAGTTCACTATAGTGATATGTTAATGCAGCCTTATTAGGTCATTCAGCTGCTGAATACAACGTCTTACAACATTAGTTCAGCACTTAGCGCAATTTAAGTTGTTATTCGCTTTAAATTAAACCAATTTTTTTTTAAACTTTGAAGTCGTAATTTATTTTAAACTATTTTGCTTATGATGATAAACCGTTTTCAACCCAAGTTAAAAACCTGTCTGGCTTCCAAGGACACAGTATAATATGTACTAGCGCATAAACCTTTATCAAGATTTAATCAAGGTTGAGTGCTTTCCTGAAAATTGGCTTCAGGAGCTCGTCATATTGACTTCTTGCTGAGAAAAGTGGGTGTGAAGCTTAAGAAGTGCGATAGCAACAACAGTGTTAGGCACCTTGAGAAAAAGTTTTGGGTTTCATGTCTATCCTTATTTTACGATCCATTATGTTATTGTCATTTTCTCCTCAAGCATTGATGCAATTATGTTGGAAAATGAAAGTACTTCAAGCAGTGTTCTGTCATCTTGAATGACGACCGAAGTTACCGCTAAAGTTGATTTCAATGCATTAATAAGTTGTTCATTTCATGAAATTATTTCGCTCTTAGAAAGACGACAGCGAAACAAAAAAATCTTCCCTACGGATTAATTTGTTGGATATGTATTAGTTTTGTTCGTAACAATTTGTAATTGTAGTGTATGAGTAAAACATTAAGGTATAAGACGAACAGAAGACGTGGGAGTAGCACTGTTCCAGAAAAGTTGAAACGTGATCAGTTGTGTGTCTTGTAAAAAGTGGTTTTTACAGCCCATTCTTGTAACAAATCGCTAAATCCTGGTTATTCTAGCCGCCAAACTCATTGTTTATCAATTAAATGCATATTTTATACAACTCACAACTGCTGTTCGAACTTTTCCAAACAGCACTTCGGACATGTTCTCTGTTCGAATCGCACTTCATTTAATGTATCACTCATATACTGCTGATATAAATAAATTTTTTTGCCAACTTAACTTAAACAACTAACCTAAGCCAGGCCTAACAAGACCTCATATTCTAGTATATAATAGGATTAAATAATATATGGGAAAATTACGATTTTGAATATATAGAGAGATAAAACTTACGATCTTGAACAATCAAGTGCTTCCACCTATTATATTACCCGATGATTCATTCAATTAACCTACAACATTGTTTACAAACCAGTATTTACCCAGGTCTTTCCTAAATGTAAACTTATAAAATTTGTTTTCATTGTTTCACATTCAACTTTGTAAAGATATGTTCAAAACCTTATTTTTGTATCTTTCTCTTTAATATTTTCATTCGTAAACATATTTCTCTCATGTCACTGTTTACTTTTTTACTTTCCAGAGGATGTATATTAGTATATATAATATATTATAATGAGAAATGAATAATTCTTGCGATTTACAATTAGAACGTACACTTAAAACTTATTCTTTGGACATACACTCCGGACACACACTCAGGATATACTCTTATGGTAAATACTCAAAACGTTCACTTTGGATAAACTCTCAGAACATCCACTTTGGATATATACACTTGTGGCAAACATATGGAACCAACATTCAGGATCAATACTCAAGAATTACACTTTGTAAATAACACATCCAGACCCGGTGTAGACAGCGATGAGGAAGAAATCGACGATAAGAATGAGGATGAAGGGCACAGTGATGATAAAGACGCAGATGAAGACAACGGCGATAAAGAAGACGATTATAACCCACTGGCTAAGAAGTACGAAACCAAGCCAGCTTGGTTTTGAGGAAATATTGAGGAAAACATCAATTCCGCAGCTGAGAATGAGAAACGAGACCGAAGAGGTGACATGCACCATATTAGAGTTGAAGCCGACCACGAGGAAAATAACAACAATGAGAAACATAAGATTGTGTCGCATCGCGGGATCTATCACGAAGAGATATTGACAGCTTGCGCTACATGTCTCAAGGGGCAATAGCCACACCTGTCTCTTTCAGTGTTGCTGAGGCGTGGGAGTGTGAAGAGCCTTATTGAGGCTCCAGTATACGTCCCAGCGAGTATGAGCGTGACGAAGATGATATGAGATGCCTCTGTACATCTTGCTACAAAGACATAAAACGTATACCTGTTGCCTTGGATACTAAACATCCAGCATCCCTTGGATATTAAACATTCAACCATACCCTTGTGTACTAAACACTAAACCACAGCCTATGATGTTAAACATTCATTCACGGCTTAGGATAATATAAATCCAGTCATTGTGTAAGATATTAAACATGAAACTATAGCCTTGTATATTAAACATCCCGTAATAGTCTATAGTATGAAACAACAAATCTCATCCTTAGATATTAGAATATAGTTACTATCTGATATGTTAAACGGTTATAACCAAGGATATATTAACCACTCCGTCACTCTCTGGAACTTTTGACATCCAACTACAGTCTACGAACTTATACAACCAGTTACAGCCTGGCATAATACACATCCGGAGCCCTAGGACAATAAACATTCAGTCAACGCCTGAAATTAGAAACCTCCAGCAACATTCTGGGATGTTAAACTTACGGTTCCAGATGAGGGTTACACTTACACTCCAGATTACACTTTCCGCCACAGATTGGGGAACTGAAAATTGAGCCTTATCCTAAATGTAAAGAATTGTGAATTCAGAACTAGCCAGATGGAATACAAACCTTTCACTGGTTTAATGTATTTAACATACAGTAACAACCAGTTGTATGTTAATACCATCCCTAATATGTGGTATTATACATTCATTAACAGCTGTTTGAAGTGAAACAATTCACCTATATCTGATATTTTAATAATAATTGAATCTATTGATTATCTCAACGTTGCTGCATGGTCTCTGGTGATGCTCTGGAAGTTTATAAACATGTCACAGATATCACGTCTTTTAAGCACATACACACACAGACCATCATTAGAGATTTCCAGATCAGCATCCCCGGAATCATCGACACATACAGCGAGAATAGAAACTCAGATTTACGCCAAGCATAACATATGAAAATTCATCAAACTATCAATAGTCAGCAGAAACCTTGGTACATTTTACAATCCACACAACCACAAGAGAATACTGACTTCACGCCTCATCTGCTACCCCACCTAAAACCGATTTGGTAACACTTGACTTCAAATAATCCTACACATGTGGAGAGTTTCAATGATATGCATTGTTTTAAACAGAGCGAAAGCAAGTATTTATTGCTCCAGGTAATATAGTATTGCAAAATTTTACGTGAGGGTAGCTTTGGCATCAAGTCAAGAGGTGGGTAGGGGGACACTTGTTTCGTTATAATTTTCTTGACCAGACTCTGTTGGGCCTGTTTCTAACAACAAATACTATTAAAAACAGCTTGTTTCTCCCCTCTGATCTTGGACTAAGATAGAGGCATTATTTTGTATAATAATAAAGCGAGAGAGGCTGTTATTTGTGCATTGTTAATCGCCTAGAAAAAAAACGTTGTTGTCTTTCCTATATACTGAGACCTTTGGGGCTGACTGTTCCCAAGCGGGCATGTGAAGGCATAGACGACGTTGGTTTCTTTCAAGGCGTTCTGTTCGGTGTCTGGAGAGTTCTTCATGAGTAGGTTGGCCGTTTTCTTGTTTTTGAAGTAAATTGTCAATTGTATTTTTTGATTTTTGTCTATGGAGAAAGTGTTCCTATTAATAATATCTTTTAGGACACTTTCCTCCGTTTTATGAGCCGTAGAAAAGAAGTTCCTGTAAAACAGTCTAATAGGAGGTACAAGTGTTGTGTTAGTTGACTCTTTAGAGGTTACATGGCGTTTCACCATTCTTTTAAGGACGTTCAATATAACCGTTAGAGAAGCATTTGTTGACTAGGACCTGCCTTACCCTACAGAGTTCATCGTCGACCTGCTTCTAACCAGAGCTGTGAGTGAGAACCCGATCAACGTAAGCGTTGACAACACTCCTTTCGTGCAACACTCCTGACATTAAGATTCGACAGTGAAGAAACCCTCGACAGTGAAGAAAATCATAAGAAATATTGAGAAGATTCGTGTTAGAATCATTAATCTCACCCTTTCTGTCACATTCAACAACATATATATATATATATATATATATATATATATATATATATATATATATATATATATATATATATATATATATATATTGAGCTTAACCTGCTACATTTTTTCACACGAAGAGACAAAAGTTTCCAGTGTGTGTCTGGATGGTGGACAAAGGTTGACACGTATTGCCCTCATCACTCTACAGCCACTGAAATCCTTTACAACCTGTTGGATGGTGGCAGAATGGTTTTCATATATTGTGTCCATTTCTGTTGCTCTTGTCGCCGGATAGGCTGAAAGCGAAATTGCTGGTATATAACAAAAGGGGATCAGAAAGCGTCAGACATACTGTTTTTACATGGAAAAACTTTGGATCAAATTCAATATTTTGCAGAAGTTATCCAGCTATAACAGTTTTTCTATACTTGCAAGATGTATTTAAACTTAGGAATTCTAAAATATTTATAAGGGTTCTTTACATAGATATTACCAATGCAAATATCGGTCATACAGAGAATAGTTAGTAATAGTTATTTTTTTGGTCAATTTTAATTGAAACAAGCAATATCTTTAAGTCAATTCACTTGAATATGAATTTTGTTATCTGCAAAGTCAATCATTATTAAATTTATAAATAAATATATCAGTAATCCATTTAATTATAAGCATATGTCATTGTGCAGTAGATTTAAAGATATACACCATAACATAGTAATTGTAGTAAATAATAATTCATATTATCTGCTCTTTAGCATTGTGCATCTTTTCCACATACAATCACCATCACTGTCAGAACATCCCAACAGATAATCACCATCATTAAAATAATATCACATCACGCAATCAATATCATCGTAACATCACGAGTGAAGTTACAATAATCTGCATCATTGTAACATCACAACATACGACATCCATCATTGTATCAATCACAACACACATTCTTCATCATAGACAAATTAACAAAATGTCCTCTTATATTACTAAAAACCAATTTAAGAAACATATAATACAATAACTCCTCTAAGTACCTTGCTTTAGTTGTAGTGAAGTCATAAATATAACGTTGTATCAGAGCAGAATTTTTTCTTTATTATTCAGCATGTCATTTCTAGTTTATTTTTTTACCTGTTCACGTAATATGTTTTTATAGTTATTATTAGTTTTAAGTGTTCTTACTTTGTGACACATGGGTATGTGCAAATATATTAATCCATTGTGTCGAACGACAGACAGCCAGAGTGTATTCATACAAGTTAGGCAAATATCGAGATCTCCCCTGTTACCTAGCAGTAAATAGGTACCTGGGAGTTAGTCAGCTGTCACGGGCTGTTTCCTGGGGGGTTGAGGCCTGATCGAGGACCGGGCCGCGGGGACTCTAAGCCCCGAAATCATCTCAAGATAACCTCAAGATAACCTCTACCAAGGTCAAATTACTGACCCTGCCCAGGATACAACTCAACAACAAGTTAACCAACTGAGTTAGTCAACTTGTTGACTAATCAAGAGTTACTTGATAACCAAGACTTTAAGTTATTTGATCTAAGTGATGACACTTTCTGCTAGGGTGAACACGGGCTTTAGGTGATATTAATCGTGCCCAGACATTTCTTTACTCCATGGGATTCGAACCCGGACTTCTTGATTGTGAGTCGAGAACGGACCTGACTGTTCTACCGGGACCCATAGAGTCACTCATGCGAATCACTCTACGACCGACATATAATGTTTACAGTTAAATAAATATTTACAAAATCTTAAGTGATGTAACTGCAAGTAACACCCATTTTACATGCAGATTCGTGCAACGATATCACATATATTTTGTTTTTAAAAGTTGTGGAGAATTACATCGATGAACACCGCGTGTTATGTAGTTCCAGTGATGATTTTTTTTATTTTTTGTTATTTATGTATACAAGAGTTATTACATTCTTGTACAGCCACTAAGTACGCGTAGCGTTTCAGGCAAGTCGTTAAACCTATAGTCCCTGGAATACGACCCCCACAAAGAATCGTTTTTACAACCAAGTACACATTTTACTGTTGAGCTAAACAGTGGCTACAGGTAAGAATTTGTGCCCAGTAAATCCACCCCGACCAGGATACGAACCCAGGACAAAGCGTTCGACAAATTTGCTTGAGTAGTGAACGTGGACACTGTCTTGAAAAAGGTATTACTGTTTTTTTAATTATAACTAAGACTAATTTACCTTATCTAACTTGACTAAGAAGCTAAGTAGTGAATATTGCTTAACACGCGAAACTCGATAAAAGTTAAAACAATAATGTCATCAATTCAACATATTCTCAATTTAAGAACTAACTTTTTATCAAAATACTCGTTTGAAAATATTCAAAACTACTGTAGGAATAATGTATTAAATATATATATTTTATGATAGCGTTTTTTTTCTCTATCACTTTTCTTCTCCTTTTCCTCTCCGGACGTTTAGGCGTATCGAACCTTGGTACTCATGAAGCCTCGAGGCAAGAGATACAGCATAGTGTGCCCACACCCAGTCTCCTGAAGCCTGGAGGCGAGAAACACAGCATAGCGTGCCCACACCCAGCCTCCTGAAGCCTGGAGGCGAGAAACACAGCATAGCGTGCCCACACCCAGCCTCCTGAAGCCTGGAGGCGAGAAACACAGCATAGCGTGCCCACACCCAGCCTCCTAAAGCCTGGAGGCGAGAAACACAGCATGGCGTGCCCACACCCAGCCTCCTGAAGCCTGGAGGCGAGAAACACAGCATAGCGTGCCCACACCCTGTCTACTGAAGCCTGGAGGCGAGAAACACAGCATGGCGTGCCCACACCCTGTCTACTGAAGCCTGGAGGCGAGAAACACAGCATAGCGTGCCCACACCCAGCCTCCTGAAGCCTGGAGGCGAGAAACACAGCATAGCGTGCCCACACCCAGCCTCCTGAAGCCTGGAGGCGAGAAACACAGCATAGCGTGCCCACACCCAGCCTCCTGAAGCCTGGAGGCGAGAAACACAGCATAGCGTGCCCACACCCTGTCTACTGAAGCCTGGAGGCGAGAAACACAGCATGGCGTGCCCACACCCAGCCTCCTGAAGCCTGGAGGCGAGAAACACAGCATAGCGTGCCCACACCCTGTCTACTGAAGCCTGGAGGCGAGAAACACAGCATAGCGTGCCCACACCCTGTCTACTGAAGCCTGGAGGCGAGAAACACAGCATAGCGTGCCCACACCCTGTCTACTGAAGCCTGGAGGCGAGAAACACAGCATAGCGTGCCCACACCCAGCCTCCTGAAGCCTGGAGGCGAGAAACACAGCATAGCGTGCCCACACCCTGTCTACTGAAGCCTAGAGGCGAGAAACACAGCATGGCGTGCCCACACCCAGTCTCCTGGAACACAATATTTATGGTGTTTTCAACTTCACCTGGAAAATATTTGGTAAAAATATGTTCCTAAATCCGATCATTTCTCGGTTGTTACTAAGGATATTTGAGGAAAATTATATTATGCTTAAATTAACTTAATAATGCATAATAAATAAGCTATGGTATAAATTTTAAATTGATAGAATAATTCATTTTACTGGGGAATGAATGATTATGTGAGAAATAATGTAGCATTGGTTTGAAAAGTATTTTTGCCAGCTTTTAAATTATTGCAACATAGTATAAATGCCTACATTAGCTTCTTTAATCATATCAAATTAAATTTTTATGCAGGTATAGTTCATGTATACAAGATGAGCTATAAACAATGTTGGATTTCTAGATATAGTTAGTACATACAATATTTAAGCCTCTAATATGCTCAGCGTTCATCGGAAGAACTGCCCGATAAACGCTGATGAACTTGGTGAACTGACGAAAGTTATTTATCCGCTGTTGCATCTTGTGTTTTATAATTGACTAAAAAAATCATAAAATAACCCAGACATCATTGAGATTTAAACATCGCCACAATTAGCATGAGAGACTGCTACATAATTTTTCATTTACGTTAGGGTGCATGAATTGTTGTAATAACCTTTTTATTTTAGATTTTTATAATGTTGGTCAAACACATTGGCATTTGAAAACCTTTTAAATTCTTAATTACGTTTAATACAAATTATTATTCATAATACAAATTTCAAAATACAAATTCTGAGATTTAAATCATAAGAATTTTATGTTCTTAAGAAATAGGATGTCTTCTCTCTGACAATTACTTAACAAATAGTCTATTGGCTCCTCCGACAACTGTTGAATTGAGACTTCATAATTTCATATTAAACGTAATTTGGGCTCATGTTCTGTGTCGGCAATATTAGCATTCGATTATTAACCTGTGTGCCAAAACCATGTGGATGACCTTCACAACCCATCCTCAGTTTATGCTCTCCAAGCAGTGGTCGTTCTCAAAAACCATTTCATAAATGTTAATGTTCTGTGTAACCGAAAACTATTTTTTTCTTGAATATAAGTTAAAATTATTGTACGTTATAATTTTGCATTTAGTGAGGTGTGTTGTGGGTTTGATTAACATTGTAATTATTTGTGTATGAGGTACGTGAATAAAACATTTAGAGGGTGGGAGCTAGAACACAGGTGGAGAGCGAAATATTGATCCTTAACAATTCAAACACAATCAGTTGTGAGTTATTCACCAAATATTTTTAATTCATAAACAAGTGGCTTGGCATCTGGATTATCGAGCATTTGCTGATGAAACGGGGATGATTTCATAGTCTGCTCTATTCCTGGGGGCCAGATTCATGAAGCAGTTATGCAAGTATTTAGGAACGTACACATCTTTCCTCAATCTTTGACGGCTTTGGTTACATTTATTAAACATTTTACAAGCATGAAAACTTCCCAATCATCTGGTGTTAATGAACAGTTATTATTATGTTATTAATAATAACAGCTCTTATTATTTATAACTGTTGTTTTAATGTTATAATGCTTAATAATTCACCATTCTTGTGCTTCAGAAATCATTAACTGTTTAATAGCTATAAACAAAGCCACCTAAGATTGAGAAAAGATGTACAGGTTTGTAAGTGCTTGCTTAACTACTTCGTGAACCTGGCCCCTGGTGTCTCGGTGTTTCCTGTCCACTTTATATACATTGTCTATGTGGCCGAACTCATCCAATGAAGAAATATTTTTTAGTGCACTGATCGCAAAGGATGGTGTTCTGTTAGCCATGTGTACTGCATTACTATCAGGGAGACGATAATGGATGAATAGAAGTCGCTTTTTTTCACTGGAAAGAACTAACACAGACGTCTCCTATGTTTTGTAAATAAACGCAATTTGAAATAATTTCCTTAATTAGTTTGTCTGTTATTCGTGCCTGGCCTTTAATTGTTCTGATAATTGTGACATGATATTTTTCAACAAATGCAGGTTGCTATTTCATCACGATACATTTCCTAAAATGTTTTGAACCTTTCATTTGTTTTAGATTTCTAATTCTGTTTTCCAGTGGCAGCTTAAGATTTCTATATAAATTAATGGTTAATATTTCATCACTGGTAATACTCAGATTAGCTAATGACTTTTATCTTTTCACTGTACCAGTCGAATCAGGCCCAGTTATTTACCTGAGTGTAAATGGGGCTAAGAAACGAATATTTCATTACAGCTAATATAATGACATATAAGAAATGTCATCTGCGGTGTACATCTTTAGAGGAATGATTAAAAAGATTGAAACACTGGTTTAATATTTGCTTGGCTTCAAAGCTAGACATGAAGATGATCCTTAAATTTTTATTATGCATTCTCAGTGTATGGACAATGAACAAGTCTTGTGAACTAGACCAAGAAAAAAATTATTATTATTCCCAAATTATTTGTCAAAATTATATGACCAGGGCAAAAATAAGTTCCTGGATTAATTATATTAGACAACCTACAGTTGGAAACTCAGAGACCACGAGCTTTGATCAGTCCTGTAAACTTTGTGAGTCAAATATTTTTTGGATTATTATAAAAAAAGTTACTCCTTTCTATAGATGTAAGGTGTTAGTTTTTTCCCGCAAAAGTCAGTACTTCATGTAGGTCAGGTCATAACATTGGTTTGGTCAGCTCAAAAGTGTTTGGCTATTCCACCGAAGAGGACATGTTGGATCTATACATTTTTACGAGTTTGAATATATTGGGAAATCATTTCGCTGTTGATTATACAACTGTGTATTTGTATCAGAAGGGCTTCGAGCACACGCAGGATTAGTTGGTTATCAAATTTCTTCTGCTCAGTTTTATTTTCAATTGACAGTTACTGGTTCAATTCCCCATTTATCTTTGGGAAAGTATGAAGAAGATAAATGAACCAATGAAAAATACACTCATACAATCTATTATGATTATTTTGTGGAGAATTCTCTCTATGTGTAATGATATTATGAATTTCATGATTATTCTCGGCCTCAATCAGAGCCGGAGCTTCTTATAAATATGTCTTGTTGTAGGTAAGAAGGCTCATTAATTTCCTGTTCATTATTTATGAAAACATCACTATAAAGAAAACTGCACAAAGCCTATTCGCCAACGCAAATTAGTTCCAACTTTTTCAAAACAAAATTTATACATATGTCAAACATTCTCTTGAAACAATTGGTATTCAATAGTTCAGGTTCCAGTTTATGTAGAAATTGTTTTCGTGAATTTAATATCCAATTTCCTATACCATTTAATTAATTGATGCCCTTCAATCATTTCGCCTTTTACTCTTTTTTTACTGTGAATTTTCCTATTTAAAATTTTTAAACAAAATATTAGCCCTTACGATTGTATGCATATGAAAATACTCCTAATGTAGCCCTTAATGTACGCAGGGCCAAAAACTGACACTGAGCGTCAGTTTAAGAGTTCAGTGTTCCAGTGTAAGAGGTAGATAGGCTAGAGGTAGATACTTCTAGATAGGCAGAATAAGAAGTCACAAACAAGGTATTAAATGTTAGAGAGAAAACAAAGAAAAACAGATTGCATATGGTTCATTATGAATGCTTCAAATTAATAGCCAGTTTAACAATTTGTCTATGTTATATATTACATTTTCACGTGAATTAGCAGTTTACATTTGACTAATGTGATCATGTTCTTACAATTGAAGTTAAATACTTTCTAGAAAACATGAATTGATAGAACACTTTCCTTCAATTCATTAACAAGTAGCCTTTCCTAATCAATAGCGTCGACAAATAATATATCATACACAGATACAAGGACAAATTCCCCATCAACAAATAAACTTCAGGATACGCTAAACTCATCAACAAAGAAGAAAATACCTTTACATCATCATAAACCATGATCAAATATAATTGTTAAACACAATCTCTTAATTTTTTATTTTTCAACAAACATTGTTAACTACGTTTGCCTCACACAAACTTTCCTTTTGTACCGTGTCCGTGTACAGTATCTTTACTAGATTAGATAAAAGCCCGACATAAAGAACAAATCTCTATGTATTTAAGAACAGTTATATATAATAAAATTTAACACATTGCGTTTGTATGAAGACTCAGAAATACTGAAAATGACAGACAATCTCTTGCATCCTGTTCGTTTATTCATCAAGAGATTCGGGAGTACAATATGCGGAGTTCCAACAGTGAAGATAACACAGATCGCATTACCTTATTTACACTGCTTCAGTAGAAGTGCTCATATGAATATTCCCGATGGGTACTCGTTGTCCCTCGATCTCTCATTTTTTCTTTCTACTTGCTCTTCCCCCATTTCTCTCTCTCTCTCGTCCCCTCTCCCAAAATCACTCAAACGTCTTGTTTTCACCTCTCCTCTGTCCCCATATCTCTCGACACCTCTCGCTCCCTCCACACTCTCTTTCACCTATCTCTCGATTTCCTATTGTCTGTATCAAACCCTATCGATTCCCTATCAAAACATAAATTCAATAGTACATACATATTCATACATCAACACTCACATAATCTTGCAAACATAAGTTGTATTATATTTGGTTAAATTATATAATGACCAGAAAATATGCACTCGTTTATAAAAATTCCAACGCACAGGACACGTTGTACTGATATTGTGTCAAGATAAACAACAGCACGGTGTCAGAACATCAAATGCGTGTCAGACCCGCTCGCAGGCACCACATTGCCCTGACAAATTAGCGACTCACTCCTCACCCAGAACGCCACCTACATAATCATCAGGAAAAAAAATAGACAATGTATGTTTAAAGACTAACGTCAGCCATGACAACAATGAAACACGTGTTTTAATTACCTACCACAGTGTGGAGATGAAGCCCAGAGTCTTGTAATACAGTAATGAATGGTATGTGAGAAACACATGATAACACAGAACGTAAAACACGGAGAAACGAGAGAGGCATTGGAGATGGAAGGTATAGAAGATGAATTTAGGAAGTCTGAGAAAGGACAACAAATAATAGTATGAACATAGTAAACAGCTGTCACCCAATACGGTCCGCTCATATCACACACACACACACACACACTCACACACACACACATCTGTACACCAGTAAATTGACTGTTGAGAGGCGGGACCAAAGAGCCAAAGCCCAACACCCGGAAGCACAGCTAGGTGAGTACCACTAGGTGAGTACACAGCTAATAGCTTGATTCTGCAGACACAAGTAGTAAATACACACACATACACACTCACACCCATACACTCACATACACGCACACAGAGCATTGGACACCGCTCTGCATGGAAAGCCTTTTTAAAAAAACTTGAGAACACAGTTGATGTAACTGGAGAAGTGTTGAGATGGGTCAGGAAGTACCTCCCGGGTGGGAAAACGTGGCTACCGGCAAAGAGTTAAAAAGTCGGAGTGGAAAGACGTCACAAGATGGAAGCCACACGGAGCCACAGGAAGCCACACGGAGCCACAGGGAGCCACAGGAAGCCACACGGAGCCACAGGGAGCCACAGGAAGCCACACGGAGCCACAGGGAGCCACAGGAAGCCACACGGAGCCACAGGTAGCCACACGGAGCCATAGGAAGCCATTTCCTTTTCCAAAGTTATGCCTACGATTTCACAGTGGAATTATGATTATTCATATATATGTTTGAGGATGATGTTATAATAACGGGAAAAAATCTAATGAATAGCGACTTATGGAGGATAAGGAATGATTTTGATGTGATTCACAAATCGAAAAAATAGTTATATTATTTGAACCTTGAGAAATATCAAGTAATTGGGCCATATACAGAGATAAAAAAACACAAACAAACGTAAAGCTTAACATAGATAATTGCCAGAATAGGAGAAAAACAAATATATGAGAACAAAATCTATAATCTGAAAACGTGACACCTAATTAACCGATAACAAGTTATATATTATTTACACATGTCTACCAAATGATTTAAAAAAAATTCAGCTTATATGAAGAGTCCTTCAATACGCATCTACGGTCTTGAGTATCAAACATAACAAGCACCCAATGACAGTAGGGAATGTCTAGATATTTGTAACAACATTTGTCTCAGAGAAGAAGGGACGTGAATACATTGAACATCTGAGAAAATTCCTCCTCACCATGTTAGAACATAAGAACATAAAAATAAAGATAACTGCAGAAAGCCTATTGGCCCATACAAGGCAGTTCCTATTTATACCACCCAATCCCACTCTAATAAGCACCTAAAGTTATTATTATTATTATTATTATTATTATTATTATTATTATTATTATTATGTTGGATAAGACAATGCATAGAGGAGAGTTTACCTTTGGCGTACTTGCGTATATTGATTTTTTTTCGATAAACATTATGTGCAATGTTTAAAATAACATCAGTCGGCTGTGAGACTGGTTATATTGGTGACTTTTTTTTCCAAATGGGTGGTAAACGATTCGTGATCTTGATGGCTAAATGTTTGTGTTACTAAGTCGCGCTTAGATATTACATATTACATTTCAATATTGCTATGTCAGATAAAGCTTGTTGAGAAACAACTGCAGAGTTGTGTTCTGTTTCCAAATTAAACCTTGATTTAAATTATGCTAATTATCAAATCATGAATGAGTAAACTCGGTAGCTTGTCACTGGTGTGGTTTTGTTTACCTGCAGTGTTTTCTAAATTAGGTATTTAGATAATTCAGGAGCAACCTTAGCAGAATGTTCTCTACCGGTGCTGTCAAAGATCCCAATTCACCTCTAAATTTGTCTGGCAAATGTTACTTAAATGGAATTATACATATGTTAATTGTCATATGGGTGTGAACATTTTATCATATATTATTTCGGTAATAATAGCATTATTACATAATTTCTCATCACATATAAAATACATCAACTCATATAAGTGTTGTTAAAATACATTTCCTTTCAATGTATTTCTCTCAACATATTTTTTCTCTTGATGTATACCTTATCAAAACATACTCTCTTAATAAACGATTTTCACACTTTCCTAATAAAACCTTGCGTTTTTTTATATCATAGTTGAAGAGACAGATCTCGTTCCAGCTGTTCAGCTCCCACAAAGCCTACTTATATGAAAAATAAGTTTTAATATTTTTTAAACTTGAGATAATTTAAATACTTTTATCTTTCTAATAAATGATTTTATCTTTTTTAAATACTACACCATTGGATAAAAGGTGTAGTATTTTATCAAATACTGCACCTTTTATCAAATACTTTTAGCCATAGTAAGCAAAAATGTATAGATGTGATTTATAACGATATAGAAAATAAGTAACGTTTAATCTTCATTTGCAAATTAGATCTTGTGTACTAATATTGAATGCCAGCAGTCATCACAAAATTAAATATGAACAATATTTTTGAAAAACTTTTATCAGCAGGAATTTTCTTAATTTATTTATATAATTTTGTCTCGCTTATGAAATAATAAAAATATTGACAAATGAAATCAAACGGTTGATATTATTTGCTTTGCTGAATTAAATTTCAAGGAACCGAATAACGGTAATAATATTCCGATATTCAGTGCACCTGAACTTAATTGGCTCCAAACTAGTATAGTATCAGGAACAGAACTCAGTCGGCTGCGGCTGCTGCTTGAGGTGTTCCTCCAATTACATCTGGGACCATACATAGCATTATATCAAACACGTTCTTGATATTACACCAAAAGATATGTAAATGTATCTTCGCTATCGTTGAATACGTATGAAAATTTTGGATAAATACATATAAATTTGGGATCAAATTTAGAATGTGTTTCTGAGCCAGAAGTGTATCGGAGCCTGCTTACTTTGGGAGCCAGGAAAGTTTGGGAATTTGGGTAGTTTGGAGGCTGAATAATTCGGGGGACTGAAAAGTTTACGAGCCAGAATAAAACAGAGGTAGAGCACAACACTGTCCACAATTCCTGCCACATCTGGTCTTCCACGCTCTCACCTCCACGTAAGGCGAGACTGAGTAATGACAAAATATATAGTTTAAAATTATAAAATATAATGAAGTTAAAATTAAAATTACATTGGAGAAATCATTATGAGCCATTTTGTGATTACAATGATATATGCGATACACCCAAAGTGGGTTAGATAAGATTCCAGCAGCAGACTTGTAATCAGAGATCTCCCAATTGCCATAGGAGACGGCTTTTTCACACAGGATTAAACAAATAAGAACATAAGAACAAAGGTAACTGCAGAAGGCCTATTGGCCCATACGAGGCAGCACCTATTTATAGCCACCCAATCCCACTCATATACATGTCCAACCCTCGCTTGAAACAATCTTATTTGTATTAAAGCGAGAGGTAAATAAACAAAAGCAAATTAAGAGTTTGAAAACCTGGGTAACCTCAAGACTTTAACCAATGAAATAAACTAGGAAACTGAGCTACTTTGAATGTCTTAATAAGACAAACAAATTCTTTGAAAGGTAGATGTTAGTTTCACTAAGAAGTTTGAGTCATATTAAATAACTAGAAGAATGATGCCAGTAAGAAAGTTCAACAGATTAATGAAGGTGAAAAGTTTAATTCTGAACTTAAACTATTGAAACGGCAGGGTAGCATCAACCCCAACCTGTGCTTTCATCAAAATTTGCTCAATATGTTAAGAATTTGTTTTAATACATAAACAAATATATCACATTTATTATTTAGTGTTTAGTTTGGTTTTGAGTTGGAAAAAAATTGATATTTGGGTTTCGTTACTAGCTTTTTTTATTGTTTTTATACATGCAGTTTCTTGGTGAAGAATTTATCAACTCATACTGTTGCTAATTTCCTTCTATGCAGAACATTCCAAATCATTATTTTTTAAACAAAGCAAGAGGTTTGTTATATATTTGAAAGGGTATACAATTAGGAGCAGTTACTATGCTCCTTATATGCTACCAAAATCCTTACTTAACGCACCGATCATCCATCCTCTCACTATCATGCTCCATGCATGATCCTAACGTCACTTTAATCCTTACCTAACACCATCATGCTCCACACGCTGCGCTGCCATTTTCACTTCGTTAACAAACACACTCGTTTATTGAAAATGACCTGTTTTTGTTGTCCATCCGTTAATACCATTGTTCGTCGATAACTATACAAAACACAACAAAACTATTTCAGCTGCGCGTAGTTTTGAAAAGGTTTCGTATCGAGTAATTGGGGTTGAGGATCTGAATACTTTAGCAACAATTGAACTTAAAAAAAATCCGCCCAATAACTTAATTGGTTGTGTGTAAAGGGTATTCCCCCCCCCCCTAATAGTTTACTCATATAAAAGGAAACAATAAATCAAATGTTGATAATTACGAAGTAATTATTTCTTCAGTATTAATGCTGCTGGTCAGGTATCAACACTATTCTCTTTTGGGGAGAGAAGAGTCTTTTATTAACATGTAATTGGGGTCCAGTATACGAGACAGAAGGAATTCCATTAAATAAATTCACGAATTATTATAATGTATGTCATACAACATAGCATTAGGGGAGAATGTATGCCAATACATTCTTCAGTGTATCCTTCAATACACTGAAGAATATCCTCAACAGTTGCCCAGCAGTGCTTCACATGACCAGATGTACACAGGTTATCGTCGGTATGTATGTAATATGGAAACAATCGATTCTGGCTTCACAAATAGTTGCGTCCAGAGTTTTTTTCCAAAACTTTCAGTGTGATATTAAACTTTTTCCCATTACCTCAAACACTCACTGTCCGCTGCCTCACACATCACTGTCCACTGCCTCACACACTCACTGTCCACTGCCTCACACACTCACTGTCCACTGCCTCTTTAATAACTGGTGGGAGGATATGCCACCCACCCACAAACTTGTCCACAGGAAATGGTATTACACCAATGCATATATCATTCTGAACAAATCCACAAGGGCCGTGTCGAGGATTCTCGTCACGGCCCTCGTGGATTATTCATTTGATGCATCACGTTAGTGTGATCTCTGTGTGAAATATGTCATTCTCTCCTTTTTAAAACAATATTTTCCTGACGAGATTTGCAAATATTAGTATTATATGGGATTCTTTAGACAAAAATACATGAAACAGTTACAATAAAATATATAAAACTTCATGTTTTGGGACATTATTGAGACGTAGGTCATGTTTAAAATTTCAAAAGGACTTGTTTTATATAAAAGGAATTATACGCAAAAGGTGCGTATAATTAACTTTTAAAATTGATTAAAATAATCATAATGCAGTATAATAAATTCTTGAATGTCTTTACGCTTTAGCTAATTTTCGGGTTTATATTTGTCCCTATCAATAAAGGTGAAATTATAGTATAGTGATAATTCGTGAGATATTTGTGCAACTGTTAAAATTCTAATTTACTTCCAGCTCACCATGCAGAATATTTTATTATGCTGCACTTTGCTGAATATTTTGTGTAATTTGATGGCGTAGCAGTTTTATATAAGGACTTTACTTACTATTTATTGCAGAGCTTATTCCCTGAAATATTATGAATTGTATAACACCAATTTTATGGTTATTATTTAACATATGCTTAATGCAGATTGTAGCAATAGAAGTAAATGAATGTTGTCCTGCATTTAACAAATATGTCAGTGCATATAAATTATATATTTATAATAATATATAAATATAAAGGGGGAGACACCTCTAGTTGTTTCTAGGGACCCTCAAGCCTCGAAGAAGACGATATGCAGCTTTCTGGTGAAGCCTTGTTGGGCTCTCTCGTGCACTGGCACTTATTGTCTTCTACCACCCCCCTTTATAAGTATTTATTTTATTTAAACATTACTACAAAAAAGGAGTTTCAAATAAGTCCCCAGAAGTGACTTGAACCTACACTGCCAGGAGCACTATGCAACTGGTGTACAGGAGACCTTAACGCTCGACCATCTCGACCGGACAAAAGATGATGGTAGCCGATGCTATTTCCCTCACTATCCCACCTGCGCTCTGATGGTAATCTTAGGCATGGTATTTTTATCAAATCAACTCATTTTTTTTCGTAATAAGTTATTACGAAACGCGTCAAGCGTCGCGTCAGACTAGAAATAAAAAATATTGAGAAAATGCGTGTTAAAATTATTAATCTTACTTTTTCGGTCTTATTTAACAACATATGTTTACAAGAAAGACTGCTACCAATATATATATATATATATATATATATATATATATATATATATATATATATATATATATATATATATATATATATAATTATATATATATATATATTTATTATCAATATATTATATAATATTATATATATATATATATATATATATATATATATATATATATATATATATATATATATATATATATATATTGGGAGCAGGTTTTCTCTAATACACATGTCATTATACGCAACAGCATTGTGACTATTATTCATTTTCGTTGATATTTTCCATTCTACGCAAATATCTTCTACCATCTGGAGGGTGAAGAAACACTAGATCACTTAATCTTTCCATTTTTATTGATTCGACGTTTCGTCAGCAATGTGACATCTTCACCAGTACACAATGTTGCACTTAACACAGCTGTACTATACTAATACGAATAGTATTTTCTCTAATACTCATTTTGCACGTTATGGTCCCCAGCGTAAAAATTACAAAGTAGCAGCTACAAAATATCATCTTTTTCTATGCAAATATATGTTTGGTTAGGTCGGTGGCTTGGGTTCATGCATAAACCGTTTAGGTTAGCACTTTCTATTATGTATGTTGGGACAAATCATGAGAACGGGCTGGTTATCTGTGATCAGTCAGCACTGTGGCACCCATATCTATCAAAGTCTGATTAATATATATCACATTTAAGCATTTATCTTGTGGTAATCTGTCCTGCGACCTCCCGGCGCCGAATTTCCGTGTCATTATGGCCGATAAATAAAGTTTTATCACTTCATTCTAATTTTACGTCACATTTAATGGCAGCAAAACTTGGGCCACAAAATGGTTGGTGTGATCTCGGAGGTGATAAAACAGGTTCTCTCACAGTCATAAACATATTGAATAATCCAGGAGGATACGAGGCTAAGTGCATCTCTGCCACTACTACATGATTACATGAGAGTATTTTAACGGTTTGTTACACCAGATATAAATTATCTCATTCCTAATGGTCACTAACAATATTCATTGTTAGTGAGCATAAGTCTGGGATTAACTCTTCTTCTATTGTAGGATCATCGTTATAAGCTCGATGATGATTCATAAGCCGTCTATGTATAGCATGTACCCAGCAGCAATTACTGGAAAAAAATTTGGGTGAAGCTTAGAACCTCGAAGAGATAGACATACAGCTATTTTCATTTATGGACTCAAGATATGTACAATATTAATAATTTCAAACAGCACTAATACGGACACCTAGACCGATAACATCTTTTAGAGTTTAAGTTGAATGAATTTGACATATATTCTCTGTAAATTAATGAATTTTTCATTCTTCACGGTTAGAACTCATCTTGTCTATCTTGAGATATTGGTACTGAGTATATTGATACCCATGACCAGGTATTTCAACAAAGAGTGTTAATGATCGTTAATATAACAAGGGTCTTGATGATGGTCGGAGTAAATGATCACCGATGGAGGGATATCCTTGATATTGGTCAGTCAGTGGGAACTAATCACGTGAACACTAACTTCTTGGAAGTGATATCAGGCTTCCGCGTGTTGCATATCAACACTGCATGTGCATATGTGTGTGTGTGTGTGTGTGTGTGTGTGTGTGTGTGTGTGTGTGTGTGTGTGTGTGTGTGTGTGTGTGTGTGTGTGTGTGAGGGTCAAGTGATCTTGACACCTCATATAGTTCATGCACATTACGTAAGGGAGTCTGATCTGTTCAGTATTTGAATAGAGTACATAGGGTAATTTATCTCTCAAAAACCATGTATTTTGAAATTCGTAATGATAAATAGAATTATTATTTTGTTTGATTGTGCTTGAACAGGGCTGCTGAATAACGCAAGGGATCGGATTTTTTTTAAATTCAAAGGAAGGAAACAACAAAGTATCCTAAACCGACTAAACCCTTCATAAATACTGGAACTATCAATGTAAGTATTTAGCAACATCCACAAGATAATCTTAAGACTGAAGATGTTACGAGCTGATAGATTCAGGGTCGGAGCTCTTCCTCTATGTCTGTATGTACATCTCCGAGCTTCGAGGACATTATATATAACCGGATCATGCATAACTTTCCTGCTAATAACAAGCGTAGATTTTAAGTGGTGATCCTTTATCACGGATATTCACACTTATAAAACACTCCTAACAAATGAGAGCAGTTGCTAATTATTCAAGGAAAACGTGAAAATGACTGTGCCTTGTTGACCAATCCATACACTAGAAAATGAAGGGGCGACGACGTTTCGGTCCGTCCTGGACCATTCTCAAGTCGATTGTGACTTGAGACTCATAATCACTTGAGAATGGTCCAGGACGGATCGAAACGTCGTCGTCCCTTCATTTTCTAGTAAGTGGATTAGTCAACATACTTCTGCCACGTTATTGTGACTCATCGCCTGACTGTGCCTTTATTTTAATGCAGCACAGGACTTTAGTCAGAAATCGTTAAAATCGCGGTGCGTTATGTGTGAGTACAAGTTCAATCACAACGAGTCATGCAGGTCGGCGTTCAATCCCCGACCATCCAAGTGCCATTCCTTCCCCCCGTCCCATCCCAAATTCTTTTCCTGGCCCTTTCCAAGTGCTATATTGTCCTAATGGCGTGGCGCTTTCTCCTGATAGCTCCCTCCCTCTCACTACGAGTCCAGACGGAGGAAAGCCGTCAACACTAGGCGGAACCGTTTGTGTCGGTCCGGCTTTTGTGGACCCTTATATTCCGGCCCGTGCTCTGTATTTGATCGTAAAACACGCGACGTGTTCGACGAGAGGAAATTTTGTATAATAAACATGTGAGCAAAAAGTGCGGGTGTTCGTGCATTATTATTAACATGAGTTAATGATAATTAATGGCGGTAACGGGGATGGCTTTGCAATAAAACCTACGGAGAAAAATGCTACAAATGGCAAAATACTTATAGAAAAGTGTATATTTCATATATATTTATCTGCATTAAGTTGCAATACAAAACACAAAAAGGTGTTAATGTCTCTTTAATACGTGTTCTTTTCCTTTCGTCAACATCAATCATAAACCTTTTATTTTCAATATTGCTTTGACTCGTTCCCCTAATGGTCCCTTGACCCTTCAGTATTGGGAAACTGAATAATGTCTAGGAATTTTGATAATATTTTTTTCCCCATGATGATACTAAATAGTATTCCAAGTTTGGGGTCTTCATTTGGCAATCACATACTTTACCAAACAATGTTTCATTCAGCAGCTGGTCAAACTGATTTCTCTCGCTTCCATTCAGTTGTTGTATTAGCACAAAAAAGTGACTATCTACATATAGATTTCTAAAATAAGTGATCAACACAATGCAGCAAGCACAATATGGTGCAGTGTCTCCACTTTTTCTCCACACGTAAATTGGTATTTACAGCGTTAATAATAATGAACAAAGACACGAATTAATTTCCTCCCAGTGAGGACTGTGATAACAGAGCCATATAGGAGTAATGACCCCAGGGTTAAGGCAGCCCAGTGCCTCTCGCAGGGCAGAAATACATGTGTTATTGTCACGTCACATTAGAGCGAGACGAGTGTGTTCCAGGTCTCAAATGATAAAGGCATCAAACACCATATTCGCCTTCAGACTCAGTACCTTGACGCATCACTAATCGAGCCATAACCGGCAGGAGAGATTCCACACGAGGCTGAAAACTGGAACATATCGTGTCGAGAGGTGTCCCTTGCAAGCACATTTACGGGAGTATATCTCGGTGAAAATACACCAAGTGTATTTTATCAAGCGCATGCAACACCATGCAATCACACTGAGTACACCTCACCATGCACACACTCTACACTATGTACACACACCTTGTGTGTGTTCAATTAAAATTCTCCCAGCAATTAATTTATCCTACTGTTCCCTGACAGGTCACCCATTTATTACACCTGTCTGTACAGCTAAATATTCTTATTTCACCCGCGGCGTCATGCGTGGAGTAACAGCCGTTTAACCTCTACTACAATTATTTGTTCAACTGGTACATTTTTTTGAGATATATAAAAGAGTTGTCACATTCTTGTACAGCCACTAGTACGCGTAGCGTTTCGGGCAGGTTCCTGGAATACGATCCCCGCCGCGAAGAATTGTTGTTACAACCAAGTACACATTTTACTGTTGAGTTAAACAGAGGCTACCGTCAAGGATTTGCGCCCCAGCAAATCCTCCCCGTCCAGGATACGAACCCATGACAAAGCGCTCGCGGAAACGCCAGGCAAGTGTCTTACCACTACACCACGGAGACTGGTGACACTAACGCCCTGCTCCTCTAAGTTCCCACTCGACAGGTCGGGCTTCAGCTATCACATCGATACTAAGTGTACTCACGAAGCATTATCCTCTGAACCCTCTGAATAAACATTCATCTCAAAAAATATAAAAATCGTGTTAATTTTCCGAATAATTCCCAGACCTCGTGGCTTCTAGCGGCGGTGGCGCTCACTTTAAGCACATGCTATCAAGATGGTACTTAACTCTCCTCCAGGGCCTGCCCAGACTCTATCCTCCAGGGCCTGCCTAGACTCTATCCTCCAGGGCCTGCCCAGACTCTGACACAATTGAGCTACAAACCTCCCATCCTTCAGTGGTGCGTTACCTGCAACGTTTCTGGATGCGCTCCCCTGGAAACACAAACCGAAACTGTCTCTATTTTCCGCTTGTTACAACTTGTAATAACGTTATTACATCTTGTCTTAACGTGTTTATGACATATTAGAACGTTGTTACAACTTGCTATACTGGTTGTTATAACTGGTTAGGTGTTAAAACTTGTTCGAACGTTGTACCAACGTCGTAGTTTCGTTGTGTGTTTGGCGGGTCTGGCTCTTACTAGCTGCACTTGCCAGGACGTTTTGCTAATTTTGCTCAGAAGTCAAACACAAAACAGTCACCTCTGTATATCTGGAAAAATCATTCAGGTGTCCAATCCCTATAGCCAGGCCAATCGCCAGTTTCTTCTCCTCCAATTTAAATGAGATTGATTAATCTCATTTAACGCAAAGAAATCACATTAACATGCTACATCAATGAGAAAATCATATTTCTCATTTACCCATTGATGATTCTAGAAATCCATGAGAATCCCTAGAGGATTCAGTGAAATTCCAGATTGCATTGCTTTTACCTAGTCATGGTATAATGGTCTAGAGCGTTTGCTTGGGAGTAGTAAGTGAATGGGTTCGAATCCTCCTCGTGGCTGCTGCAGATTTTCTATTAATTTAAATATCCCGAGTGACTGGATTATTGAGTAATTAGTTAACGAAATCCAAAGAATATATAAGATGTGAATCATACATAATATCTACATATCCACTATGGGCTCAGAAGTGCAGAAATGACCAAAATATAATAGTAATCGAGGAGTAAAGTGGAACACATATGATATATGGAATTATCTCCATATATCTAACGAGGATAGCTAACATACAGCGAGGATGACCAGCCACTGCGAAGTCAGAGCTGAGAGACAGCACTCAAATTCAGTAATTGATCAACATACAGCTCGACAGAGAGACCATAGCGCAGTTGTGACGCGTATAGAGATGAAGGAGTCTAGGATCCACTGGAGATATGAATCAATGATGTCTCTTGAATACTGACTCTCAACTGAACAAGCTCAGTAAACACGCTTGAGAAGAGAGTGCGGAGAGAGACACAATCGTAATGGAAGATAAAAAAAAAGAGGGAAGCTGTAGAAAAAATGAGAAGTTAAAGAATGAAGAATTATAGAAAGTGGGAGATAGCAAGAAGAGAATTGCAAGGAAGGAAAGAAAAGAATCAAGTTGAATGGAAGAGCAGAGAGGAGGAAGTTATGTTATGGAGAACAAATGTCAATGAAAACAATTGAAAGTGGAGTACGGAATAGACGGAAGCATTAAACATTTAAAACAATAGTGAAGCGAATAATATTCGATCCATTGTGCTCGGGGGAGAAAAAGAATCACTGCACTGTAAGATCAGTCATTGTATAATCTGGAATATTACTTCCTTCAAATATCGTAGTAATGTTGAATGTCAAGTGTAGTAACACTTGACATTCAACATTACTACGATATTTGAAGGGAAGTAATATTCCAGATTATACAATGAGTGATCTTACAGTGCAGTAATCCAGGCTGATCTTACAAGTCAATGATCCATACTGATCTTAAAAAAAACAGTGATCAAAACTGATCTTAGAAAGTAATTATTGAGATAGATTTCAATAAGTTAAAATACTAAGGAACGGCCAGATAAAGATCTGAAGAATAAAATGATTGGATTGTTCGTTATGAGAGAACTGTGCATCATCCCATAAAACAGTCAACAATTTTGTCACAGGACTTGGGGCCCAGTGCAATAGTTGTAAAGGACAATTAAATCCATCACGAGGCTCTTGAACTGAGGAAAACACAGCACAGACCTACCTATATACGGCCAGAAAAACAGCTATTCTGCAGTAATTGTCAAGTTTTTTAACATAATCCGAAATAACAGAATGATAAATATAAAAATGTCTCTCCAGCATTTCAACAGCAAATAATTTTCAGATTTAGGAGAAATTTAAATATTAATGTATCAGGAATCAAATAAATATTAATCTCTATATTTTATCTTTCAGGTCCTTCGTCTCCTGCATTTTATGGGTAGACTTGCATCCAATGATCGATTTTGCAACATAAAGGGACACACCGGTGTTGCTTTCAATTGAATATATTTTCAGCCACGTTATTTCTGACTCATTGTCAACAGTAGAATATATAATCGGTAGCTTGATCACTCCTCTAAAACGACTTATTGAACATATGTAAACAAACAGGAAACCCTCCAACCCTCACATCCAGGGTTGGAACTCAGAACGGGAAGTCCAGTTCTGAGTTGCACTGAAAATCCCGTACGGAGCAGACTGTATAATGTCACATAATAAGATATACTGGCAGACTCACACCTAGGAAAGATACAACTTCCTCGAGACATATTGAACCAATGTAGAGCTGACCAATCGTTAAATTATGCAGATTCACACCGTTCTTGCAATGTTAAAAAGACTCTCAGCTCCTAGATTACAGTTTTTTGTCTGGAAGGAGACGCTTTCCAAGGTTGTTCAACTTCCACTTGAAGGAGCCACGTACGATTGTATCACATGTTTTAAGTTAGCTTATATGTGATCTTAGGGATTTTGTTTTATTGACACATATTAATTTAGTGAATCAAGAACAATTCGGACATTTATTCATATCTCAACCGTTTTATACCTCACTTCAGTCCCTTGAGATGCTCAAACTCTGAGCACTCACAGAGACTATGTGCACATTTCTAACCTCCTCCACATGCACTCATGTTGACATTTTCAACCACTATTTCCTGTCTTCTTTTTAAATCTAGCAAAGCGACAAAGCTCAACCTCCGCATGCACAATTAGGTAAGTACAATTATGTAAGTACACACACACACTAACACACTCTTCTGGAAAACAGAAGAGTAAGGGGAGACATGATAACCACCTACAAAATTCTCAGGAGAATTGACAGGGTGGACAAAGACCAACTCCTTAGCGCGGGTGGGACACGAACAAGGGGACACAGGTGGAAACTTAGTACCCAGATGAGCCACAGAGACGTTAGAAATAATTTGTTCAGTGTCAGGGTAGTTAACAAATGGAATGCATTAAGCAGTGTTGTGGTGGTTACCTTACCTTACCTTTAGGTTACCTTGAGGTGCTTCCGGGGTTTAGCGTCCCCGCGGCCCGGTCGTCAACCAGGCCTCCTGGTTGCTGGACTGATCAACCAGGCTGTTGGAAGCGGCTGTTCGCAGCCTGACGTATGAGTCACAGCCCGATTGATCATGTATCCTTCGGAGGTGCTTTATCCAATTCTCTCTTGAACACTGTGAGGAATCTGCCAGTTATGCTCCTTATGTGTAGTGTAAGCGTGTTGAACAGTCTCGGGCCTCTGATGTTGATAGAGTTCTCTCTCAGAGTACCAGTTGCACCTCTGCTTTTCAACGGGGGTATTCTTCACATCCTGCCATGTCTTCTGATCTCATGTGATGTTATTTCTGTGTGCAGGTTTGGGACCAGCCCCTCAATTATTTTCCACGTATAGATTATTATTTATCTCTCCCGCCTGCGCTAAAGGGAATACAGATTTAGGCTCTTTAGTCGGTCCCAGTAGTTTAGATGTTTTACTGAGTGGATTCTAGCAGTAAAGGATCTCTCTGCACGCTCTCCAGGTCAGCAATTTCTCCAGTGGAGGCAGACTCCATATACAGTTTCAAATGTAGATATGATAAAGCCCAATAGGCTCAGGAATCTGTACACCAGTTGATTGACAGTTGACAGGAGGGACCAAAGAGCCAGAGCTGAACCCCCGCAAACACAACTAGGTGAGTACTAACACACACACAGGAAAGCAGCCTGAGACTACAAGATGACATGGACAAATTGAGGAATGATCAAACATGTGGCTATTAGAATTTAACTGAAGCAAGTATAAAGTAATGAAGATAGGTGTATGTATGTATGTATGGAGCAGGAGACAAGATACAAGGTACCATTTGGGAGAAAAAGGCTTTCAATAAAAAGATCCGGTGTTATATCTGAAGTTAATATGACGAATGATCTGTCCCCTGAAGCCCATCTAAATCAGAGAAATATGCGTTGCTGGCTAGCATAAGAA
>WNGS01169498.1:29765295-29803186 GCA_020271785.1 Procambarus virginalis
CCCGATTACCTCGAGCAATTATTAACTGTCACCAGGACCGATAATTAATTCATACATAAATACGTCTCACTCCGCACTGCCTAAGCAGATCTCATCAAACACAGTGAATTCACGGAAGAGGAGTTAATACTAGTAACAATGAGTGCAACTTATCCACTGGTCACCAGACAGAATATAGTAATAAACGTTATTATGCTAACCCCATGACCTCGCTTTAACGAGTCATCTGAGTCCTCAAGACTCCCAGACCGTTAATACTCCACCACTAATTATCATGAGCCACTAATTGCACCAAACCCTGAAAGGCAGTTAGTCTCGTGCAACTGACGTTAGCACTATGACTGACAGACTCTGACAGATAATCTCCCACTACGTGAATTCATTTTGAGAATGCTAATTACATAAATAGCTAGAGTGGTCAATTAAATGTCACAACGGACAATTAATTTGCACCGGAAACGTATTCCCACAAGCTCAAGTTCACTACTGTTCTCCCATATCAGCCCTCACTCATTCAACAACTTCCAATGTGCACCCCCTTATCCAGTTAATTACCACTAATTAACTCACTGAATCCTCAAGTTCTCACACAACTAAAGAAACAAAGTACCCTAAGGTACATAGGTCACACACATAATGGCATGCACAACAACATAAAATAGCACTGCCCACACACGGTTGCAGATTACTGCAACTCGTTAATTACTATGCCCACACAGTAATGGCACACGGTTTTGCAACACTCAAGGTATCCCCATAGTACTGCCCCACTAATCTTGCAAACGTTGCAAAAGATCGCCGATTCCCGGTGGCTTCAGCAAGACAATTTACGTTATATAAGGCACCGTCGCTCTCCGCGGACAGCTGGCACTAATCCTCCCATAATTAGGCAAATTAAAAAATTGCCTCGCGCCCATTAAGTGACCTGAAGATTTCCATGAACTACTCAAAGGGTCCCCTTAAAATCCTCAACACAGTTCCTAGGACTGTAATATCGTATACCTGATACCACTGCACAAACCTGCACATAATGATACCGTCAGCATGCCCCCCAATGCTAATGACATCATTAGGGCAAGTCAGTCAGCGATCACATCTACTGACTCATCACACACACAAAACATCATACATGCAACATGTAAATGAAACATATGGAAATGACCTCCATAAACAATGTAAATAATCAACAGCTGATATATACAAACCTCAGGGATATCCACGATAACCCTGCCCCCGGGCCTTGCTTAATTAACTCTAACCTGTGCTAATTACATAATGAGGTACCATGGCACTACCCAAGGCTGGACGATTATACAGAAATCCCAGGACTGGATCATTTATATGATGTTTCTACACTGACTGGTCCCAAAACTCCAGTCAGTCTACACCCACATCTCTACAGATTTACAATTATATCACTACATGATTTACAGTGACAATGTCCCTCTCAGGTACTGCCCCCACAGTCACCTGGGCGTGCCACTGACAGGTGTCTCAGCTGCCTCCCTATCCTGGCCGGGCTAGGGGCACACAAAACTTTTCTCCTTTCCCTTTCCTTTTTTTCCCTTAATACTGGAGACACTGTTACATCTGGAAAGCTACTCACGGTGTCCTTCCCACATTTCCTCATTTCCCCGGTCATTACCATCCTGGCTTGTCAACAACTTGGCTTGCTCCTCGTGCGTCGAAAAGATGTGGCCTTAGGCTGTCCTGGGAATGTGGCCAAGGGGTTGGCCAAAGTGGTGGCCTAACATGTGGCCACGGCGTGGCCTTCAAGAGGGTGACCACGGGTGGCGCGTGACGTAACAGCACTCCCACCCGGGCTGCTCGCGTGCGCGGGTGAAGGTGGGTGTGGTGGCTGGGCGGGCGGCGGGGTGGCCCGGGCGGCCAGAGGGCGGCCTGAGTGGCCACGGGGCATACACACATGTGGCTGGGGAATCACCACTACCCCCCAACACACTAGAGCATGACTCGCTCTTAGACTGGGGTGACAAGGGTGACACTGGCCGGCATCACCTACCCCATGGACGACGTCGGGCGGAATTCAAAGTCCAAGTCCCAGCTTCTCGCAAATTTGGGCTTCGACACACCTAGGGTGGCTGGACGTGCCATGCAACATGAGTAAACTGAACGACAGATCCGATAACGGTGGTGGGGGTGGCAGGCCCGACACCCCCACCTAGACACTGCTTATACCCTGGCAGCCCAATTCAAACTAAACTCTTGGCGGGCTAGAGAGACTCACATCGCCATATTTCTCCCCCTACTTTGTCTTGACCAATCAGCAGGAAGCCGGCACTGTTCCTCATGCCGCTTCCAATAACCGCTGTTCGCGCCAAAACTCGGCATAGGAGCAGGGTGCCTAGACCAATCACAAGTGCCCCTCGCCTGTGGCGTGGCGTGACGTCACAAGGAGGGTGAGGCTAACACACGTCTCAACGTCTCCCTGTGGGGGGAGGGGAAGGCAACGTTCCCCCACTGTCCCCCCACCCCGTAACCGTTTTTTGAGTCATACTACCATCTCACCCCACTCTCCCAATCTCTCTCTTTCACAGAACAGGCAAATTTGGCTGTAATTCTCTCTACAGAGCAATCACAGAACTCTAATTAGTTTTAACTGACAGCATTTAACATAGGCTTTCATATGATACCCAACAAGCATATGTTGTGACGATAATCTCTATCAGAGATTAGCCTGCTATTTCTACGACTCATCCTGTCCTCATCAATATACAAGATACGTTTTGTAGTGGCTAAACGTACATATTAAAATAGCCAACGTACCAGCAACTCCCTCCTCCCCCCACTCCAGCACCTGCTGCACCAGGTCGACGCGCCGAACCCTTCAACTGCCTAACTAGCGACTTGCGGCCATCCAGCTTCCCTCATTGGCCGCCAACCAACACTCCACTCCGGCTCTTCGCCAATCACAAGACCTCGCCAGTTATTGTTGGAGTCCCTTGCATTTCTGCCAGCCAGAATATTGTGTGCTCGCAAGCTTTGCACTCCTAAGTGACTCACCTGTGTGGTCAAATAGAGGTTTATAGTTAGTGCATATATTCCAGCATTGCATATTATTATTTACTTTGATGTCAATGTTTCTCTGCCATTACGTACTATTTCGATGTATTATGGCGTCCTCGCATTGTTCAAGAGAGAACTGGATAAGCATCTCCAAAGGATACTGATTAATCAGGCAGTGATTCGTACGTCAGGCTGCTCGCAGCCGTGTCCAACAGCCTGGTTGATCAGTCCAGCAACCAGGAGCCTGGTCAACGACCGGGCCGCGGGGACGCTAAACCCCGGAAGCACCTCAAGGTAACCTCAAGGTAGTCAGTCAGGCGCCTGATAACTGGGAGGACAGCGCTTCGGGTTCGTAGTCCTAAGGTTCCGGGTTCGATCCCCGGTGGAGGCGGAGACAAATGGGCAAAAATGTTTCTTTCACTCTGATGACCCTGTTACCTAGCAGCAAATAGGTACCTGGGAGTTAGACAGACAGCTGCTACGGGCTGCTTCAAAGGGAGTGTGGAACAAAAAAAAAAGGAGGCCTGGTCGAGGACCGGGCCGCGAGGATGCTGAGCCCCAAAATCATCTCAAGATAAGATAGCCAGAACAAATGTATTTTGATTTAAATGTTGGATTTAAAACCTAACATCCACCGGAGAGCACTCAAGATAACGGCAGATAACTTATTGGGCACATAGCAAGTATAAACATATTCCTGAACATTGTTTATGGTATACTCTTTATTATATGATTATAGGACCTCGGGGGAAGAGCCAGCATATGCACATCTGCGAGTCTATACCTGGCTACCATCATATCGCAGGGATGGTTCCAATTAGGTATATGCTGCAATAGTTGCCTCAGTATTCTTCAGAGGCGTCAGGAGAAGCGCAAATGAATCGCGATAAACTACATCCCTCATTGTAACAAATGTTCCATCCAATGACATGTAATCAACAGCAACTCCACAGCCATAAAGGTTTGTGACCCCTCACAATGAATGATAATTATCTTGCAAGACATAAACACATGGCGTGTGTTGAGTCGCTTAATCACCCAATAGGACGGTGCTGGTTCTTGGTGAAGATCGAGCGAAGAGGGTTTACAAGTTTTCTTGTAAACTGGATCTTAAGAGTCCCATAGACATAATCAGCTACGTTCATTCTTGTAGAGGTCGGCAGTTAAATTCAAGAACTTTTGGCATAATCAGCATCAATCAATAAGTTTATCTTCATTTTTAATTCTTGTTTCAATATCATGATCACCGGGAAATTTTGCATCTTTTCGAGAAATACTGCATATTTTCTTGAAATCTCTGCTCTCATTGCAACAACAACTGGCACCATAGCGAAGTCACCTGTCATCATTGCAGGAACATCTGTCACCATAACAAGAACACCTGACATCATAGTGAGAACGTCTGGCAACATAACGAGAACACCTCACACCATGGTCAGACTCTCAAGTGAGGTTCCTACACTCTTAAAGTTACCACAAGTTAATTTTGATAATATGAGTATCAACAACGGCGCCAAAGGCAAGGAAAAATTTACCGAGTTAGGAGGAAGCTCGTAAGAGGATCTCGCTATCAATGGGGGAGATACTGCAGGACCTGACATACGACCCTAAGGCTGTTTTCCATTATCATAGTCAAGAAATTATTTTGCCTTTGAGCCCTTTAGAATTTTTATAAATTGACATATTGATCTGGGTTGATGAATTATTTTAATATGTAACGTGGCCACTTTAGTGTGCCACTGAGCCACTTGTTTAAGTCGCTGGGACACTTTAGTGAGACACTGGGCTACTTTAGAGTCGTTGGGTCACTTTATATGCCTTTGGCTATTTTAGTATGTCACAGTGCGTATTTACTGTGTCAAAGTGCCTCTCTAGTGTGTCACTTGAGAACTCTAAGTCCTATAAACATCCAGTATGAGCAGCTTACTGTAATGCAGGAGTTAGCGTAGAAATTTGTGCAGGCAAAGTTTAGACAAAACGATCTCACTCTAGGGAGCTTGCACATGCCAGTCTGAAAGCACCCTTGGGAGGAATAACACATTGACATGACATAGGAACCAAGGATCGTAAATTCCAAGTAAGTGATATGATCCTGGAGTTGTAACAATCCTAAAAAAATTGCACAATTCAAGTTTTTTGTAAATCGAATACCGTTGAAAAAAATGAGGGGAACATGGATGACGTAGTTAGAATATATACCATCCCCAAAAGGTATCAGGTCAGCCATATTTACTGAGTTAATAAAATATTGCGACCGAGTAGAGATGCGAAACAAGCAGCAAGATAGATGTTGTGGTGAACAAAATTTTATAAAAACAGAGCCGTGATCAGGTGATGCAAAAGGGTAGAAAACCATCCAGCATCACGTATGGTAAACAGTGTCAAGTGATGCTGTATGGAGACAGATGTGGGAACTGGAGATTGAGGTGTATGGAGTGACGGTATATCGAGGTAAAAAAAAAAGGGGGAGACAAATTAGCTTGCGTAGTACTCAAATAAAAGGGACAAATGACCGAAATGTGACACATAAATATTTGAAAGAATATTCTTGGTATCAAAATGGTGAGCAAATCGAATACGCTAAGAGATGGGTGGAGACAGTCCCATACACAGCTTCTTTATATAGATATTTCAGAGCCCAATTGACACTGGACCCTATGTACTAGGGGATTAAAGATCCTAAGATCCGTAGCTCATCTCCTGCTCTATAACATCTGGGGTGAGCATACGTAGAGCTCGGTGAGTACTCTGCTGATCCTGGGATCCTCTGGGATCGTAACTCCTGAGCTCATAATTAAAACCAGAAGTTATGTGTGTGTGTGAGACGCCTCGACGCTGCTCCATATTAGAGAGTTATAATTAGGTCTCTCGTGTCACTGTCGCTCACTTCTGGCGCCTCGCCTCACGCTGCCTCGCCTCATGGTGCCTTGCCTCACGATGCCTTGCCCCACGTTGCCTTGCCTCACGATGCCTCGCCCCACGGTGCCTCGCCCCACGCTGCCTCGCCCCACGGTGCCTCGCCTCACGGTGCCTCGGCCACAGCCAAAGACCAACGAGCCAGAGATCCAGAGAGCTTCGGGGGCCAGTGAACCAGAGTTCAACCCCCCGCAAGCACAACTAAGTGAGAACAGCTCCTCACCCCCAGCGGCTGACCCACTCTTCGCCTCTGATTCCTTGCCAACGTATTCCTATCGTGCCTCGCCTCCTAATAATGAATTGCTGTAATATAAGACAACAAAGTGTTTATTCAATTTGACTGTACCACTACACCCAAACGCTTCTAATGCCATTCGCTGTGTCTCATAATCGTTTATTTATGTAATTGTGAGGAAGTCACTGTCGTCTGTCACAACAGCGAGGAGAAGCACTTAGTGAGAGAAGAGTGTGTGCGTGTGTGTGTTCTCTCGCTCCTTCACTTGGGCTGGACGGTAGAGCGACGGTCTCGCTTCCTGAGGTCGGCGTTCAATCCCCGACCATCCATGTAGTTGGGCGCCATTCCGTCCCTCTGTCCCATCGCAAGTCCTTATCCTAACCTCTTCCAAGTGTTATATAGTCGTGATGGCTTTGCGCTTTGCACTGATAACTCCATCCCTCTCTCTTCTCACAGCTCTCCTTGGAATCAACGCGCATGTATTCTCAAAACATATTCCACCCAAATTGTCAAATTATCTCTAATTGGATACTGAGATTTTATGCTGAATTCTGGTTCGGAATGCCTGGGTTCGTTACCCGTAATGCTAGCGAGAGTGTTCTACCATTAACGTGCTTCTACTCTCTGGTCTTTCATGTCGACACATAAATAGCTGTTATTAATTAGTGTGACGGGCTGCACCATACCATGTGAACAATGCTGCTACTGATTTACCTGCCAATTGGTTCACTCCAAACTAACTAATAATACAATATTTCCCCAAGTTATGGAGGTACTCGCGATACGCTAGCTGCTGCACTTATAATCATAACTAATTTTGGGTTAGACGTTTGTTAAATTAGCTAATTCATGTGTAAATATGAATATAACATTTGTTTTACAATATGATGCATTATAATATAATGCATGCTATAATTTTGAATTAAAAAAAATTGGTTTACTTATATATAAATAGAATGTCTGTTGCAGACGATGAGTCACAATAACGTGCCTGATATATGTTGACCAAACCACTCACTAGAAAGTGAAGGGACGACGACGTTTCGTTCCGTCCTGGACCATAATCAAGCCGATTGTCAGTTGGTCTGTCTGTACAAGGGCCAGGCGCCTGGGGATTGTCTTATATTTTGCAGGATTACTGATGATTGTATTGGTGGCGTCATAGAGGAGTTGGAGTTGGCTCTCATGTCCCCCTTGGAGTATAGTCAGCACGTGTGTACCCCCTTCCAAGAAGTCAGTGGATGAGAAATGTTCCGCTTATTTAACATAAGGGGATCGAACCTGAGCCATTAGGACTGCGACTCCTGAGCGCTGTGTGTGTTTATATGTGCGTGTGTGTGTGTATTCACCTAGTTGTGTTTGCGGGGGTTGAGCTTTGTTCTTTCGGCCTGCCTCTCAACTGTCAATCAACTGTTTACTTGCTACTTTTTATTTTTTTTGTGTGTGTGAATATTATTTGTAGACCAGACATATATTTCCTGATCTGGTATGTACAAAAATATTAGATGAGGCACACACTCCGCTGGACACGTGATCCTGTGGTCCCGGGTCCCGATCCCGGACGCCGGCAAGAAACAATGGGCAGAGTTTTTTCACCCTATGCCCCTGTTACCTAGCAGTAAATAGGTACCTGGGAGATAGTCAGCTTTCACGGGCTGCTTCCTGGTGTGTGTGTGTGTGTGTGTGTGTGTGTGTGTGTGTGTGTGTGTGTGTGTGTGTGTGTGTGTGTGTGTGGTGTGGAAAAAAAATAGTAGTAGTTAGAAACAGTTGATTGAGAGTTGAGAGGCGGGCCGAAAGAGCAGAGCTCCAACCCTTCAAGCACAACTAGATGAATATATGTTGTTATTCCTTAAACAGATGATGTTACTTCTGCAATATTGTTACTACTTCATTAGATGCTGCCACTTCTTCAATATATGTTGTTACATCAGCATATTATATATATATATATATATATATATATATATATATATATATATATATATATATATATATATATATATATATATTGCTACTCCATCAATAGATGATGAATATTGAATATAAATTTAATTTATTCGAAAAGGAAAAGTTAGGACGAAGCAGGAATAACAACTGCCGACTAGGTCACACAAATTTACACTCAGTGATTGATCAATAATTATGATCTGGCATTTCCAAAACACCAGAGCGGCTTGAGGACACAGGTGATATACTAATACGACGCACAGGTGTAAAAAAGTGGCTTCTAGGGAAGGAATTATTCTCTTGGTGTCTCATAATTGCCAGGGAAGTTACAACTTGGCGAAAGTTCCTAATTCCGTTGCCTCACAAGTTCTAATTGAAATCGATTCGCTATTTCAGAATAAAAGTTACGTAAATCAAATTATAGCCAACAATTCGGAGGAATGGCCGGTCAAAATATTGCAGACGTTGATAATAGTATCTTTGTATTCATGCAAGTGGGTATTTGCAAAATAAATTGACATATATAAAAAGTTAGAACAGGTAAATGTTATAGAATACAGAACGTAGGTGGTGAGATAATGAGGTATCCTCAGTCCGCTTGGTCTTTACCCCTCGTCGTCTCCTCATTTTCTGGTGGGTGGTTAGATCATTACATCTTTAGCCACGTTATTGTGACTCAATGTCTGCGTAGCACTAAACTACAGCCCAGCCTGCAACTGTCCGGCATAAGCTAAGAAAACGGGAAAAATAAGACTGAAAGAAAATATTAGTACATCTATTACCAAGGTTTCACAGTACCCTATTGACCTTATTTTAAAACTATTTGCCTTTTTTCGAAATCCCTAATTATCAGTACTCCATATGCATATACAAAATATAATTTACAATGGTTCGGCTGATATCGTTACCATTACTAACAGAAACCTGAAGTCAATTAAATTTATTGTTGCGAAATATTGTTCACTGGCTATTGTTTTAAATTTTTGTTTATAAAAGGAGTAAATTTGTGAAACATGGTCATCCTTTTGGTAAACATTGTCCAGAGATGATTTAGGTCGAGGGTTTTCAGCTGAAAATGACCAGAAAATGCCTTTGTTACGAGTGGTCGAAGTATTTCTCCCTCGTATAATGATAAACACTTAAACGACATATACACCTGATTTGTATGCAATAAAAATACCCATATTTGTATTTTTCCACATTTCTCAAACAGTGCTCAATATTAGCAATTTATTGAATTTTTTAAAAATGAGGTAACTGGGCAAATTTTTTTTACCTCTGAAAATACCTATTCCTGGGTATTTGAACTTTCTTCACCTAAGCAATGCATTAATTTTCTCTATTTAGTAATAGATTCCCTTCACCAAATTGATCAACACTAACGATACGACCACTTGCAATGAATTGTGTCAACTGCCATCAGGCATGCACCTGTTGCAGTGGTCCGTCTATTGTCAACACTCCAGATGAAGTGCCGGTCAAGAGGCTCTGATACCCAATAGTCTTGTGAACACAAAGGAGGAAGTGCTGATCACAGGCTTTGGGTAGTCCAATAGCTTGACTGGTTTAAGGGAGAGGTGAATGGCAATATGCTGAGTATATCACATAGATAATATGTTGTACTTCATTTTGATTTAGCTTGATGTGTTTCTTATATTATTGAAAATCAACATAACATTGAAATATAATATTTATTAGAGAATAAAAAATAACGTACCTACATTTAAGATAATTGGTGTTAATATTCAGTATTATTTTGCTTCTCTTTGGCTCTAATTACTTTATACAGCTAAATTATGGTCTATTTACTATAGAAAAAAACATAAATTGTACGTGCAGAGAGAAGGCGTTAATCTGCGTTTCAAACTTTGAGGTATATTAATATTATTCACTCTTCTGTCATAGAGGTTACAGAAAATATGGCTCTTTCGGAGATATGACAAAATTTCACTCGATGTTTTACTTCTAAAACGCTGTTAGACACAAAAGAGCTGATAATGCATGTATGTGGGCAGCGTCCGATTCCTAAGCGTAGTTCCCCTGTCCAATATTTTGACTCATTCGCCCTTGTTAAAGATTCGTTTGTGTGAAGTCTAGAATTGTGTTTGAAACACGATCGCGATGCCAAGTACCTTCAAAAGCCTACAACTTCTGTTTCTCACTATAGGTACTCTTATATGAAGAGCCCGTGAAAAGCAAACCTAACTTTCAAGGTATCGGTAATCCTCCGCTATATCGTACGTTCCTGAGTGCTGTAAAGTCTTCTTAAATGAGAAAAAAATATTCAATCTTCCAGAGTTCTGGAACTCATGGAGAAAATTTCAACCTAAAAATTGTCTCATGTTTTAATTATGTTCAAGAAGTTTAAATGTGAAGAGAATTAAATTATGAATAGAGTTTTATGTAGGACTTTGAAGCAATTTATAATTATGCGGGTTCAAGAAATCTTAAAGAATCATACAATAGATTATTCAAAATCTATTAAGTTGGATTTCCAAGAAAGAGTTAAGTGAAAACCAATGTTTTTACATGATCCATTACAAGAAGTTTCTCAAAAACATTATTTGGAAGTTATGAAATTAAATATTAGAAATTTCTCAAGAACATCCTACATCTTGTAAAGAATGTAAAGATTTTCAAGTCTTATTATTCACACGCACGCACGCACGCACGCACGCACGCACGCACGCACACACACACACACACACACACACACACACACACCACACACACAACACACACACACACACACACACATATATATATATATATATATATATATATATATATATATATACACATATATATATATATATTATATATATATACATATATATATATATATATATATATATATATATATATATATATATATATATATATATATATATCGAAGAGCTCCACTCTTAAATAACACCTGTAGGAATTGCCAGTGAAAATGAACACATAGGAGCACCGATCACTGACGGACAATCAGGAGAAATGGACGCTACCAGCCAATGGACCAGCATAGTAAAGGAGGATGGCCAAGTCAATGCTGCGTGACATTAGAGCAACGAGAGCAGGAGTGAAGGGGGAGGCCACTACCAAGTCACCAAATGTGGTGCTCTATTGAGTGTACGCTTTTTATATCCTTGTATTTTTAGAAAACCATCGTGTTTTGTTTTCAAAACTACCTCTGGCGCAGATGGTTTAATACACAGGAGAAAAAGCAAGCAGACAGTATGTCACTAGTTTATGAATGCAGTATAGCTTAGGTCAAATGTCTGAATATCTCGGAGTGTACTGGGCGCACAAGAATCGCGGAGCAGATGCCCATAAAGGCTGTGTTATGGTCTATTCTTGGATGAATTATTCTCGAGCTCAACGTGCGGGCGAGGCATAACATAGCAGCGAATCCAGTATTACAAGAGAATGAGACATGACTGAGGAGCAGCCATCGGATAAACCACAAGCCTCTGAACTGTTGCCTTTGTTGCTGGTGTAGTGTAGGTCTCTTTTATTGTTATGAGCCAGCTTCACGAGAGCTACCAGCGTCACAAGAAGGAATACTACAGATGAAAGGTCAATTAGATTTCTTCCAAATTCTTTGGGAAGGGTAGGGAACTATCAGGAGAGGGAGCTAAGCCATTATGACTATATAGCACTTGGAAGGGGTCAGGATATGGGCTTGGGATGGGACGGTGCGGGATGGAATGGTGCCCAACCACTTGGTGGACGGTCGGGGATTGAACGCCGACCTGCATGAAGCGAAAATGTCGCTCTACCGTCCAGCCTAAGTGGTTAGAAATTCTTTGGGAGTTGTTTTGTACATTTGTACTGAAATTTTTGTCTTGGTATGTTGTTTTGAAGCTTGTTAAATTTCACACCAGAGTAATAATAACAATAAAATTCAATTATTTTAAATCAGTTTAAATAAAAAACAACTTTCCATCAGCTCTAGTTCATGTGGAACTGATTATAATAAAGGAAAATGCAACCACAAATGGGTATAACAACCTGCTAGGCAACGGGCCCATATCCAGCATGTCTCTCATCGAGAGTCATGTAATCTTGAAACATCAGCGATTTAACACTTGTTACTAGGTGGGTACCCAGGTTGAATATGACTCCCTATTCATGTATCAGTAATCCGTCAGAACGTAATGTAACAAGCACCAAACATATAGCATCCACCCTTGTACAGACGGACAGAAATACGCTTTTCAAATTCCCTAGAAAAAATACATATTTATTATTCTGCTCAGATGATTTGCGTAAAAAAATCCTCATGAACTGTCCAATTATTATGAGTAAAATTCATTCTATATTCAATATTTTCTTTCTCTCAGTACCGAAGTTTTAGTGAGTAAAGCTGAATCTAAAGTTCTAAATTGTCTACTGCAGAAACCAGGTGTTTGATGAATAAAGTGATGGAAAAAATGTGGAAACACGCCAGCCCAACAACTTGGTGCTATTTCGGGAGACAGTCGAGTGGGTACCAAACCGCTCCAGTAACATAGGGGATGAGGTTGTAACCCGATTGACGGGGTTGTGTTTCTGGGAAAGCTAATAAGGTGAGCAGTGGGAAGGTAAGACTCAAATCCTGGTAACAGGAGCCAGAAATATTCTTTCCTGAATGCTGTTTAGTATAAAATTGCTCCGAATTGCTGTGGCTCTCCGCCTCGCTGCCCCAATCCACACCGAATACAGGTGTATTTGCGGCGAGGCAGTGGCCGACAGGTACGGACGGCAGGGCCTTCTCTGCCAAAGGACAGGAGGATGGCATGCAAGACACGGCGAGGTTAACGACATTATCAAAAGAAGCCTTACCACGGCCAGCAGAGAGAGAGCCTCGTTACCCAATGCCCCGCAACTCAGATGAGCCTGTCGGTCGCCCAAACCGGATCACGGTGAACCCCTGGAAGAATGGTAGACAGTTGGTGTGGGACTACACTTGCGTTTCAACCTTAGCCAACACTTATATTAACTTCACTGCTGCACAGGCAGGAGGTGCTGCCAATCACCGGAAGCAGCCAAGTCGCATAAATATGGAAACCTTAATCACCACTACAATTTTGTCCCCATTGCCTCAAAGACACTTGGTGCCTGGGGTAAAAGTGCTGCAAGTTTTTTTAATGAGCTGGGGTCCAAGCTAATTGAAACAACTAGAGACCTTAGAGCTGCCAGTTTTCTGTTTCAGCGCCTTAGTGTGGCGATCCAGAGAGGAAACGCTCACTGCATCTATTGTTCCTGCCCGCCATCTGAGGAGCTGGAGGAGCTGTACAATTTGTGACAAGTAGCCTTGTACCCTGCATGTAACCAATGTTGTAACCCTTTTTGTGTAATGAAATTTTAAATAGAGTTAGATATATATACACACACACTAAAAGAATAGGGATGGTAGGGGAAGAAAAAAAAATTATATATATATTTACATATTAATGACAGTATCAGACCACGAAGGATGGATAAAGTTGATTGGGATGGATAGAGGCAGGAAAGAGGAGATAAGAGGTACAATGTCTTTAATATGAAAAGGCGATATTAATAAGGTATCAGAGTATCAATGTTCCAACTCAGTTCGTCTTTAACTGATCAATTATAAATTTATCTAAATTACCCAAACCGCTATTGTACCAAATTCATGATTTTGTGATCTGTATTAAAGAAGATTCAATTATGTTCCTTTTTAATATGCTTTTACAATTTGTTATTGAAGAAACTACCTCCCAATCAATTTGGTGAGAAGTGTCTGACAAATGAACAAACAAAGCATTATACAATTGGCTGTGTCTTACAGAGTATTCATCTTAGCGAAATTCAACATTTCAAATCTCTGGAAATTTGGCTAACATAGAACCTATTGCAGTCTTCTACAAGGTATTTTGTAGGGGACACAATTATCACTACGAGGACAGTTTTTAACTAATAATTTTCCAACATTATTTTCGTAATTAAACAATACATGTGTATCAAAATGTTTCAAGGCCTTGACAATGTTTCCGAACCCAGAAAAAATTATGTAAACCTAATACATTTTTGGGCGAAATTTCTCACTGCACATATTATTATATTATGCGCGACGTGCTTTACTATGTCGTTCTTTACTACCATTAACAAGTCGTGTAATCACATCTTGATTACATATGGTGCCAAGTTAATGGTCGTCGCCGAAACGTCGTCGTTTGTTCATGTTCTTAGTCACTCATGTTCATCACTTCTCTTTCTACCATACGGCATGTTACTTCCCACCACACTCCACTTCTCTTCCCACAACACTACACATTTCCTTTAAGGCACCGTGCAACCTTGTGAATAACCTACCTCTTAAGGCATCGTGTCTCGTTAGGTAACATTAACTCACCTGAATTTAATCCCCCAATGCCTAATGGCCGGCCTCATTATTTTGAAAAAACCTAGTTCGGAATGCCTCTATGATTGACTCATTCCTTCTTACTCCTCATTGCTCATGTAGACAAGTTTGCAGTTTTATTCAACAGAAAGCAAACAGAGTATCGGAATTTGTTTTTAATTGGTGCTAATGATATTTACACTTTATTCAAATATAATTTTTTGATATCGAAAATGATGAAAATTCAATCAATACAATTTTCTTGGTTTATTAAGTGAACAGGGACTATTGTTTCGGTGTCCCGGATACCTTTTTCTAGCAGTTGATATATACAATTTGCTTTGTTAAAAAACAAAAACAAACTGGTGATAATTCATTTTGATTTGAAGCCTGACATAATTCTCTTTATTTAAACACTATTTTAGCTACTCCATTTTTTTAGATTCACTTTACAAAGATATATAACAAAATCTGAAAATCCAGGATGTGCATTCATTCCATCTCTCGTTATCAAACACTGCACGTCGTATCCATGACATATATTTCTCATTCATCTGTTTTCCAGTTATACATATTACAACATGAAATTATATTGTATTTTACAAACTCCTGCTTTTGTGTCATTGGAAGAATATTATCCAATAAATAGTGATGCATTAACTTTACTAGTGACAATCGAGATAAGGTATCAAAATGCCATAAATTTTGATGTTGTCGTTTATGGAAATGACAAGCGTGTTCTCAGGTTGCCTCGAGATTAATGTTTAAACATGATTTAATATGATTACAACTTTGTCAACTTTTCTCTTTTCTTAATATTTGTCACAAGTTGATACTCAATATAATCTCAGTTTATTGCGTGTAAAACAATCTTTTTTGCTTTTCACCAGTTGAGGATTGGAATTACAGTATATTTATTAAACAAATCCCACATATATATATATATATATATATATATATATATATATATATATATATATAATATATATATATATATATATATAAAATATATATATACAAAAATATATATATATACAAAAAATATTAAAAAATAACAATAGGGGTGGTAGGAGAGGAAAAGATTAAAGTATTCAGTGAGAATCCACAAGGTTTTCTCTGAACACTATTTATTTTCTTCTTCGAGGATGTGGGTCCCTTTAATCAAACCAGTGGTGGTACCCCTATATATATATATATATATATATATATATATATATATATATATATACAATATAATTTTTATATATATATTTCGCCTAGGCCTACCTTTTAAATTACCTCTTTGTAATGTCATTTTAAAGAACTTTTATATTATAATTCACAAGACAACGGGGTATATCATATCTTAAGTTAGTTGTAGATATCTTAGGAAAACCTTTAAAAATAATTCGGGAAATATCGCAAAATATATTATCATATCACTATTTTATCGCTTCCCCTTATGTTTGCCTAATGAGTATATCGAACTAATTAGCACGAGTACCTTAAGTAATTTAGGCCATTTACGAAAACATTTTTCATAGTACATAAAATTATGGATCATTTTTCGCTGAGAGTCAGTGTGTATGTTGCCGCATGCCTGAGAGATGCAGCATCTGGGTAAGGGATAAGATGCAAGAGGACGTCACGGGTTGGGGCGATTCCCGACAACACTACACGCGTCAGGGGACTCGCTCAGTGATGAGGTGTGGTGCAATTGCAAATAATGGAGCCAGCACAGCCCCTTGCAGGAAGGAAGAAGTGTGCACTTGAGCAGGAAGTCAGCGTGAGAGTAGTGAAGGTGTGTTCGTATAAGAGGTGGGCTTGGAATTGTGGAGTTGGCGTGGGATTTGGGTGTTACAGTAGAATGTTGGGAGCTGGAGAGAACTTGGGGATGCTGGCGTGGGGATGGGAATAGGAGCCTAAAGCGTCAGTGGTAATAAAGGCGGCGGAGAGGCGAGTGAATAAGGAATTGCATTGTTCTGCTGAGTAAGAATATAAATACCGGTTATGTAAATGATTAGAACGTGGGCCTTTGTGCAGTAATTGTAATTGGGAAATAGGTCTGTCCAAAAATAAATTGAAATAATATAATGGGTGCTCGATTACCTGGATACTCACAATATTTACTTAAATACTTGTTCTCATCCGAAAGTGAGCAGAAATTTCTTCTATATAAATCTGTGAATATTTTGAAACAAAAATTGCATTATTTTATTTACAACAGTACAATTGATCGTTAAATTAAATAAAGACCCGTACTTGAATAATTGATTGTCCATGAAAATCATCAATCCTAATTACTGAAATGATGTATCTATAACTACCTCAAAGAACCATATTCGTAAAAATGCCTAAAAAGTCTCTCAACATTGCCCATCAGCCATAGTAACCCTAGTAATTGAAGATGACTACAGTATCTGATTTGATCCCCACAAACGATCGATTGGAATGATACACTCTGAAAGAATTCAGCTCTGCAACCTCTTAGTGACAGCTCAGTAAACACAATCACGTACAAAACACACCGAGTCAAATTCTAACACGGGAGATTTTTCCTTATTGCATCCCTTATTTTCCTGACAACGTTCTTCCCTATTACTGGAGTAAGGCATTTAAACATGGGTGGGCTGGTCCGTAGACATACAATTTGAAAATTGAATTATTTTCCAATGCTTTTTAAAAGATTGTTACTTAGTTGTTACTTGATTCACTCGCGTCTTTTTGATAACTTCATAATGCATTTTGAATTTGCCAGAAAAGTTACTGACCACATGACTCTGAGGAACTGCATAAATGAAGACGTATTCATGTTAATAAACAATAAAGCTTAGTAACACTAAAATCAGTGTCACTAAGAGATTACGTGTAGCATTGGAAGACTCAGTAATATAAATTTCTTTCATAACCTTCTAAGTTAATAAGAACGAATAATAAAAATAAATACATTACTGGCTTAATGATATATACTATATTGAAGTATGACAGGTAACTAGGCAAGGGTAAACACAATTAACAATATACTTTTCGTTGTTATTTCAAACTACTAGTATACAAAATAACAAGTCAAATCATTGCCATTAAACAGGCACTATAATTTAGTCCCCAAGTGGATTTTAGAGTTTTTTTTACACAAGTGGGTACAACTGCAGACTAATTCTGACACCTTTAATTAGGCTGAGAGCTTTTACTTACTTAACTCTCAGTAAGCCTACACGAACCTACAATAGGTTACCAGTCAGGTACCCAATTACTGCTGGGTGAACAAGGGCGAAGAGTTACGGATTGGAGCTCAGACCATCCACTTTTCCCAGCATTCGAACCCCGACCATGCTGCTCGTGAAGCGCCACGAGAAACTGTACCTTGATATGATATGGACTTCTTTTGTGAGACACAAGGCTAAAAACCTTTTCAGCATATAATGATCAAACTCAACAAACAAATATGTTTACGTTACCGTAGTGGGTCTTTTGGGATTTACAATTTACTGTTTTTTACAACTATTTGCGATAGATGCAGACCAAACCAGAAATTTTAATCCGGGAAGAAAGATAATTTTTTCATGACTCAAGAAATCCTTTCAGCAATCATCGTGCTAAGCTGATTTATATGTAAAAATCTGAAACGAAGAAGGGGGGGGGGCGGATATAGGTGGCGAAATAATTGAATACATAGAGGGATGCATTGATAGATGGATGTAAAGATAGGTGGAATGATAGATGGATGGACTGGTAGAAGGATTCAGAGATAAATAGATCGATTATTTGATAGAAGGAAAGATGGATGGACGGAAAGAGGGACAGATGAGTACTTGGGAGACAAAGAGACAGTCGCAAGGAATGTCAGGTAAACACCTGTTATATTATACGTCTAATATACAGTATTCTTAAATCTTCAGAACTCCGCGGCATCATCTGTCTGTCTTCACCTTGAATAAAAAAAGAATTACTTTATTTCTCTTTCCCAGACATCCTGTCTGTTAAACCGATATTATTAAGACCTCAAATTTAATCACTTACATATTTCTAGAGATATATTAAGAAAAAAAGTGTTTACTGGTTTTATTATGTACATGAAATGTTGACTTATATTAACCTTCACATTTTGCTGCCTACCAATGTGTCTCTATCATTGTAAGTATTCAGTTGAAGATCACATTTAAAACTTTGATCATTTATTGGGTTTGCTGATTGTTAATGGTCAGCGGAAATCATACATATATATATATATATATATATATATATATATATATATATAATATATATATATATATATATATATATATATTATATATATATATATATATATATATATAATGTCGTACCTAGTAGCCAGAATGCACTTCTCGGCCATCTATGCAAGGCCCGATTTGCCTAATAGGCAGAGTGATTTTCTTTATTTTCAATAAATTGTTTCCTATTGGTTTATTTTAAATATTATATTATATTAAGAACATAAATTATTGATTTAGTTATATTAGTTTAGGTTAGGTTAAGATAGGTTAGGTTAGGTTAGGTAGTGTTGGTTAGGTTCGGTCGATCTACGTTTGTTTTAACTCATAATTAAACAAACTTATTCATACATAACTAAATGAATAGCTTTATCATTTCACAAAAAAAAAATTGAGAAGTATTTAAATTCAGGAAAACTTGGCTTATTAGGCAAATCGGGCCTTGCATAGTAACCCAAGAACTGCGTTCTGGCTACTAGGTACGACATATATATATACATATATATATATATATATATATATATATATATATATATATATATATATATATATATGAAACAGCAAGAGACGACTTCTGACGCCAATTAGCAGGGTTAGAGCTTTCCCATGCCAGCGTTCAAGGTAAGCCATGCCCACTAGCTTCCCGTCAAATACGACCCGCTAATCGGTTTGCTGTTGGGCGCCTAGTCAATCCTCTCAGGTCTGGACTCGAACTCCCCAAATTGCTCACGTGTTGTGAGGCAAGGGGGTGTTATCACTGTGCCATCAGGGACTAGTGACGTGGGGAGAATGGTGTTCCGTGTTGCTGGAAATATAGCAATAGTGGTGTTGTGTGTTCTGCATATATATATATATATATATATATATATATATATATATATATATATATATATATATATATATATATATATATATATATATATATATATATATATATATATATATATATATATATATATATATACCCAAGGACGTGACGTTGTATGGTAATGATAATATGATGAAGTGATGGTGCATTAGCATTAATGATATGGTGAAAGTGGTGTAGCTACCCAGGATGCAAGAAACGTGATAGCTTTACCTTTCTGTGGGATGGGGGCGAGCTTCCCAAGTTGCTGAAGAGAAACATAGCTACTCCGGATTTGAGAACGTTAGGTTACAAATGGTATATATATGCCATAAAGATTGAAGTAAAAGAGTGGAGAGTCATGTTTTGAAATGGAAATTAATTCCCTACTTTTTCAAGCATTCCTGGCAATAGGTTAATAGACAGATGAGGTGGGACAGTGATGTCTGATTAGTGGTAGAGATGTGTGGCCCTCTGAGGTGACGTAAAGCAATATAAAGCTCTCTCTTATTAAAAGATTGTCTTAGTTTATTTTGTTGAAATTGTATTAAATGGTAAATGCTCTATTAATAATGGCTTTCTTATCTGATTAATGAACTTGAACGAAATCAAGTGATCCTATTGCAGAGCCTTTCATCCTATCCCAGATCCGACGACTCTATCCGAAGGCCAGTGATCTTTACCTAGGCGACGTTTTCCAATCACTGGGCCTAACCGAATTCCAATGATACTATCCCCAGCCCTAGTGATCCTAGCCTAACCTTAAAGAACATATGACAATCCCTTGTAATCGTATCTGGGTCCTAGTGATTCTATGCATGCCACAGTGAGCCTGTTTCCCTCTATTTCTCAGCGATTCTATTCCTAACGATAATTTATAGACTATTCCACTACCTGCTCACTTCCCTTTACATTCTTTCTACCTTAAATTCGATATGCAATGAGTATACAAATAATATAATCCACATTACCATATGAATATTCTCTAGTCTTCATCTTTATGAGATTTGACGATAATTGAGAGACAAAAATAAAATGCGTAGCTCATTACAATTAAGTTTTAAATTCCTTCATTATAGCCTTTTCCTTCGAAATTGTTCGAGCGAAAAAATCCAGATGAGCTCTGATTAGTTCCCCAGGATTCTGTACTGGCACCATCAAAATATTTTGGGCAGAATTTTAAAGAGACTAGATTTACGATATACATATCTTAATGAATATTAATTTCCCTGTAATGAATGTAAATATATCCGGGCGATGAAGACAAATATGTACTAGGACTGTGAAGGGTTATCTTGAGATGATTTCGGGGCTTTTTAGTGTCCCTGCGGCCCGGTCCTCGACCAGGCCTCCACCCCCAGGAAGCACCCCGTGACAGCTGACTAACACCCAGGTACCTATTTTACTGCTAGGTAACAGGGGCATAGGGTGAAAGAAACTCTGCCCAATGTTTCTCGCCGGCGCCTGAGATCGAGCCCTGGACAACAGGATCACAAGTCCAGCGTGCTGTCCGCTGGTGGAAATGTCCATGGTGGAGGAGACTAATGTCTCTGGTGGAGATGAATGTCTCTGGTGGAGGTGGCTGAATGTCCCTGGTGGAGGTGGCTGAATGTCTCTGGTGGAGGAGGCTGAATGTCCCTGGTGGAGATAGCTGAATGTCCCTGGTGGAGGAGGCTGAATGTCCCTGGTGGAGGAGGCTGAATGTCCCTGGTGGAGGAGGCTGAATGTCCCTGGTGGAGGAGGCTGAATGTCCCTGGTGGAGGAGGCTGAATGTCCCTGGTGGAGATAGCTGAATGTCCCTGGTGGAGGAGGCTGAATGTCCCTGGTGGAGGAGGCTGAATGTCCCTGGTGGAGGAGGCTGAATGTCCCTGGTGGAGGTGGCTGAATGTCCCTGGTGGAGATAGCTGAATGTCCCTGGTGGAGGAGGCTGAATGTCCCTGGTGGAGGAGGCTGAATGTCCCTGGTGGAGGAGGCTGAATGTCCCTGGTGGAGGAGGCTGAATGTCCCTGGTGGAGGAGGCTGAATGTCCCTGGTGGAGGAGGCTGAATGTCCCTGGTGGAGGTGGCTGAATGTCCCTGGTGGAGAAGGCTGAATGTCCCTGGTGGAGGAGGCTGAATGTCCCTGGTGGAGGAGGCTGAATGTCCCTGGTGGAGGAGGCAGAATGTCCCTGGTGGAGGAGGCTGAATGTCCCGGGTGGAGGAGGCTGAATGTCCCGGGTGGAGGAGGCTGAATGTCCCTGGTGGAGGAGGCAGAATGTCCCTGGTGGAGGAGGCTGAATGTCCCGGGTGGAGGAGGCTGAATGTCCCTGGTGGAGGAGGCTGAATGTCCCTGGTGGAGGAGGCTGAATGTCCCGGGTGGAGGAGGCAGAATGTCCCTGGTGGAGGAGGCTGAATGTCCCTGGTGGAGGTGGCTGAATGTCTCTGGTGGAGGTGGCTGAATGTCCCTGGTGGAGGTGGCTGAATGTCCCTGGTGGAGGAGGCTGAATGTCCCTGGTGGAGATAGCTGAATGTCCCTGGTGGAGGAGGCTGAATGTCCCTGGTGGAGGAGGCAGAATGTCCCTGGTGGAGGAGGCTGAATGTCCCGGGTGGAGGAGGCAGAATGTCCCTGGTGGAGGAGGCTGAATGTCCCTGGTGGAGGAGGCTGAATGTCCCGGGTGGAGGAGGCAGAATGTCCCTGGTGGAGGAGGCTGAATGTCCCTGGTGGAAAAGGCTGAATGTCCCTGGTGGAGGAGGCTGAATGTCCCGGGTGGAGGAGGCTGAATGTCCCTGGTGGAGGAGGCTGAATGTCCCTGGTGGAGGAGGCTGAATGTCCCGGGTGGAGGAGGCTGAATGTCCCTGGTGGAGGAGGCTGAATGTCCCTGGTGGAGGAGGCTGAATGTCCCGGGTGGAGGTGGTATAATGCTTCTGGTTTAGTTGTGTGAATGTGTCTCATGGTGGTAGATAAAAGTCTCTTTTGAATGTGGATGAATGCCTGGTGGATGGGTTTGAATGCTTGTGGCTATCGTTATAAGTTTTAACAACAAACTCTCATTTTGCAGATATCCAGAACTTTTGCAATAGTTGACATCATTAATTTCCTCTAGCGAAAATTAATTTCCAGATGCATCACTAATTTCCTGAATGCATCCTCCATGTTATTATCAGTCTAGCGTATCTCTTGTTGTTCTCTGTCTGAGAGCATCTCTTGATGTTCTCTGTGTGAGAACATCTCTTGATGTTCTCTGTCTGAGAACATCTCTTGTTGTTCTCTGAGATCATCTCTTGTTGTTCTCTGACTGAGTGCATCTCTTGCTGTTGCGAATTTGGCTCATTTTTTCTTCTTGTGCATTCGCCCAAAAGTTAAATTATTTCATTTATATACAAGAGTTCTCACTTACGATAATCGGTAATTAACAGAACAATTGAGGCTGTCATGCTGCATGCTAATATGACTCGTATGAACTGATTAGGAGCTGTTAAAGAGTATGTTATGTCCAACACTGTAGTCTAGCGGACTATCTTGCCTAGCTGCGAAAAAAAACGACGGAGGCCCCAATTCGTTGCAAAATCACCCAGATGAGGCCAGAAATTCTCAGAATGTCACTTGATAATGATAACTCTGCAATAGAGAAAACTATTGAGATTATGTAACTAAAGAACCTAATTAACAAATGCTAATCTAACCAGAACATACCCACCTAACTATATCTTACCATAGTCTAAAATAACCTAAATTAACTTGGTCTATTATAACAAAACAGAAGTTAACCTTTGCTCTTCCTAATCCCACCTACCCTACCTTAACCTATCCTATCCTATAGCTGCCAAACCTAACCTTGCATTATACAGAGATACCAAACATTGCCTAACCTTGCTCACTCTACCAAGACTTTTCCTAATGATGTGTTAGTTTAGATTAAAACCATTGGTCATCATTTTTTTTTCTGATAAGTAAATAGGTTTACGTTCGGTAAGATTTCCTGGAATTTTCACTACCGTCACATAATGTGTTCTAAATGTCCCATTTCATTCCTTGAATATGATACTTAATCATAAAATCAACAGTTTTGTGAAAACTGATGCATTTTGGAACAATGCATTGAATGAAACTTTGTGTGGGTAAATTGTAAATGTTAACTACTGCAAAACACAGAAAAATATGAATTAGCATCTAAATAAAATACCATAAATCAGTTGTTTTTTAAGCGACAAAAGAATGAAGTTATCTCTAAATTTGGAAAGTGAGCGATGTTGTCATACGATTGCCCATTGTAATTGAAAATAAGCGAAATGTTATCGAAGTTTCCTTAGGATAACTAACCTTAGGATAGCAAAATAGTATGATGTTAGCGAGGTCTCCTTAGGATAACTCCGGGGTCCATATTTTCTACTTGGTAAATGAGGCATCAGCTGAAGACCAGACCACACACCAGGAGATAAGAAGTCGACGATGTTTCGGTCCGTCCTGGACCATTATAAAGTGGATTGTGGTTCATAACGAACAAACGTCGTCGTTCCCTCATCTTCTGATGAGTGGTTTAGTCTTGATTTCTTTAGCCACGATATTGTGACTTATCGTCTGCGCAGAAGATGAACGTTAACCTTCTCTGTTGTGCCAAGTGGAATCGACCGTGTAAATACTCAGTTGTGAACTGATTGCACTCACCATTGCTACATGATAAACATAAGTTTCCTCGACAAATTTCTAAATTTGTTTACAGCCACTCGCTGATTATTGGTTACATATATATTAACTTCCTTATTCACACATTCATCATATATGTTTTCATTCTTCCTGACCTTCCGCTTCTTCTATCAAATTAAATGTAATACAGCAAACACACTCCGCTTGAATCATTTCAATTAGTTGAACCAGTCTAATTACTTCTGCCTATCCCACACTCCTAGCCCCTCAAACACACGACGAAACTAGGACGTTTCTACAATATTCGAACACGTTTTAACACCTAACAATTGTAATGCCAAACAATTGTATTAACTAACATCCTGTTATAAGAGTTCACTAAGATCACTTAGGGATCACTAAATTAATGCAAAATTTTTTCTCATAAGTTTTTAATTATATTAGCAAGTGACATATCTTACCCAAGGAGTTATGGAAGGCAAAGTGCTCTAGGCCTTACACTGAGTTGTCGAGTTGTTTAAATTTATGCGATTTATCAATAAGTTTAGCTTAATATAATAATAGTAATTTCTGTCTGTCTGATTGCCTGTTCGAGAACGATTGTATGGCGTGTGTTATTTAGATAGCTGCTGTCGATTCCAAGACCTGTCTTTAAGTAGAGTTATCTTTTTCTGTTACAACCAGTGACTCATATTAAGCCTGAAATGGGCATCTATTGTTCATAGAGAGTTAACAATTTAATTTCCAGCTGTGGTCCATTACCGTACATTATTGGGAAAAACAAGTGTTTCCTCTGCAGGAGAAGTGAAACAGGAGGGAGGATAGAGAGTAGAGAAATGGAAGTGAGATTCGGAGAACGAGGAGATGGATGTGTGGGAAGAGAGCAAAGTGGGACTGTTGAAAGAAAGTGAACAATGAGAAAAAGGGGACAAATATAGGAAGGGCTGAAGGAAATATAGTTATGACAGGAAAGAAAGAGAGGAAAAGAATAACTGAAGGATGAGAAGACTAATTAAAAAGATGGAGGCTCATGGTATGGCTGGGGGGGGTGCTATATTATGTGGGATTAGGGCATGGCTATACCACAGGTAACAGAGTTAGTTTAAATGGGGTTAAGTCAGAGTGGGAAACTTTTATAAGTGGAGTCCCTCAAGGCTCTGTCCTGGGACCTCTGTTATTCATAATATATATAAATGATTTAGATTCAGGTTTGAGTAGTAATATTTGCAAATTTGCCGATGATACAAAAGTCGGGAGGAAAATAAACACGGAAAAAGACTTACTATCACTACAAGACGATCTAAATAGGGTTTTTAAATGGTCAAAACATTGGCACATGCAGTTAAATGCTGACAAATGTGAAGGTCTGAGGTTAGGCAATGATATAAGTCTCAAGATACGAGCTAGATAGTATCAGGATTGCGAAGTCGAATTGCAAAAGGGATCTAGGAGTTATGATTAGTATAAATTTAAAACCAAAAAATCAATGCATAAATGATCGTAATAAGACACCTTTAAGTTACCTTTATTTATATGTTTCTATGTTCTTATGAGAAAAGAGAAAGAAAAGTAATGTTGAGAAGAACTGAGAAAACTAAAATAATGATAGAAAGGATAAAGAGAAAGAGACCAAATGGACAATGAATAGAAAGTAGAAGTAATGAACAAAACGGTGCATTTGAAAAACGGTGAAAATCTTCACCTGTAATATACATAGCTATCGAAACTGTATACTTATCACAATACTATACATTTGAATGTCATGACTGAAGAACTTGTATATTCCCAACCGTTTACGTAGACATGAAGGATACATACAACTATATATAAATACCAACTTCATACCTGAAACAATAAAGGGGGACATTGGCCATAGTAACCAGTGAACAAACATTTATATCACAGCATCTAATAGCTGAAATGTGACAGCAAATGAACTATGACAAGCACTCAGGTCCTGAATGATTCAGATATATTTACAAATAAACCTGTACTGAAGCATTTGTAATCCGGTTATTGAAACATGTTCACGAGAACACACAGGAACACTGATGAAAAACAAATAGACCTCCGAAAGCGTAAACATGAAAGTTGGCGCACTTTGAAAAAGTTACATCACGCATGAGGTTAATTTTTTTAGTCTACAATGCATGACCTTTATATTCCTGTGCCACCATGCACGAGCTTTATATTGCTTTGCAACCATGCGTGGGCTTTATATTCTTTTGCAACCATACACAAGCTTTATATTCCTGTGCAACCATGCATGGGCTTTATATTGCTTTGCCATCATCCTAACCTATCAAGTCCGATGTTTATTATTCCTCAGTTGCGTAAATTTTGCGACGGTATAAGTTCAATAAACCACTCTCAAATATACGTTAGGGTCGATAGAGAAAACATTATTACGAATGAAATGTGAGGACCGATAGATAGTTATTTGAGATGGAACACTATGCCATCTATCACCTAAACAGCACGAAGAACAGAGTAGATTTTATTACCACAGACAAGATTCTGAGGGGAATAGACAATGTGGAAAAGGGCCGCATTAAGTTGACTGGTTGTAGTACCCTGTACGGATAGCCAACAAGTGGAATGCATTGAATGAAGAAGCTGTGGAAGCCCCCTCAATCCACAACTTTAAGGATAGATTCGACAGGATTTACAGGGTTGTTGATTTGTTGAACCAATTATCGGGTAACGTGGTGGAGGTGGGGGTCCCTTGATTGTTTCAAGCGTGGGTTGGACATGAATATGTGTGGGATTGGGTGGTTGTAAATAGGAGCTGTCTCATACGGGCCAATTTGCCTTCTGCAGTTACCTATATTTTTAGGTTCTTATGTTCTTATGACAAAGATTTTGAACGTCAGAATTACGTAGTCAGCAATGAATTACATAGCAATGTATTGCGGCAGTGTGTTTATAATTCATTGCTTATTAATCACAGGGAAGTAAGATCTATCCCTTTATTTCTCGCTCACTAGTCTTGCTGTACCTGTCAACTATCATACAACAGGTTAAGCAAGACTAGTAAGCGAGAAATAAAGGGCTACACCTTACTTGATTAATAAACCCTGTGATTAATAAACAATGAATTGTAAGCAGGCTACATCTTACTTCCCTGTAATTAATAAACAATGAATTGTAAGCAGGCTACGGGCTCACCATAGCCCGTGCTACATGGACACTTCGTCCTGAGTAGCTAAATCTTTAACAACAAAGCAGGCTACACCTTACTTCCCTGTGATTAATAAACAATGAATTGTAAGCACTCTTGCCGCCAGGCAACAGTCGGGTCCGGTCATCACAAGTTAACTTACTGCCGGTGTTCCCTCATCGTTAATAAAACTTGACCTCGTCTCGTTAGCAAATACACTCGCGCAGGTTATATTAAGCCCGGTATGGTGTCAGGTGAAATTGCAATAATTATTGAGCTCAATGGACGCCGATAACATCGCAACTCGCGCCAATTAGGTAACCAGGGTGGGACACTGACGGAGCGGAATGAAGTCAATAACGTTTTCAGATCACGACAATTCACAGCAACACTGCAGGTCAGTAATAGCAAATTGCCAATTTCCTGAAAAAAACTGTGCCAAATGCATCAGCTATCAAGGGAACTCTGCCATATTGTGCTTAAATTAACATTTTAAAATGGTTTTAATATTAAAAATTAAAATTAATAATAATAAAAAATAAACTTCAATCTTTTAATGACTATTTAATTTACATTGTCTGCTAGATATTGAACGTGTTCTGGGAGTTGCCATTTATGTGATATTAGTATAATTTGGTATCGAGGATGATTAGATTTTCAAATCTAAATCTACGGTTATTCACTGCATTGTGCTTAAATTATATATATATATATATATATATATATATATATATATATATATATATATATATATATATATATATATATATTAGGGGTACCACCTCTGGTGCAATTGCAGGGACCCACATCCTCGAAGAAGAAAACAAAGAGCATTCAGAGAAGATCTTGTGGATTCTCACTGAATACTTAATTCTTTTCTTCTCCTACCACCCCTATTATTTATATATATATATATATATATATATATATATATATATATATATATATATATATATATATATATATAATATAATATGTATTGGAGTTGCCCTTCGCCTTGCCACCCACCATCCTCACAACGTAGATGCATTTGCGGAACTGCGATGGCAGACCAATATGGTCGTCATGATCTGGTATGTCGTAATTACAGGGTAAGATTGCAAGACAAGGAAAAGTCAATGACATCGTCAAGAGTAGCCACAGCCTGCTGCCCAGCACAAAGAGAAGGACGTTCAGGACGTGAGCTGAACCTCACGTCCCTAGAAAACAGAAGAGTAGTGGGTAGACATGATAACCACCTACAAAATTCTCTGACGAATTGACAGGGTGGACAAACTCTTCAGCATGGGTGGAGCAAACAAGGGAACACAGGTGGAAACTTAGTATCCACATGAGCCACAGAGACATTAGAAAGATTTTTTTCAGTGTCAGAGTAGTTAGTAAATGGAATGCACTAGGAAGTGATGTGGCGGAGGCTGACTCTATGCACAGTTTGAAATGTAGATATGATAGAGCCCAGTAGGCTCGGGAATCTGTACACCAGTTGATTGAAAGTTGAGAGATGGGACCAAAGAGACAAACCTCAACCCCTGCAAGCACAAATAAGTGAGTACTTATTCAGCCCCATCGACCCCCAGAAGCGCCCAGATGGGGTCACCTTGCTTCCTTGGAAGGATGGTAAGCAAGTGGTGTGGGACTACACGTGCGCTGCCACACTGGCCAGTACCTACCTCCACTACAGCACACGTGAAAGCGGTGGTGCTGCTTCTTTCAGGGAATCGCAGAAAATTATAAAATACAGAGGTCTGGCACACTGCTACAGCTTTGTTCCGATTGGTTTGGAGACCTTCGGTTCGTGGGGAAAATGTGAATTGAAGTTCCTGAAGGAATTGGGGGACAAATTGGTCGGCGCTACAAAAGACCAGAGACCAAAAAGTTTCTTTTTCCAGCGCCTCAGTGTTGCGATTCAGAGGGGAAATGCCTGTTGCGTCTTGGGCACGAGTTCAACATCAGAGGAATTTGGAGCAGTGCTTGACTTGCAACAATGATCGAATCTGTCTGTGACATTTATCCATGTTTCCCATTGTCGTGTTATTTATTTTACTTGTATTGGTTCTGTTGTGAATGTGTTAAGGCCACATTTGTAATCATGTAATATTGTACAATAAATTTCCATATATATATATACAAATATATAAGGGGGTGGCAGGAGAAGACGATATGTGCCAGTGCACAAGAGAGCCATACAAGGCTCTCCCGGGTGCTGCATATCGTCTTCTTCGAGGCTTTTGGGTCCCTACGAACAACCTGAGGTGGTACCCCAATATATATATATATATATATATATATATATATATATATATATATATATATATATATATATATATATATAGTTCCGTAATATGGGTATTTATGGTAGGTTCTATTTTTATGTGGATTACCTCAATTATTTGTTAATGTTCTGAATTTATATATGAATGCGCTTAGGTTCACCTCTAAACGTGCACAGTGATGTGACCACCTCCCTATAGTCTAGTGGGAATTCAGAGCAGTATGGGTTCGAATCCTTGTCGGGTTATTTAGAGTTCTTGGTGAGCAAAGAGCTTACCCATGACTAAATGAGTATATATATGAGTAACCTACACATATATAAAACTTAAGCGTGTTTAATTATTTTGAAAGGTTCGAGCGACTAAAGTCATGTTCACTGAGTTACTGGAATGAACTGTAACCTTGACTGTTGCCGACACAGAGGGACACCTGTATGTCCTCTCTCAATCCCAGCAACCTCTGGTGTCCATTAAACTCTCCCTCTGTTCCTCCTCCAACATGTCTCCCCTCTCACATTCTTCATTTCTTACTTCAATTTCCAATTTTCCTTCCCACCATTCTCATTCTGGAAATTGGAAACAAATTCACTCCTGAATTTGGATTTACCTGGTTTTCTTCTAAGGTTTAAAGTGTTACTTGTTTTTGTTCGAGTCAGAGTTTTGGCACTGTATTCTATCACATTGTACTCAACCACACTATACTCTACTACACTGTAGTAGAGTCTCCCTTCATACCCTCATTCCTTGCAATTCTGGAACGAGCTTTGTTGCAAAGTTGTGTGTGATAATTTATTGTGTGTGTGGCACACATAGTGTGTGTGTGTGTGTGTGTGTGTGTGTGTGTGTGTGTGTGTGTGTGTGTGTGTGTGTGTGTGTGTCTGTGTTCTTGTGTGTGTGTAAAAAACGTAAGGAGCGTGTTTTTGAATAATGTCTTGACGTAATTGTAAATTGTTTTGGACGAGAACATTTATAATGACGACGCAATAAATGATTACCTACGTTTCGCTTTGGCTGGATGTGCTAACACCTCAGACTTTTGGTAAACAGAGAATTTAATTTCTTTGTTCAAGAATGATATTTACCATGCAGTCAAATTCGTTTCATACAGAAAGGTCATAGAACCTGATCTTGTGACATTACCAGTACATCATTTTAAGGAGGATTTCGTTAAAGTTGTTAACGTAATGAACGAAGCTGTGATAATTAACTATACGGATTTCTTATTGCTGTTGCACCTTGATAATGAAAATAGTAGGAATCCTATCCAGTATATCACGCGTGATACATACTTCATACCTTATGAGACAACGGGAAAAATATATATTGAAAATCTTTAAAAGTATTATTTTACTACAAGTATCTTTTCTAAAAAAAATTGTAACTGTTTATTTAATTTGATTTGCATGATCAATTTATATAATTTCTGTATATCGGGTTACCAAGGATATGCATGCACATTTAAATTGTTGGGGTCTTCAGATTACTGCGTTCACTCCTGTCTTCGAATTGCAGGAATACATGTCTGCCTTTGAATCCTTTTCCAGGAATATATGCATGACTCACCCAAGCAACGTACCCAGTATTAAGCTTTAGTCGAAGAAAAGAACACAGAATTATTTATAAAATGCATAAGTTTTCTGCATGGTGTCCGGAGACGCATTGTGAGTCTTTTGTTGAGGTATCTTTGTTTTCTGCCTGCAGGCCTTCTCAAGATATCTGGTCGAGAGTGGAAGTAATATGTAAAAAAAATCATCAATCATTCATGTCTTTTTTATTTTTTTTTAACTTTTTATTAAATTGCATTATGTTCAAAACAATAAGCAATATTATTGTGCGGATTACGTTCAATAAATATTTTCGGTGTAGCTGTTTTCTGTATTCTCAATATAAATCAAATATTTAAACTTTACTATTATTCATTAAATACACATCGATTATTATAAGCTTTACCTGAAATAGATATTTGTTATTGGTAAACACAAATCAACAGTTTTTGGAGGCGATGAGTCACAATAACGTGGCTAAAGTATGTTGATCAGACCACACACTACATCACAATCGACTTGAGAATGGTCCAGGACGGACCGAAACGTCGTCGTCCCTTCGCCTTCTTGTGTGTGGTCTGGTCAACAGCTTTGGGAATTTTGCTTACGTCTGGATGACTGTAGCTCTGTGAGGTTCTTAAGCAGAGTCTCAATCAACACACTTGTTCGGGCTAATTTCATTTTTACCCTGGTTATGGAAATGTTTTTATCATTGATTGGGACAAATTTGTGTAATTCTCGATAATGTTTGCAAGGATATAGTTGAAACTTGATATCATAACTGATATGATACATAAAACGATCCAGTGGATCGTATAAACCATTTGTGATAGCAATGATCAGTTAGTTTTGCTTTCTTAACAATAAATTTATAGGTAATCGGATGAACTTTATTAAACGTTCATCCGCCTTTTACTGTCCTTTACTTTCCCTTTACTGTCTCTATTGAATCAATAATCATTCCTTCAATTAGGCGTGTCTCTCTGATATTTGAGCACTTATATACAATTTTACTATTATTAAAATTCATATTATGATTAAACTTCCAACAAGGGTTAGCAGTGACATTATTTTTATCAAATTTGATTACAGCTCTTTTTGTGTTGATTAACTTTTTTTTTCCATAAACCATGACCAGTCCCACCAACGTTTTATCATTCCAGTCATTACAATTGATCACATAAACACACATTGTTCATATTATTATTATAAGTATTAACGTCCCAATGTATTTAGCGCCTCAGAAAGTGCTTCCAATATGTCAAGTCTAAATTATACAGGACTTTTGTATCAGAACTTACTGAAGCTAAACCTCAGTGTTTTATTAACGATGTAAGTAAATGGCCTGGATTAATATATCTATGCATTTTGCATCAGTATATATATATATATATATATATATATATATATATATATATATATATATATATATATATATATCTGGTTGATTACCTAGTTGATGAGGTTCTGGGAGTTCTTCTACTCCCCAAGCCCGACCCGAGGCCAGGCTTGACTTGCGAGAGTTTGGTCCACTAGGCTGTTGCTTGAAGCGGCCCGCAGGCCCACATACCCACCACAGCCCGGTTGGTCCGGCACTCCTTGTAGGAAGCAATCTAGTTTCCTCTTGAAGATTTCCACGGTTGTTCCGGCTGAATATTCATATCGACTGAATATGATTTAAATGTAAATATTGTGACATGATTTTCAGCTCTTCCAGAACGTCCAGGAACGTGTGCACTAAAACACCATTTTCATTTTACGTATTTTTCCTACACTACAGAAAGAAGCCTTTCCCAAAATTGTTTATATACAATTTTGTTCTTTAATACTCGCAATCCTGTAAAGGGTTTATAAATGATTAAAAGGATCACTCTGTAAAAGGAGGAAAGTATTTTGTATCCTTATAATTTGGACAGTTTGTGTTCATGATGCAACTCAGAATATAGATATACATAAACACACACACACACACACACACACACACACACACACACACACACACATACACACACACACACACACACACACACACACACACGCGCATACCTGGTTGATACCTGGTTACCTGGTTGATGGGGTTCTGGGAGTTCTTCTACTCCCCAAGCCCGGCCCGAGGCCAGGCTCGACTTGTGAGAGTTTGATCCACCAGGCTGTTGCTTGGAGCGGCCCGCAGAGCCACATACCCACCACAGCCCGGCTGATCCGGGACTTGTCTTAGGAAACAGTCCAGTTTTCCTAAGACATATATATATATATATATATATATATATATATATATGTCTTATATATATATACACTCCGGGGCCTGGTAGCCTGGTGAATAGGGCGCAGGATTCGTAATTCTGTGGCGCGGGTTCGATTCCCACACCAGGCACAAACAAATGGGTAAAGTTTCTTTCACCCTGAATGCCCCTGTTACCTAGCAGTAAATAGGTACCTAGGAGCTAGTCAGCTGTCACTGGCTGCTTCCTGGTGTGTGTGTGTGTGTGTGTGTGTGTGTGTGTGTGTGTGGTGTGCGGAAAAAAGTAGTAAAAACAGTTGATTGACAGTTGAGAGGCATACACAACGCATTAGAGGGGATTTTTAGGTCCTCTTCAATACTATTTTTATGTTCTTTTTATCCTTCCACCCCCTTCCTGTTGGGATTTTTTAGCTTTTATATATATATATATATATATATATATATATATATATATATATATATATATATGTGTGTGTGTGTGTGTGTGTGTGTGTAAATGTAAATATTCGTTTGTTCAAAATCGCTGATCTACGAAAGATCTTCACCGATTGCTTTGAAATTTTGACACATCGTTTCACTCGCATACGAGTGTGTTTTTATGTACCTACTATACAGATGTCATGTTTGTGACAGGTAAATATATTCCTTTGATAAAAAAACTGTTTTTTCATGTGAGTTTTCACGTGAGGGAAATCTCTGAAACCTCTTTACTGATTCCTTTGAAATTTTGACTCAACGTTGCAGTCGAATACGTGCGTGTTTTTATATTCCAACTATATACATGCCACACCTGTGACAGGTAAGAACGTGCTTAAAAAACAATGAGCCACTTCTTGAACGTTAGAGCAACACACGCTGTAATCTAATTTTGACACAACATTCCATTCAAATTCGCACATATTTTTATATACCTCCTATAAAGATGTCATGCCTGTGACAGGTAAAAACAGGTTTTTTTTTAAAGCACCATATGTTGCAAGTAAGAGCAACACATGCTATACTAGATATGTAACGATTCCATTTCAATGTTTTCGATTGCATTGATAAAATAAATTTTCATAGATTTCGATTGTTTTTCATTTTGGTTTAATTATTTTGAGTGACATTGTGTTAGAATTGAGCTGTGTTGTTTACAATACCGTTCATTCGTGAGTATATTTTTTTTTCATATTTCATTTTTTAGCTGTTCTTCTTATTTTTCAGTGATGGGAACATCAGACCATTTGGGAACACATCGGATGAGGAAATGGGGCACGGTGGAGAGGACTAGCGAATGGTGGGAGGTGGTAATGGTGGGGAAGACGAGGTAACAGGGGAATGGAGAATGGTGTGGAGTACGAGAGAATGGGGAGTAGGGGATGCTGGAGAGGACGAGGGGACAGGGGAGTGAGGTATGGTGGGGTAGGACTAGGGAATAGGGGAGGGTGAGAATCGTGGGGCGGACGAGGGGCCGGGGAGTGGGGGATGGTGGGGAGGATGAAGGATGAATAGTGGGGAGGACAGGGACATGTGGGAGAGGGGGAATGGTTGGGATGACAAGGAGACTGGGGAGTAGAGGATGGTGGGAAGGACGAAGGGAGAATGGTGGGGATACGAGGGGATGGGGGAGTGGGGATTGGTTGGGAGGACGAGGAGACAGGGAAGAGGGTAATGGTGGGGAATAGGGGATAGGAGAGGGTTGATGTGGCTCAGCAATGTGCATGCGTTACTGAGACACAGCAACATGTGGCCAGGTACAGCTAGTATCTCTCTCTCTCTCTCTCTCTCCCTCCTCTCTCTCTCTCTCTCTCTCTCTCTCTCTCTCTCTCTCTCTCTCTCTCTCTCTCTATCTCTATGTATATATAAATATATATTTCTGTAATTGGAGGCTAGTTTTTTCTTGTTGACATATGTTATTGATTATGACAGAATGGGTGAGGTCATTGATTTCAGCACGAATCTTCCGAATACATCACATGTTCATTTGCACTTGAGAAAGTAGTTTACATCTGATAGCTGTGACATCTTGTAAATCAGACACCTAGTGCTTTAGAGACTGTTCGTATTAACTGGGATAGCGTAAAAAAAGGTATACGATAACTAAATACTGAACGAGCGCATGTGATTGATCGCTGGTGAAAAGGTTAATGCCGAAATGTAATAATTTTATTGATATATCATTAACCCGATATAAAACTAAGAGTGGGAACAAATAAGCGATTACAATAACTGTAGCTTGTGTTAGTGCGATTAAGCAGTCGATGAGTCACAATAACGTGGCTGAACAATGTTGACCAGACCACACATTAGAAGGTGAAGGGACGACGACGTTTCGGTCCGTCCTGGACCATTCTCAAGCCGATTGTGTCCATTCTCAAAATCGACTTGAGAATGGTCGAGGACGGACCGAAACGTCGTCGTCCCTTCACCTTCTAGTGTGCGGTCTGGTCAACATAGTGCGATTAATATCTCTGGTTTGGCCATTCAGAGTGCAATAACCTAGGGCGGGCAAACGTGAGAGGCAGCTACCGCAGACATGTGTGTCGTCTGTGGCTGCCTTCAGGAGACGTGTTCCACCGCCCATCATTTCCAACGCCTGACATTCCCCGCAGGAAGCGGTACATTTCGCTTCCGAATATCCAGCACCGTGACAATCTAATTTCCATCTTGACATCCCTGAACGAAAGAGATATCATTTTCTCTGATGACAGGCAGTAAAGTATATTTTCGAATAGTGATGTACATCGCAGGATGATTTGTGTGTTAATGAATATCTTAACTTCCGACACCGGAAGTTATATATATATATATATATATATATATATATATATATATATATATATATATATATATATATATATATAAGTTTTCCTGAATTTACTAATTTTTCGAATTTTTTTTTTACTTTTGAAATGATAAACTATCCATTTCATTATGTATAAGTTATTTTTTTTTAAATTCAGTCAAAACTAACGTAGATACATGACCGAATCTAACCTATCTTAAGCAAACCTAAACTAACATAACAGCTACCCCTCCCCTGTCCCCGCGTCCGTCCGAATATTCCCGACCTCCCCCATCCCCTCGTCCTCCCCACAATCCCCCACTCTCCTGTCGTTCTGTACTTCCCCACATTTCTCCACTCCCCTGTCCCCTCATCCCCACCATCCCTCACTCCCATTCCCTCGTCCTCCCCACCATTCCTCACTCCCTCGTCCAGTGCGTTCCCAAAGAATCTGATGTTCCCATCACTGAAAAATAAATACAGGTAAAAAACGAAATGAACAAAATAATTAAAAAAAACATATAAAATAGACTATACTCAGAAAATGAATAGTATGGTAAACAGCACAGCTCAATTCCAATGCAATGTCACACAAAATAGTTAAAGTAAAATGAAAATAAATCGTAATCTATGAAAATTCAATTTATCAATGCAATAAAAACATTGAAATGGAATCGTAACATATTAGTATAGCTTTGTTGTTTTTACGTCCAACAGATGATGCTGTTTTAAAAAAATAAGCACGTTTTTACCGTCCCCAGGTGTGGTCGGCTATATTGAGATATATCAAACATGCAAGTATTCGAATGGTACGTTGTGTCCAAATTTCAAAGCAATCGGTGAAGAACTTTCGGTGTTAAGTGATTTGAACAAACGAACATTTATATATATATATATATATATATATATATATATATATATATATATATATATATATAATATATATATATTTATATATATATATATATATATATATATATTATAATATATACTATATATATATATAATATATATAATATATTAGATAGATAGATTGTCTGACACTGACAGCCAAAGACCCACAGAACGTCTGGTCATAGCTCTGGTTCAATCTGTCACGTATAATATCGGCCAGTAAATGTCATGCTCACTAGGTAGATTGACAAATGCTTTTGACATTTTAAAACACTCTGGGCATCCCTAGGGACTCTGTCATCATAAGAACTGCCTTCCTGGAATTGAATTCACTCACCACCTGTCTTAAATATATAATTAACGTCAGTTACCATAACATAACGTAAACAAATTAGGAATAACGACGCCTGTCGAGATTACCTTTTTTAATAATCAAGTAAAATGGGAATTTCTATATAATATCAATATTATTCTTCTGGTATATTTAAACCCTCCCGTCTGATTATCGAATGTCTTCTAGTGGTAGTGATTTGCCTTGGGGCAGAATCTGATCAAGCTTAAAAAAACTAAAATAATAATACTGTTTAACAATCTGCAAAAACTAATTGGAAATAAGTTAAAAAGTCAATTGAAAGGAGATGTAAAAAGATTTGTCATGTATGATAATATATTGGTAACGATTATCTGGAGAAAATGGCATGTTCTCATTGGCATTAATATGCTGTCTTAACATGTTCTCACTGGCATTTAACATGCTAATATTCATATTCTCACTCATATTTTACATGCTTATATACATGTTTTCAATGGCATTTAATATGCTTATATATATGTTCTCACTGACATTTAATATGCATATTCATGTTCTTACTGGCATTTA
>WNGS01169498.1:29834148-29859730 GCA_020271785.1 Procambarus virginalis
TGACTAACCATCCTGTGTGATAGGATTGTATATTTCAAATGCTCCTTTAATCTCTTTAACTTTACGTTATTCATTATCAGTATTATCCTCTCCATTTGTACTTGGGAGGGTTTAGATTCTCTTACACCCAAGTTTTCAATATAGATCATACGGTTACCTATATTTTCGTTTCCAGCGACGCTCAAGTTTTCACTAACACTCATACTATTTCCCTTGGTTGTGCTTCCAACGACGCTCAAATTTTCAGTTACTTTCTCTTGCTTGTGAGAGTTTCTCTTGCTTATGGTATCAGTGACGCTCAGATGATCGGTATCTAAACCACAATTTCTCTTGCTTGTGCTTCTATTGAAGTTCCAATTTTCAGTATCCTACTTACTATTTTCGGTGCTTTCGTTTGCGGCGTTATTCAAATATTCACTCGTCTACTCACTCGTTTCATTGCGGACATCTCCAGCATCACTCGCGTCTCTACTCTCCTGCACTCGAGAGTCATTTTCAACAGACGTTTCATGACGAGTGGACTCAATATTATCAGATTCAGAGACAGCAGACGAAGCAATTTTCTCTCTGTATTATTTAACCTGATTCAATGGCTTATTTAGTTTAAGGTCAACATGCGAATCATCTAAAGAGCTCGTCGTAAAAATGATGTCGAGAATGACATCATCGTCTAAGTTTAATCTATAGGTTGAGTTCTCATCCATGTCAACTTATTATATGAAGTCTGCGACATTGATTTTTGACTTGGTTATTGTCTCATCATTTCTCATAACCTTGACAATTAAAAAAGAATTCTTGCTTTCTTTCCTCAAGTCTCTTAATATAGTAGAGTTTCTCACCTAATTAAATTTCAGATATCTCGTATCTGAGTCAAAAAATTTTGAATTTGACTTTAGGTCGACGTTCAGTATGGTAATCCTCTTGCTAAAATACGATAAATAAGTACTCGGTTTTTATAACAATATTTTAATACTTGTAGGTAAATTTACCGTTCTTGTGGACCTATAAATAACTTGGCAAACGTCACTCTCCATAGAAGACATGACTGACGAATTTTACATCATAATATTTATCAATAGATATTACATGTATATTTTCACATATATATAGAAATTACATATATGAAGACAAGTTGGAACAGATGTTAATTGTTCTCAAATGTATGAAGATGTGGATGTGAATAGTGTGGGAGTTGAAGGTGTGGGAGTGTTGACAGTGTGGGAGTGTTGAAGGTGTGGGAGTGTTGACGGTGTGGGAGTGTTGACAGTGTGGGAGTGTTGACGGTGTGGGAGTGTTGAAGGTGTGGGAGTGTTGACGGTGTGGGAGTGTTGACAGTGTGGGAGTGTTGACGGTGTGGGAGTGTTGACGGTGTGGGAGTGTTGACGGTGTGGGAGTGTTGAAGGTATGGGAGTGTTGACGGTGTGGGAGTGTGACAGTGTGGGAGTGTTGACAGTGTGGGAGTGTTGAAGGTGTGGGAGTGTTGACGGTGTGGGAGTGTTGACAGTGTGGGAGTGTTGACGGTGTGGGAGTGTTGACGGTGTGGGAGTGTTGACGGTGTGGGAGTGTTGACGGTGTGGGAGTGTTGACGGTGTGGGAGTGCTGACAGTGTAGAAGTGTTGACGGTGTGGGAGTGTTGACAGTGTGGGAGTGTTGACGGTGTGGGAGTGTTGACAGTGTGGGAGTGTTGACGGTGTGGGAGTGTTGACAGTGTGGGAGTGTTGACGGTGTGGGAGTGTTGACGGTGTGGGAGTGTTGACGGTGTGGGAGTGCTGACAGTGTGGAAGTGTTGACGGTGTGGGAGTGTTGACAGTGTGGGAGTGTTGACGGTGTTGGAGTGCTGACAGTGTGGAAGTGTTGACGGTGTGGGAGTGTTGACAGTGTGGGAGTGTTGACGGTGTTGGAGTGTTGACGGTGTAGGAGTATTGACGGTGTGGGAGTGTTGACAGTTTAATTACCCCTTACCTATCTACCTGGTACCTAAGTACTATCCGGCCCAAATGGTTGGGCGCACTTGACTATGAGTGAGTGTGGATGGCGTTACCGTACTTTGCCCAAAATCACACAATGAAATTATTTAAATAATCTCAACGGGACGGTAGAGCGACGGTGACATTAGGCTATGCAGGTCGGCGTTCAATCCCCGCCCATCCAAGTGGTTGGGGGCACCATTCCTTTCCTCTGTCCCATCCCAAATGCTAATCCTGATCCTTTCCCAGTGCTATATAGGCGCAATGGCTTGGCGCTTTATCCTGATAGTTCCCTTTCGTTCACCTGGAAAAGTCTTAGGTAACCAGAAGCAAGTATTAATTCCCCCCCCCTCTTCCAGGGGTATGGATTCTTAATTCTCCCTCTTCCAGAATATGTATTCTTAATTCCCCTCTTCCAGGGGTATGGATTCATAATTCCCTTCTTCCAGAATATGTATTCTTAATTCCCCTCTTCCAGGGGTATGTATTCTTAATTCCCCTCTTCCAGGGTATGGATTCTCAATTCTCCCTCTTGCAGGGAATGGATTCTGTAGCTGGAGTAGGTAGATCATTTAAGAACACAGAGCGTTGTTCGTATGATTATTGGTTGCATTTATGTCATATTCAGGTATGAAATACCTATAGAACTTTTCTCTAAGGCATCATTATGCTTCATAACCCGAAAGTGATTTATAATTGGATAATTAGTATGATTAATTTTTTTTAACAGAGTGTGAAAAAAAACTTGCAGTCGTGAAGACGTAAAGTAATACGAGGGATATATGAATTTAAGTTTAATATAATCTTCTTTTGATTAAGAAATTATCTGTTTTCATATTTAGCAGTGAAAAAGAAAAGTTTTAATTGTGGGTATTTAAAAAAAATTACAACAACGTTTTCATTTATTTCAATAGGCATACATATTTTTATTTTATTTTACGAAATGTTTACTGAATACGAAATTATATTTCGTTTTTTTCATTCAACCTAGCTTTTAAACTTAACTTTAATAAGCTTTGGTCCTGATCAACTCTGCAGCAGATTTTGGCTTCACATTCTTGCTGTGAAATACTCCGAAATTTTGTACATTATTACTTGTCGTGATAAACCAGCTAAACGTTGACTGGAACGTTTAGCAAGTAACAATTATAAGAACTTTTATATGCTGAATAATCGTGGAAATTTTCAGACAAAGCCACGAGCAGATAGTTGAGGTGCCAACATAATTTGTTGATGGCTGTTCACTGGTTTGTGGCTAAAAATTATCTGAAATTTCGACAAATTCTAAATCACTTTTAGACCATACATGTGCTGTCTTCATTCAGTTTCTAATATACAAATGATTTTGCGTCATTCATTTCATGTCGATTGGAAAGGATATTCGACACATGATATGAAATACGAGAGAATATTTCATGTCACATTGTAGTCGAAGCCTAATGAGGCGATAATGAGTTATCAACAACGTTTACTATTCGTCCAGCTCCGATATCAATGTGTAATTGATATTCGGGCATAACTTTAAAATCATACTTTAAAAAAAAATTCTGCCTTTTTTTATCTTGTCTAATCTACTTAGAATATTGTTAAGTCCAACTGAAAAATTCTCTATAAATATTATGTTATATTTTAGGTCATAATATTACAAACACATCAAATTAAGTAGCAAATTTGTCATAACTTGCAACGCAAATTTTTAGAGATACAATTATTATAACACACAAACGCATATAATAAAAATGCCTTCAAAATACATATTTTTGTATGTAATTGTTACTTTAGTTTTGAAGTCATGTGTGACCTTGGCCTCAAGGGATCCAGAAGCTCCTTGCCTCAGGTAATGGAACACACACAAGTTTTAATGTCGTTAATTCCGGGAGGGTGTTAAAGTTCCCAAGGTCAGGTGGAGAATCAAGCGTCCCAAAACAAGTGTAACAAGGTCAATTGGTGGATGGTTTAGGCATTATGGTATTATAATGCAAATGTTGAACTGTTATTGGTAATTAGTAGTAGTAGTAGTAGGCATCCATCAGTCTCAGGAGACTATGGAGTTGCGCTCTGGTTGTCGGTCTGGAGTGGCCTCACCAGGGCGCAAAGCCAGGGTAGGTTGATTCGAGGGAGAAGAACAATAATGCATAGAGTTTTGGGTGTTTTAGCTCACATAGATGTGTGTTGTTGATCACATGGAAGCATGTGAGTTGTTGATCACATGGAAGTATATGTGTGTTGTTGATCACATGGAAGTATATGTGTGTTGTTGATCACATGGAAGTATGTGTGTTATTAATCACATGGAAGTATGTGTGCTGCTGATCACAAGGCAGAAGGGGAAATGTATTTAAGAGGAAAAATACATCCTTTAGTAGCTACTAAAGGATGAGGGATGAATACATTCTTTAGTAGCTACTACCGCACCTTGCAGTTGCAAGGATGAGCACCATCCTTGCTACTGCAAACGTGCTCAACCTTGACGCCACTGCCTGAGAGTCTCTTGGTACTACAACAGGAATCAAATCCTGATCATTCTTGCAAAAACTTGTGAATTAGTGTCTGAAAACCGGTTTCTGTTTTCTGAAATGTAAAATTAAGCTTTCTATGGATGTGTTTAAACAATCTATCATGAAAGCTATGGTGAAACTAACCAGAAAACAATATTATGCAACAGCTTACACAATTACAGCAAAATATTGTAACGAGGACAATTAAAATTACCACTTTGGTAGTTTTTAGTATAATATATATACATATATATATATATATATATATATATATATATATATATATATATATATTCATATATAAATATGAAAAAAATGAAGTACAGAAATACCTTTTTTAATTTAAACAAAAACGCTTCATACGGTGAACTGCTCAACAAATTATTATAACATTAATTAAATCATTTGCATAAAAAAACGGGTTAGTAGGTGAAATCAAAATAATGAATAACCTTTACTCGGAACACACACACACATTCTATAACATTCATAATTTATTAAACAATTATCTGCACAATCTCCAGAGCAGGAAAAAGTTAAACTGAACATATATGTGACGAGAAAATGTAGAGAACAACAATTCACTGTGGAGGTTATAAGAGCTTTCCTCTTTTACCACCCCAGGTACTGAGGAGCTGAAGACAGTGTTGAAATCCTTTACAGGTAACGGGAGATAGCAAACATTAACTGTTTGCACTGTGGTAGTCTGCCCAGGGTAGGTATTGCCCTTGTGGCTTTTACCACTGAAACCTGTATCTCAGTGCGTGCTTTAGTTTAATTCCTTTGGTGCTGAGTTTTACGGAGGCAGCGGAAATTCTCAATGGTTCTGACTAATCTGACTGATAAGACTGATTAGGCTATGAGAAAGTCAACTGGCCCTCTTAGGTGACTCGAACCGGCGACCTAAGAGTTCCAACTGACTTGTTCTTGTGTAATTTAATTGCGAAATTTTCTTTTCTCGGTGACTATGTGGAACCTTTCTTATCCCTTCTCTCCATCTTTCTTTCTCTCAGGGCTTCTCTGCCTCGGCTTCTCTCAGTTCTTGATGAGTTCCTTCGTAACACAAAAATATTAAATTCCTGTTCTATTTTAACTACGACTTCGCGTGCCATTTGAAGTCCCAAGTTCTGTGCCATCCATTATAATCAAACGTTAATTTCTTTGTGATTTACACACACACATAAGTACGTATATTTATTTAGGGAAACGCAGAAAGCCATCAAACACAGAGGTCTGGCAGATTGCTGCAGCTTTGTTCAGATTGGCTCAGAAACCCTCTGTTTATGGGATAAATGTGCATTAAAGTTCCTGAGAGAGCTTAGCGACAGAGTAATCATGGTCACAAAAGACCAAAGAGCGACAATTTTCTTGATTCAGCGCCTCAGTGTCGCGTTTCAGAGGGAAAACGTTTGCTTCATCTTGGGCACGCGTTCAACCTCGGAGTAGTTTTAGGAGGTGCTTGATTTTCAGTAGTTCTCAAGTTAATTTGTGAGATCCGTTAATTAATTCTCTCTGTTTGATTAATTTACTTGTAATGGAAAGGTTATTTTAATTTTAGTGCAACGCAATTTGCAATCATGTAATCTTGTTCATTAAAGACTACAATTAAAAAAAGTTGTGTAAGGTGACGCAAATACTCACGAAATCAAAATCCAACAACTAAATTTTATTTGAATGCTTTCAATTTCCTTCTCTGCAGCTATAGGTCCCCAAAATTGCAATAGAGAGGGAAGTCATGTATATAAAGATATAAAATCATTTACTTGGGTCATCACAGCCTCAAACCTAGGCTACAGTAGCCCGTAGCTCGGGCTCCCTCTACCATAAACCAGTACACTACTGAACATCAACAATAAAATGGGAATCTCAGAGAAATGCCACTGGTGTTCAACTAAGATTATTTAGTTCTGCCCTGGAATGACACATGAGTACGGAGATATTAAGTGATCTACGCCCAAGTCATATCAATTGCTAGTCAAAATAAACGTGGTTAACAAAATTTCCTTTACTTGGACCATCGGAATCTCGAAACATGGACCAAAAAGCGGACGCCTAGAGCTCAAACCCCTAAAACACTGAACACCCACAATAAAGGAGGATCTCGAAGACATGCAACTGGATGGTGTTAGTGAAAAGAATATGGAAGTTAAACGAAAGGAAGAATGTAGATACAATTGTTTAGCTTATAGTGACTTTGGTATTACACTTATCTGCTTTGTGGTGTGAAAATTTCGATTCCCATTTAGGCTAGCTGAAAATATCTAGCCTGTCAATTTTGTGTGACTCAGAGCAAAGAAATTACAATTCCTTCTTCACAGTATCATTCACCTCTCACTCCTTTGAACCTGCCTTCTGCGTATTGACACTTCGATATTGGGCATCACCTGAAGATGGAGTTGAGCGCATGTTTACAGTGCTTGATCTGCAGAGAAGTGACTCGTCCAAGCCAAGCAGCTGCAGTCGTCTAGGAGGAAGATAAAGAATTTCACTTTCAGATTCCCTTTTGTCCCGAGGCCGAGTTCTTGCGGACCACTGCAGCTGGGGTTGGAAACTGGAAGAACAAACACTGCAGAGGAGATGGAGAAGGAATGAAGTCTTGAATAAAAAGGAATATTATTAGTAAGCGGAGAAACTTATTGTTAGAATAAAGTTCGTAGTGTAAGGTTTAGTGACAACGCTTGTAACAGTCACAAAGAAATAGTGGGAAAAAGATATATATATATATATATATATATATATATATATATATATATATATATATATATATATATATATATATATATATATACGGGGTTCTGTGTAATCGCATACGAAACCAACTCGTGTCCTTTCATTAATATCCTCCTGGAATTTCTGCTATTCACTAATGCCAACTGCTTTGGCTTTGCCAGCCACTGAGCTTTAACATGTAAGTGTTGTACGGAATATGCCATTTTCTCAAAATTACTTGCTCTCGTCAAACTCATGTCTCGTCAAAATCATGTCGTCAACATGATTTGACGACATGAACCATACCCCAAATGATTTTGTTTTCTTTATTTTACTAGCACCCTTTTATCTGAAATAAAATTAAGATATAAGTCAAAGAAATCTAAGCACATTTTATTTTAACAAATTTTATTATTTTTATTTTTTTACATAATTTTACTTGTAAATTATTTGGTAATTGACAACGTTCACTGAAAGACGAATACAAAAACGCATTCTCCTTCTTTCCCTTAATTATTTAATATTATATCATAAAGGTTCAGAACCTCCTTAGAAATGCCTTTTCCTGGCGTCGATGGTTCCAATATAAGCAATAACAGATTATCGCGAGAAACATCAGTACTATCTCTAACTTTTGACCTAGAATTGTATAGTTTTTCTTTATCAGTTTCAGTGAGAAGATTCCGTTCATTTGTGCCTGACATTAATAGCTTATAATTACGAAAAATAATCCAGCTCTTTGCCCCTTAATAAACACTTGAAATGCATTGTAAATTCCTTTACCCATAACTGCTGTATGAAACCAAATCTTTCAATTCACAGTTGATGCATCTGGAATATCTGTTTCTTTACTAGTCTCCAAAGTTTGGGCTCTATTGTGAATGAGACAGCGACAGACAGAGAGTAGGTGAGAGAGAAATGATAATGACAGAGAGAAGGAGAGAGGGAGAGAGAGAGAGAGGAAGAGAAAGAGAGAGGAGAGGGAGAAAGCGAGAGAAGGGAAGAGAAGAGGCGAAAGAGAGGGTGGGAGATAGAGAGGGGGGGGGAGAGCAGAAATGAAGAGAGTGGAGAAAGGAGTAAAGTAATAGATAGAGCTTTGGTATAAATTTTTGTTGTTTATGTACTTGATTTTATAACTAGCTTTGAAAAGACATTTATTTCTTGGTTTTTGGACAGTATTCAATATTTTTGCTTTGAACATACAAATGAATGTATTTTATTGTTTACTAATGTGGGCTTTTATACGGCTCTCTAAGACATATACCCATCTGACCTGGGAGAAATTTGCGGAAAAAAATAGCGTTGAAATAATTATGCAAATATATGTCCTTACCCCCATTTAAAAGAAATTTGAACAAAACTAGGTAGAATATATTAAATATATCCAAGACGATACAAAACAAGTTTGTTTCTTAATTTTTAACTCACATGCTAATGTTGTGTCCTGTAAAGCATTGAGCAGTTAAAAGGCTGAGAGCATAAAATAAAATGGGTTTATCACAACAAATTTTAAGAAACTCACTGACGTTTTTGCGACAGTCACGCATTTAATAAGACTTCCAACACCATCAGAGGGTTCGAGACCCCCACTTCACTGAGGAAGACACTTTTGTCAGAATGCCGGAGTCCCCTGCTTGAGTGAGANCCCAGTTCAATTAGTTCTCTTTCTTCAATTACCCCATTCACCCGCTGGAATGAGTCTCTTGAATCTTCAACAATAGTACTATATTCCTCACTATAGTTTGCATATGAGGAAATGATAACATCAATCGAGGATTTTTAAGCGATGAAGAACTCTGTAGCAATATCATCAATATCAATAGGAGGAGAGCTGCATATAAGAATAACTTTTCCCCCTCCGAAGTGTTTCTCACACTCTCGACAGCGATCCTGGAGGAACTGCAAGGCCATTCTAGTGGCATCCGCAGAATTTTATCTTAATGTTACTCTGTTTGTAGATTTTTTTAGCCCTCTAAATCATATTCAAGAAGTAACTGCACTCTATTTAGAATTGTTGAGAGAATATACGACAAGCATCATCCACCAAGAACAGTTTTTTAGCATTCTAGGAAACAAATGTTATATCATAAGAAGTGTAAAACACAATTCCAACACGAACCGGATGTTCTCCTCTTTAAGGGACACTTTTAATTCCGTTCAAAACACACTATTCAAACTTATAAAGATAATCATATGAATATGTACTAATTTCAATATTAAAAATTATGGCAGGGGGTAAGGTTGCTTCTGTGCTCAATGACGGTACTGTCATATCATCTTGGGATAAGAGATCACATCTCATCACCAGGTAAGAATAATTTGTATTTTCTGAAGGAAGCAACTTATTCTTTGATTCAGTGCTTGATTCATTATCGAGATTTACTTACACTTGTTTTTCTTCTTTAATACCGTCTTTTTTCAAAGTTTATTATTTCTCAATTTTGAAAGTCTTTTCGTTGATGATGTATATTTCAAATGCTCCTTTAATCTCTTTAACTTTACGTTATTCAATATCAGTATTATCCTCTCCATTTGTACTTGGGAGGGTGTTAGATTCTCTTACACCCAAGTTTTCAATATAGATCATACGGTTACCTATATTTTCGTTTCCAGCGACGCTCAAGTTTTCACTAACACTCATACTATTTCCCTTGGTTGTGCTTCCAACGACGCTCAAATTTTCAGTTACTTTCTCTTGCTTGTGAGAGTTTCTCTTGCTTATGGTATCAGTGACGCTCAGATGATCGGTATCTAAACCACAATTTCTCTTGCTTGTGCTTCTATTGAAGTTCCAATTTTCAGTATCCTACTTACTATTTTCGGTGCTTTCGTTTGCGGCGTTATTCAAATATTCACTCGTCTACTCACTCGTTTCATTGCGGACATCTCCAGCATCACTCGCGTCTCTACTCTCCTGCACTCGAGAGTCATTTTCAACAGACGTTTCATGACGAGTGAACTCAATATTATCAGATTCAGAGACAGCAGACGAAGCCATTTTCTCTCTGTATTATTTAACCTGATTCAATGGCTTATTTAGTTTAAGGTCAACATGCGAATCATCTAAAGAGCTCGTCGTAAAAATGATGTCGAGAATGACATCATCGTCTAAGTTTAATCTATAGGTTGAGTTCTCATCCATGTCAACTTATTATATGAAGTCTGCGACATTGATTTTTGACTTGGTTATTGTCTCATCATTTCTCATAACCTTGACAATTAAAAAAGAATTCTTGCTTTCTTTCCTCAAGTCTCTTAATATAGTAGAGTTTCTCACCTAATTAAATTTCAGATATCTCGTATCTGAGTCAAAAATTTTGAATTTGACTTTAGGTCGACGTTCAGTATGGTAATCCTCTTGCTAAAATACGATAAATAAGTACTCGGTTTTTATAACAATATTTTAATACTTGTAGGTAAATTTACCGTTCTTGTGGACCTATAAATAACTTGGCAAACGTCACTCTCCATAGAAGACATGACTGACGAATTTTACATCATAATATTTATCAATAGATATTACATGTATATTTTCACATATATATAGAAATTACATATATGAAGACAAGTTGGAACAGATGTTAATTGTTCTCAAATGTATGAAGATGTGGATGTGAATAGTGTGGGAGTTGAAGGTGTGGGAGTGTTGACGGTGTGGGAGTGTTGACAGTGTGGGAGTGTTGACGGTGTGGGAGTGTTGACAGTGTGGGAGTGTTGACGGTGTGGGAGTGTTGAAGGTGTGGGAGTGTTGACGGTGTGGGAGTGTTGACAGTGTGGGAGTGTTGACGGTGTGGGAGTGTTGACGGTGTGGGAGTGTTGACGGTGTGGGAGTGTTGAAGGTGTGGGAGTGTTGACGGTGTGGGAGTGTTGACAGTGTGGGAGTGTTGACAGTGTGGGAGTGTTGAAGGTGTGGGAGTGTTGACGGTGTGGGAGTGTTGACAGTGTGGGAGTGTTGACGGTGTGGGAGTGTTGACGGTGTGGGAGTGTTGACGGTGTGGGAGTGTTGACGGTGTGGGAGTGCTGACAGTGTAGAAGTGTTGACGGTGTGGGAGTGTTGACAGTGTGGGAGTGTTGACGGTGTGGGAGTGTTGACAGTGTGGGAGTGTTGACAGTGTGGGAGTGTTGACAGTGTGGGAGTGTTGACGGTGTGGGAGTGTTGACGGTGTGGGAGTGTTGACGGTGTGGGAGTGCTGACAGTGTGGAAGTGTTGACGGTGTGGGAGTGTTGACAGTGTGGGAGTGTTGACGGTGTTGGAGTGCTGACAGTGTGGAAGTGTTGACGGTGTGGGAGTGTTGACAGTGTGGGAGTGTTGACGGTGTTGGAGTGTTGACGGTGTAGGAGTATTGACGGTGTGGGAGTGTTGACAGTTTAATTACCCCTTACCTATCTACCTGGTACCTAAGTACTATCCGGCCCAAATGGTTGGGCGCACTTGACTATGAGTGAGTGTGGATGGCGTTACCGTACTTTGCCCAAAATCACACAATGAAATTATTTAAATAATCTCAACGGGACGGTAGAGCGACGGTGACATTAGGCTATGCAGGTCGGCGTTCAATCCCAGCCCATCCAAGTGGTTGTGGGCACCATTCCTTTCCCTCTGTCCCATCCCAAATGCTAATCCTGATCCTTTCCCAGTGCTATATAGGCGCAATGGCTTGGCGCTTTATCCTGATAGTTCCCTTTCGTTCACCGGGAAAAGTCTTAGGTAACCAGAAGCAAGTATTAATTCCCCCCCCCTCTTCCAGGGGTATGGATTCTTAATTCTCCCTCTTCCAGGGGTATGGATTCTTAATTCTCCATCTTCCAGGGGTATGGATTCTTAATTCTCCCTCTTCCAGGGGTATGGATTCTTAATTCTCCCTCTTCCAGGGGTATGGATTCTTAATTCTCCCTCTTCCAGGGGTATGGATTCTTAATTCTCCCTCTTCCAGGGTATGGATTCTTAATTCTCCCTCTTCCAGGGTATGGATTCTTAATTCTCCCTCTTCCAGGGGTATGGATTCTTAATTCCCCCTCTTCCAGAATATGTATTCTAATTCCCCTCTTCCAGGGTATGGATTCTCATTCTCCCTCTTGCAGGGAATGGATTCTGTAACTGGAGTAGGTAGATCATTTAAGAACACAGAGCGTTGTTCGTATGATTATTGGTTGCATTTATGTCATATTCAGGTATGAAATACCTATAGAACTTTTCTCTAAGGCATCATTATGCTTCATAACCCGAAAGCGATTTATAATTGGATAATTAGTATGATTAATTTTTTTTAACAGAGTGTGAAAAAAAACTTGCAGTCGTGAAGACGTAAAGTAATACGAGGGATATATGAATTTAAGTTTAATATAATCTTTTGATTAAGAAATTATCTGTTTTCATATTTAGCAGTGAAAAAGAAAAGTTTTAATTGTGGGTATTTAAAAAAAATTACAACAACGTTTTCATTTATTTAAATAGGCATACATATTTTTATTTTATTTTACGAAATGTTTACTGAATACGAAATTATATTTCGTTTTTTTCATTCAACCTAGCTTTTAAACTTAACTTTAATAAGCTTTGGTCCTGATCAACTCTGCAGCAGATTTCGGCTTCACATTCTTGCTGTGAAATACTCCGAAATTTTGTACATTATTACTTGTCGTGATAAACCATCTAAACGTTGACTGGAACGTTTAGCAAGTAACAATTATAAGAACTTTTATATGCTGAATAATCGTGGAAATTTTCAGACAAAGCCACGAGCAGATAGTTGAGGTGCCAACATAATTTGTTGATNGGTGAGGTGATATGTTACAAAACTTTTAACACAGGACAGAACACGAAACAATGGATATTAATGGGATATAATTGGGTAATTGAAGGTAAAATTATGTCACAATAGTCACAATAGCTCGGAAAGCGCCGAGCTATTGTGGCTATATAGTACTTGGCAGGGATAATAATTTAGGATGGGATGCGGGTAACGAATGGTGCCCTAACCACATGGGCTGGACGGTAGAGCGACGGTCTCTCTTCATGCTGGTCGCCTGTTGTTGTTTTAGATTCAGCTACTTAGAACAAAAGTTCCAAAGTAACACGGGCTATGGCGAGCCCGTAGTGGGCTTACCTGGCACAGGAGCGGGGCTGTAACTGCTCGTCGCAGGTCGGCGTTCAATCCCCGGAGATGAAGAAAACGGTGGGAAGGTGAAGTACAAGTAAAGGCGGCGATTCATAACTAATTGTATCTTGATATAAATAATGATGTTCATTCACACATAATGTTTGCCTCGTCGAGGTGTGTGGCATGACGGGCTTACCTCACAAGCGGCTTACTTGGCTTGAAATATAATGTGATTATTAATAAGATATTAGCTTCGTGGGCGATGTACATTCTCTGATAATACTCTGTAAGCCCTTTGAAAGGAAAATATTTTGTCATCCCTTATTTACCAAATCAATTACATATCTCAGGTGGATACAGGCATAACGTCACGACGCTATGTAGGTCCAGCCGTTGATGGCGGGTACAAAATACAGTTGGCTGTAGATGCCCTCAAACCCTACAATAACCATATGTAAACCATGAGCTAGTTTATTTTTACCATTAGTTCATTTAGCTTAGCTAAATTGTTCCACGTAAGTCATCAGTAGATGCACAAGAACCATCACCTGCTGCCACCGATACATCAATATGATCCATCTACATGATCCATCTACATGATCCATCTACATGATCCATCTACATGATCAATCTACATGATCAATCTACAATATCCATCATGTTGTTTCAACCTGAAACCTACATCTTGGTGTAAATATCACTGAATAATAAATTTACATGAATGTTTACACAAAAAAGACAATTTCAAGTTCAAGATTTTAGAAATTATTATGTAAGTATTTTGACAAATTATATATATAATTTATATAATTTGTCAAAATTATATATATATATATATATATATATATATATATTATATATATATAATATATATATTATATATATATATATATATGCAAACAAGCCTGAATGGTCCCCAGTTTTCAGTTATATATATATATATATATATATATATATATATATATATATATATATATATATATATTAAAATTTACTCTAATAGAATCTGGTCATGAACTAAATTAAATGTTAAACTAAACCAAATGAGGTATTCAATATCTCGTGTGTGTTATTTAATGTATTATATATATTTTCAATATTTAGAGCGTGTGTGATGGGCAGAGTGAGCTTGGGTGTCTCTCTACCTCGGGAAATTCCGTAGCTTTAGCTGGGGCCAGAGGACAAATTTCAATGTCATCCCTTATTCAGAACTAATTTAAGTTCGCTAGAAAATCTCGCTCTGAGATTCAAACTGGTACTGCAGGATTACCAAGTTCGTAATAGCTCAGCAGCATCTGGCAGGTTATTTCCGAGCGTCTGGAATGAATACTTATACTCAACTATTGGAATCAACGATGAGGTTAGATTTTTGAAAAGAAACTATGTTTTGCTATTTCCGTCATATATGATAATACCAATTAATGCATAATTCTCACTGCTCTAACGCTGTGGGATTAACAGATGGACTTCGATATTGCTGGCGTCATGACTTCTCATGCTTCGAGGTCGCCAAGTAGAAGATAGCGCTGCGATGTCTGCAAGAGTTCTCCTGCCAAGTGAAGGATATGTGTGTTCCTCCACCGGGACTAAGCCGATACGAGGCCGAATGGGACTAAACCCGATTGATGGAATGTCACTGAGAGTGAGTGAAACCACATCAATTGATAAAACTCCTCAGAGTCTGCTTGAGGAATTGGCAACTGGTGACGGAAATGCGGAAAAAAGCTCGTCCTTCAAGCACATAAAACAGAGAACGCACACACATACCCACACAAAAGTGATGTCGGAGGACTCGCAGCTGAGTGGACAGCGCTCAGAGGGTCGTAGTCCTTAGGGCCCGAGTTCGATTCTCCATTGAGGTAGAAACAAAAGGGCAATGTTTCTTTCATTTGATGGTTCTGTTCACCATTAGGTCTATATCAGTGATGAACATCACAAACATCACTCTGATGAACAGAGCCATCACTATCAGTTGATGGATTTGATAGACGGGGTCCAAGAGCTAATAGCTTGATTCCACAGACACAAGTAGAATATACAAATAGTAACACATATACACTCATGTATATATATATATATATATATATATATATATATATATATATATATATATATATATATATATATATATATATGCAAACAAGCCTGAATGGTCCCCAGGACTAGATACAACTGAAAACTCACACCCCAGAAGTGACTCGAACCCATACTCCCAGGAGCAACGCAACTGGTATGTACAGGGACGCCTTAAACCACTTGACCATCACGACCGGACAAAAGGAAGTGATAGCCGAGGCTATATAAACCACTTCCCCGCCGGCACTCGGATGGTAATCTTGGGTATAGCATTTTATCAAATCACCTCATTTTTTGGGCCAACACGTGAGGAACACAAATGCAAACAAGCCTGAATGGTCCCCAGGACTAGATACAACTGAAAACTCACACCCCAGAAGTGACTCGAACCCATACTCCCAGGAGCAACGCAACTGGTATGTACAGGGACGCCTTAAACCACTTGACCATCACGACCGGCAAAAGGAAGTGATAGCCGAGGCTATATAAACCACTTCCCCGCCGGCACTCGGATGGTAATCTGGGTATAGCATTTTATCAAATCACCTCATTTTTTGGGGCAACACGTGAGGAACACAAATGCAAACAAGCCTGACTGGTCCCCAGGACTAGATACAACTGAAAACTCACACCATATATATATATATATATATATATATATATATATATATATATATATATATATATATATATATATATATATATATACACACACACACTCACCTAATTGTACTCACCTAATTGTGCTTGCAGGGGTTGAGCTCTGGCTCTTTGGTCCCGCCTCTCAACCGTCAATCAACAGGTGTACAGATTCCTGAGCCTATTGGGCTCTATCCTATCTACACTTGAAGCTGTGTATGGAGTCAGCCTCCACCACATCACTTCCTAATGCATTCCATTTGTCAACCACTCTGACACTAAAAAAGTTCTTTCTACTATCTCTGTGGCTCATTTGGGCACTCAGTTTCCACCTGTGTCCCCTTGTGCGTGTGCCCCTTGTGTTAAATAGCCTGTCTTTATCTACCCTATCAATTCCCTTGAGAATCTTAAATGTGGTGATCATGTCCCCCCTAACTCTTCTGTCTTCCAACGAAGTGAGGTTTAATTCCCGTAGTCTCTCTTCGTAGCTCATACCTCTCAGCTTGGGTACTAGTCTGGTGGCAAACCTTTGAACCTTTTCCAGTTTAGTCTTATGCTTGACTTATATGGACTCCATGCTGGAGCCGCATACTCCAGGATTGGTCTGACATATGTGGTATATAATGTTCTGAAAGATTCTTTACACATGTTTCTAAAGGCCGTTCTTGTGTTAATCAACCTGGCATATGCCGCTGATGTTATCCTCTTGATATGAGCTTCAGGGGACAGGTCTGGCGTGATATCAACCCCCAGGTCTTTCTCTCTTTCTGATTCCTGAAGTTTTTCATCTCCTAAATGATACCTTGTATCTGGTCTCCTGCTCCCTACCCCTATCTTCATTACATTACATTTGCTTGGGTTAAACTCTAACAGCCATTTGTTCGACCATTCCTGCAGCTTGTCCAGGTCTTCTTGAAGCCTCAAGCTGTCCTCTTCTTTGGACAGTGATGTGTGGTGTTATCTTTGGATAACACTAGGGTTATCTTGAGGTTATCTTGAGATGATTTCGAGGCTTTAGTGTCCCCGCGGTCTGGTCCTCGACCAGGCATCCACCCCCAGGAAGCAGCCCGTGACAGCTGACTAACACCCAGGTGCCTATTTTACTGCTAGGTAACAGGGGCATAGGGTGAAAGAAACTCTGCTAATTGTTTCTCGCCGGCGCCCGGGATCGAACCCGGGACCGCAGGATCACAAGCCCAGCGTGCTGTCCGCTCGGCCGACCAGCTCTAAAAGTTGCTAAGACAATAAATAACATATATATTTGAACTTAGCAGCGAGATATGAAAGGAACGTAATAATTGCCCTGAATTACAAAATGTTATATTGGAGTGTGCAGAAGGGAATGCTAGACTGCCACCACATATGGTTTTTTACACTGGCTCCAGACATTCCCCCCTGCTTCCACATACTGTCTAGACCGGACACAAGGCTTTTAAACTCTCAGAGCAATACGCCCAGCCTCCACCAGGGCCTCGACCGGACACAAGGCTGGTAAACTCTCAAAGCAATACGCCCAGCCTCCACCAGGGCCTCGACCGGACACAAGGCTGGTAAACTCTCAGAACAATACGCCCAGCGTCCACCAGGGCTTCGACCGGACACAAGGCTGGTAAACTCTCAGACCAACACGTCCAACCTCGTTAACATGTAAACGAGCGCACTGGACGCAGCCCAACGGAATGCTCATACCTTCTGCTTCAGAAAGGAAATTTACGATGAGACGATTTAAGTGTTTGTTGTTTCCTGTCATGCCAAATCTGCAACGTAATATATAAATATATTATACGATGCTATGTATTATATTTGAAATGTATCACCGAGTAAAGATTGCTTTTTATTTGCGCTTGATTTGTTATATTGGTCTATCTCTTCACGTTCATATACTTTTACCGTATTAAAGCATACGAAGTCATTGTAGATTGTCTATTATATATATACATATATATATATATATATATATATATATATATATATATATATATATATATATATATATATATATATATATATTAAATATGATCGAAAAAGTAAGATTAATAATTCTAACACGAATTTTCTCGATCTTTCTTATTTTTCTTTTCACTGTTGATGGTAAATGAAAAATCAATTCTCCAAAATCGTCCGAATCGTCAGAACTCCAGAAGGGTAATACTAAAATGTTTGGTGATTTTAAAAGGTTTTAATTTGAAAACAATAATATGGGGCACCGTGTGATTTGTGATTTCCATGGACAGAAAGATTGCAAGACTAATAAATTGATCTTTAACCAACTGTTGACTATTCCCAGGATGCAACCGTCATCAATTTCATAACTTCCTGGAGCAAGATTCACGAAGCAGTTACGCATGCACTTGCGAACCTGTACACCATTTCTCAATCTTTAGCATCTTTGTTTACAATTATTAAACAGTTAATGAGTTCCGAAGCACCAGGAGGCTGTTTATAACCACAACAGTTGATTGGGAAGTTTTCATGCTTGTAAACTGTTTATTAAATGTAACCAAAGCCGTCAAAGAGTGAGGAAAGTTGTACACATTCGTAAGTACAAAGTATCGTTTGTAAGTACCCTTTAGTATCCTTTAGTAAGTACCCTTTAGTAGTATCGTTTATAAGTATCGTTTGTAGGAGCCGGTCGGCCGAGCGGACAGCACGCTGCACTTGTGATCCTGTGGTCCTGGGTTCGATCCCAGGCGCCGGCGAGAAACAATGGGCAGAGTTTCTTTCACCCTATGTTCCTGTTTCCTAGCAGTAAAATAGGTACCTGGGTGTTAGTCAGCTGTCACGGGCTGCTTCCTGGGGGGTGGAGGCCTGGTCGAGGACCGGGCCGCGGGGACACTAAAAAAGACCCCGAAATCATCTCAAGATAACCTCAAGATAACCTCAAGATAACCCTGGTGTTTATTTACTGTTTGGTAAACAAACGTATCAGGTGAAAGAAATGTCCCCAACCGTCTCTTTCCTGCCCTCAAATCGAACCTGGGATTATTGGTTGCGAGCTTATAACGTAGAACATTGCGCTACAGGAAACATTAAACATAAATAATGTATAAGGACGAATTAATCATTATGCAAATGTTGTTTTTGATTCAAATATTAAAATGAATGATTTTTTATAAGGTGTAATATTAATTAAGACTACTTAATAGCAAAGTCGACAGCGCTTCGGCCTCACACACAGGGGGACCTAGGTTCGAGTCTCTTAGAGTCCAGGTGAATTAAATAATAATTGTAAAATTATTATTAATAATAATAATAATAATAATAATATCATTGCTATAAATATTCTTTTAATAAAAATATTTCAATTTTTATGTAACTATATTTCTTTAACTTCTAATGTAATTATTAATTATTTGTAGCTAACCGTATCTATAATTGTTTTGCAATAGTAGAAACAACAATGAAAATTACCTTGAAGACTGTGATCATCATCATTGTTTTCATTACAATTATGTATTGGGAATATTCTTCATTTCTAATTATTGTTAGTTTCATCCTTGAAACATGAGTCTCACTCCCTGAAGCTTTGAACCTGGAGCTCAGCTGTTAAGCGTTCCCTGAGGAAACCTGGGGAGAAAAAATTCAGTGTCGAGGATATCTCCTCCTGTGGGGGTTCTTGGAGTCCCAGGAATGATACATAGGTTAGGTATTCAGCCCGTGGGAGTCGTGCTCCTTGTTACCCACGTCAGGTCTCCTGCACAAGGATGAAAGATTCTCACCGCGGGAGTTCTGTAATCTTCAGGAGAATCATGAAGATTTACAACCACGCACAAAAACTAGGTGAATATGTGAGTCGACACAGAATTCCAATGTAGCGTAATCCTTCTCTGTAATTCTGTAATCCAATGAAACTTAAGCCTTCGCTGTAACTCTGTAATGATCTTAGTGTTCGGTTACTTCTCTGTGAAACAGGGCCATCTTAATATTAGAGAATGAATACTCTGTTTCAAGCTGAAAACTTATCTGTTTCTCCCTCTCTGTTCCCCCGCTCCCAATGTCTCTCTCTTTCAGAAGAATATCAAGAAATACCTCAAGTCCAAAAAAACAATGAGCGAGGTTGAGGATCTCATAATAACTATTTATAAAAATATTGGAAGAAATGACGTTTTTAAGATTAAATGATTAAGATTAATCTTAAAAAATCTTAAAAGACTAAGATTTTTAATTAAGATTAAATTAACTTTTTCAGTGTCAGAGTAGTTAATAAATGGAATGAATTAGGCAGTGATGTGGTGGAGGCTGACTCCATACACAGTTTCAAGTGTAGATATGATAGAGCCCAATAGGCTCAGGAACCTGTACACCTGTTGATTGATGGTTGAGAGGCGGGACCAAAGAGCCAGATCTCAACTCTCGCAAGCACAATTAGGTAAGTAAAACTAGGTAAGTACACACACAAACTCACACACACATAGTATTTCCTCACAATCCAATAAGCTCATAACTTTAATGGAAAACGTGGAATCTGCTCACCATGAATAATATTTGTCTAGTAAGAAAACGCTTCGTAAGTTTAATGCGGGTCCTGTTATGAATTGGAAATATCCAACCTTAATATTCACTCATCCTCAGCTTACTACTTACATAATTAGCGCAAATTTCAGGATAACTGTTAAAAGGAAGCTAGTATGACACTATGTATCTCTTGTAAGAGAAAACAAGATTGGAGTTGCGATGAAAAGATTAAGTGATAGAATGATGCCAAGTCACTTAAACCATCTGAGATGGTTCTGGAGGTAGAGCGACAGTCTCGCTTTATGCTGGTCTTTGTTTAAGACCGTCCATGTGGTTGGGCACCATTCCTTTCCCCCGTCTTATTCCAAATCCTTATACTGACCCCTTTTCCAAAAGCTATTTAGTCGAAATGACATGGCATTTCATCCCTTATAGTTCGCTTCCCTTCTGTACCTCTTGCTCACCAGGTGGCGGATTTTAATTCTCCATTGTCTGAACGACAATACATTCACATTCTGTTGGTGATTGTATTGTCAGCCAATCCGGCTCTCTGCCGGTCACCACAACACTGCTCACCAACACTCACTGGGCTCTTGACTCCATATCTAGTGGAAACACGTCTCTGTCTCCAGCACAAGGTAGTTAATTATCAGGACAAAACACCAAATCAACAGGACTATGTAACACTTGGACGAGATATGTAAACAAGTATTTAGGATAATATGATGGGTAAGAAATGGTGCCCAATCGATTATACCATCAGGACTTGGGATCCAAACTGCTAGTATCAAGACTATACTAGTGCCGACCATCATGTACAACACTATATAGTGCATTTATCATTCAATTCCCTGCATTATGTGGGCAACTTGTTGAGATATAGATTTATCTTCCTAAAAACATTGAGAGTAAAATTTCCTATTATTTGGAAACACCTCCGTCAATTTTTTATTTTGATTTGATTTGTTGCCGCCGAAGGCGGCTAGTTTATTGTGCACCCCATACTCATCCTGTGAGCGGTAGCGCAAAAGCATTACAGAGGGCACAAAAGGTCTTTATCAGACCTCATCTTAGATTATTACATTAACAATTACATCTATCATTTACACCTTATAGTTACAATGTCAGCTAGTTACAGAGTAAGTGCTATTTCAAGAGCTACATATTTACAGTAAGTCATCATACATTAATGGTAGGTCATCCAATTAATCCGTCAACCTCAGATGAGTCCGCGGGGGCGCACTGGTAATACAGCAGCCTTGAGCTTCGCAAACGATTTAACCTAGGTTCGTATCCAGGCCAGAGATGATTGACTAGGCACTAATCCTTAACTGTGCGCCTCTTTTCACTCAGCAGTGATTGGGAACCTGGTTCTTAAATGTTGTTTGTTGTTTTAGCTACTCAGCTACTTAGCAGTAGCTACTGAATTGCTACTATTTCAGCTACTCAGAGTGAAATGTCTATGTAGCACGGGCTATAGTGAGCCCGTTAGAGATGCTTGGTAAACGATTTGGGTCGTATTCCAGGGAAACAAGTGCGTACTTCATACCATAACCAATGGAAAATGAAAGCTCTCATCCTGCTAACAGGAGTCACCATCTTCTATACGCATATGCTTCAATTAAAAATGTAAAACGAGTTACGAGTAGTTTAATGTGATTGGAACTGGTCAGGAACGATAATTATGAGGTGGAAGCGTATACCAGGTGAATATTTCTTCTGAATTGGGAGACTACAGAATATAAATTCTTCTTATTACAATTATTAGTAGGTATACATCAGTCAATTATTAGTAGGCATCCATTAGTAGGCATCCATTTGTAGCCATCAGTTATTAATACGCATCCATCACTTTAATGGCAAACGTGGAATCTGCTCGCAATGAATAATATTTATCTAGCAAAAACGCTTCGTAAGTTCATTGCAACAATTATTTTTTGTATGAAGAGAGCTCTGTGAACGAAATCGGTATATCTAACATTATTATACCAGAGGGATATCAGGCGTGGCTATCAGGCATGATGGATGGGATATCAGGCATGATGGATGCCACGCCAACATTGCACGCTATTTTCGACTAAGTGTAAACGTACACTTACGTCTATGTAAAGATCTTGTCAACACACATCGTCACTGTATTCACATTCACAGTACCCATTTGTTATCACTGTGAACACAGAACTACACACGATCTTCATTATTGTAACAATCAACACTTAACAAGAACCATCATCTCAATAACTTTCTATCTTCTATCTCTAATATACTCTAATATACTCTTCTATCTCTAATATACTCTAATATACTCTTCTATCTCTAATATACTCTATCTTCCTCACTCTAATAATCTTAGGTACACAATCATTATCACTATAATGATCTTCACCAGACACTGTCTTCACCATGTACATTGTACACAACTTTCATGCCTGCAATAATGAACAATACACATTATCATTATCTTCGCATTCGTCTTCACTTCTCATTGTACTCATTGCTCGAACTATCTTCACTTTCGAGGCAGCGTCGGGTACTGCATCTGTAACTATCATCATCACTACACACACCTTCATTTCACACAGCTGTAGATGGCTACAGCTATGATAGCTGTAGCCATCTACACTACACGTGACATCTACTACTGTATCCATCTACACTACACGTGACATCTACTACTGTATCCATCCACACTACACGTGACATCTACTACTGTATCCATCTACACTACACGTGACATCTACTACTGTATCCATCTACACTACACGTGACATCTACTACTGTATCCATCCACACTACACATCACTGTAACCATCTACACTACACATCACTGTAACTATCTACACTACGCATCACTGTAACCATCTACATTACGCATCACTGTAACCATCTACACTACGCATCACTGTAACCATCTACATTACGCATCACTGTAACCATCTACACTATACAACACTGAAACCATCCACCAGTGTTACCAGTGTTACACATCACTGTGTAAACCACAGTGTTACCACTGTGAAACCAGTGTTACACATCACTGTAACTATCTACACTACACATCACTGTAACCATCTACATTACGCATCAGTGTAACCATCTACACTACACATCACTGTAACCATCTACACTACGCATCACTGTAACCATCTACATTACGCATCACTGTAACCATCTACACTACACATCACTGTAACCATCTATACTACACATCACTGTAACCATCCACGCTACACATCACTGTAACCATCTACACTACACATCACTGTAACCATCAACACTACACATCACTGTAACCATCTACAATACACATGACCTACAATACACATGGTCATGTGATATAGATCATACACATGACCTATATCACTGTAACCATTTACATTTTCACCACATGGTATCTAGCACTTCAACCTATCTACAGTATACTAGATCTACATCAGTGTAACCATCTACACTACACATGATCGTCATTACAAAAAACCAACCTTCACTACACACACCACTTTCGTCACTGTCGCTATCTTCACTACCCTCAACCGGTAATGGTGTAATCACCTTCACTAAACAGTGCATTCATTACTGAAACAATCTTAACCACGCGGAAAATAATGTTTTAAGGATTAAATCTAATAAGAATAAATCATAAGAAATAAATAATATGATAAGAAGGAATCAGAGGATGGAATATGGAATTTATCTTGAATTATTTAAACGCGCACTTACATACGTTAATACATATAAACATGCATGTATTCATACATACAACACGAATAAATTACACACACACACACACACCACACACATATCTAACATCGACCCATGCACGATAGCACACCAACGTCCATTACTCTCTTAGAATTAACAAACGTAAGAAATGTTACCATAGAAACGTCGTGTTGCGTTTCAATAGATAAATAACAATAGTGTTAGACAATCAACACAAGGCATTCCGCCTGACGGGAATATGCTCGCGTGAGTGTTAAGTAAACATATCACAAGAGAGTAAAATTATCTAAAGATGGAGAGAGGGATTTATCAGGAGAAAGCGTCGTCATTATGATTATATAGCACTTGCAAAGAATCCGGATAAAGATTTGGGATGGGACGGGGGAAAAGGATTGGTGCCCAACTACTTGGACGGTCGGGGATTGAACGCCGATCAGCATGAAGTGAGACCATCGCTCTACCGTCCAGCCTGGAGTATTACATAGCATTCAGAACACCAAGGCTTATTGTATCAAATTCACTCTTGTTCATCCCTATTCGAACGGTCATCAATGTAAATTATAACCAAGCATATTACAAGGAAGATAATGCTTATTAAAATAACAACTGCAGCGGGGCTCAGAACGGGACGGTTACACTAGGAGGAACACTGTTGTGTGTATAGGTGCGCATTTTCTCTAACGAGATCATGAGACGTGTTCTTATGGAAACCAAAAACACAACGAGAAGAAACACCACTAAAAGAAATACAAGCATCATACAATAACTCTAAGTGTCGGACTGCATATTTAAATATTCGTTATAAGGTCGAAACAAATCAGCATCTAGAATTAAGTGGCGTTTTGGTTTTAACGCACTATCAATCAACTTTGCGTCAATGTGAGCATATCCCTAATGCTTCCTCCACATGCCATCCTTAAAGGTATAGGCTATTTTCCACGTCCGGAGCTCATCTTGCAATCCTATACGAATGAATTTTTCATCCTTGGCGTGAGCTACAGGGAACACCATGGTCTTATGTGTTTCATCTCGACTCTCATCTTTGCTAACTTCGCCAGAAGATTTCTTTCGATAGGTACTTACTTCACTGGGGATATAATCTTCATCACTGATTCCACTACTAATTGCATCAATGGCGCTAACCTATAAATTCAAATTGTATATTATAAGCTAGACCCTGTCAACTAGTATACCACCCAGTTCAATTAGTTCTCTTTCTTCAATTACCCCATTCACCCGCTGGAATGAGTCTCTTGAATCTTCAACAATAGTACTATATTCCTCACTATAGTTTGCATATGAGGAAATGATAACATCAATCGAGGATTTTTAAGCGATGAAGAACTCTGTAGCAATATCATCAATATCAATAGGAGGAGAGCTGCATATAAGAATAACTTTCCCGAAAGTGTTC
>WNGS01169498.1:29863058-29897612 GCA_020271785.1 Procambarus virginalis
TATATATATATATATATATTTATATGCGGAAAAACCATATGTGAAAAAGAGAGAATGCTAAACGTGTTTTGGCTAATTCGCCTTAATCGGATCAAAGTAGGATGTTCTGTATTCAAAGTATGTGAATGCAAAGTAGATCATTCCACTTTGCTCTGATGAGGCGAATTAAGCCGAAAACGCATTAAGTATTCTTAATTTTTCACATGTGGTTTTTCTGCATATATATATATATATATATTATATATATATATATATATAATATATATATATATATATATATATATATATAGATAAATATAATATACTACAAACAATAGTAGTAATTAAAATAGAGGAAGATAGGCCAGAGACAGGCAGACAATGGGGGCTGGGCACTAATGGCAGACATCCAGGGCTAGTGGAGTGAGAGAATGGACGGGGGAGAGTGAGGGGATAAGGAAGAGGTAGGAAGGTGGAGCAGAATGAGAAAGGTGAGAAGGATAGAGGGAAAATGACAACGGGAAAGTTACTGGGGTCAGAAGATGAAGAGTGGGAAAGATGTGGATGAGAAGTTGTCGGAAGGACAAGGAGATTAGGAGGAGAGAAATAGAGGTATAAGGAAAGGAAGAGAAAAGGGGATAAGGAGGGCAAGAGTGAAGGTTACTCTCCTAAACGAAGAAGGTGGCATGGGAAAGGCGTATGGGAAATTATGACCTGGGGGCATATATACATGGTGATCAGGGAGGGACATGGGAAGGAGGGAGAGAGAAGAAAGGTGCAAGAGGAGGATAAAGGACGGATGATAAAGAAAGGAAGCAATGTTACGAGTAATGTGCATGGAGAAGAAGTTGCAAGAAATTGTGAGGGAAGATTAAGGAGGAAGAGGAAAGCAATAAAGAAGGAAGAAGAGGGCAGTAAAGAGCGAAAGGGAGAGCGGATAAGAAGGAAAAGAAGATTACTAAAGAATGAACAGGAGAGTAGTAAAGAAATTAGAGGAGAATAGTAAAGAAGGAAGAGAGCAGCATTGTGTCTGAACATCATTGAATGCCTCAAGAAAAACTCATTGATAAAAATTGATGAAGTCATGTTGGTGAAAACAGTGCATTTTGATGAATGCCGACAGATGAATAACAATGTTTCAACATAAATGAAGGCCTCTTAGATTAGGGGATGTGATGGCATTTTTTTTTTATCTATAGAGAATTCCTGAAGATTCTGGGAGAGTGGAAACCTGAATCAGTTATCCTGACGTTGTGAAGATTCTGGTAGGCTGGAAAACATTCACAATCTTCCAGACATTATGAAACTGCAGGTGGACTACTCCATGGATTAGCACAGAGGAATTACAATTGGTTTAAAATACATTCCCTCAGATGAATACATGTGAGAAAATCGATGAATGCCGACAGGTGAACACAACTGAACATCATTGAATGCAAAATGGAATCAATGAAGGTGTTCACTTAAATTCCCATATGAATATAGATGAATTCCTTCATGTAATTGTAGTTTAACATCGATAAATTCCATCAGGCGAACACATTGGAACATCAATAAACAACCGGAATTGTAGGTTACGATATATTTTAGATATTAATTTGGCCTACAACTCCCTAAAGCACCAATTAGAGCAGAGTTCTCTACCAACGTAGCCGAATGCTTCAGTTTCTTGGAAGTAGAATGCTTTACTCCTAATTTAATGGAATTAATAATGAGAAACACAAAAGGCTGAAGTTCACCTTGGCATAACATAAAACTCTTTGTACGTGATGTCCAGAAGACTGTTGCAGGTTTCTAGTTCGCCTGAAGTTTCATGATGTCTGGAAGACTATTGCAGTTTTCTATTCCACCAGAAGCCTCATGATGGGAGATTGTGAATGTTTTCCAACCTCCCAGAATCTTCAAAACGTCAGGATAACTGATGCAGGTTTTCATTCTCCCTGAATCTTCATGAATTCTCTATAGATCTAAAAAAAAAATTCTGTCATCATATCCCCTGATACCAAATAGATAATGGTAAGTGATCTATTGTAATGTAAAAATATACTGATGGAATTTCACTTTATTTTATCTGGCATGTGATGGTACTTAACGCCTAACTACCATCAATAAGATAATCCGTGGTATCAATCAACGTGTAACTGCTGTCAACAGTAATCGACGTAGTTCATTCAGACAGGAAAATAGTAGACAGAAGCCAAAACACTGCTAATCTACCCGAAGAAAACAGCCACATAACAAGGGAACACGCAGCTAGGATATCTACCCTGCAGTTTGAAAATTTCCACCCATAAATATAATTAGCATGAGCATAATGGGTTGCACTCTCACAAGATCATCCGGGATATGGGCCAACTTGGCCAGAGGATTAGGGTAATCGTCGCTAGGAGCACATTTGTTCATGGTTTGCTTTGCATGCATTAGCACTGTGTGGGACGCCTAGGAGTTCCCTCAACATCACTGCATCTTGCGTGCATTATCACTCTGTGCAGCTTCAAGTGTACTCGTCATTGCATGTACTCGTCGTTTCACATCTTGTATGGGTCAACACTTCGTGAAGCACACATAACATTCTATAGTATGTGTTTATTAGCAGTGGCACCAGAATATAAAATGAGGCACACACATTTACACCATATTCTGGTCCTCTACAATTAGCAAAATAACGTCTGGAGAAAATGATGAATTGGTTTTAAGTCTACATAGCCTTTAGAAACTTTGTACTGGACCTTTACAACCCTTATCTACAACTTTGTGAGGCAAACTATTAAATATTCCGTTCCAGAATGAATCCTTCACCTAATAAAGCAAAAATCAAACACAACAGAAGAATTTGAGACTATATGTAACTAGGTTCGCAGCTTAGCTGAAGGACCCAAGCTACAATGAAAAACTGAGAGAACTTGATCTTTCCCGAGACTCTTATTCATGCTTGGGAAGGGAACTGATTCATCAGGGAAAGTGTTATTTTGTTTCCTATACCCTTTCAGGTATAGGAAAAGATTCAGAGGGAAGAATTAATCTGAATGGCGATAACTAATGATATGATTACCGCAAAGTTCATTACAAGCATCAGCTCTATTCTTAATGTACACAAACTACCAAACAGAAGGAACAGATTCATTCTTTTGTTGATTATATCATCAGTAAGTTTCTTGATGATATTGTTTATGAAAAGAATTACGACAGAGGACAAATACATTCTTCAATGCAATAAACAGCCTCCACAGTTGGTCGAAGAAATTCATACTGAACTTTAAAACAGAGAACGGTAGATTTATAAAGATAGTAATAGATCGTGCGCAAGAATAAGTATGAAGTGTTAATGACGTGCTCAAGAGAGACCACGAATTATTAATGATTGGTTCAAGTGTCAACATTAAGAACTAATGACGTGCTCAAGAGTCAGAATTAAGTATTACTGAAGTGCTCAAGAGTCAGCATTAAGTATTAACATGCTCAAGAGTCAGCATTAAGTAATAATGACGTGCTCAAGAGTCAGTATAAAGTGTTAGTGATGTATATATATATATATATATATATATATATATATATATATATATATATATATATATATATATATATATATATATATATATATATATATATATATATGGTAGCAGTCTTTCTTGTAAACATATGTTGTTAAATATGACCAAAAAAGTAAGATTAATAATTCTAACACGAATTTTCTTCTCAATATTTCTTATGTTTCTTTTTACTGTCGATGGTAATTGATAAATCAATTCTCCAAAATTCATTTTTATTTCTAGTCTGACGCGACGCTTTAACGCGTTTCGTAATAACGTATTACATTTTCAAAGACTTTAGTTTACACACACTCAACTTGTAACCTGAAAACACTTAACAGAGTTTTACTAAATTCTAATGCTTAACAGCTTATCAGCTAAACACTGATCATTTGTATGCGGAAAATCCACAGAGAAATGGGAAAGAGAGATGAACGTTTCGGCCAATCTGGGCCTTTGTGAACATCGGACTGCAGCTGGTGTTCACAAAGGCCCAGATCGGCCGAAACGTTCATCTCTCTTTCCCATTTTTCTGTGGATTTTCCGCATATATATATATATATATATATATATATATATAATATATATATATATATATATATATATATATATATATATATATTATATATATATATTTATATAATATAATATTTTTTAATTTAAAACTTGTAAAGTCAAGTCTCATAAGGAATAAAATAAAAGTTTTATTATGAACTACTCAAATACTACTGAACACCTACTGGTCAAAAATTAATGAATTTAAAATTTTCACATCCTTGGCAAAAGGCAAAATAAAAATCATAAAAATGTATACCATTACTATGGTATTTTACAACCGAGGACAAAAATGTTTCAGTGTTAAAACAATGGGCAGCGGCAGGACATTAAGCAGGGCAGAGGCGCGGACACATTAGCATAATAGCATCTGTCAGACGTAATGCACCACATGCAACTCACATTACATAGCTAACCATCGACTGTTTGTGGCCACATAGTTTTTAGAACGCGTTTCAGTCAGTTTTTCTTTCTCACGTCCGTGAGTGTGATCAAGCTCCACCTTTTGCTCTGTTGAAGAAAAGCGGTATTGTGAACCACTCTTCATAAATAAAGTAATTAATACGCGTGTGTGTGAGGTGTGAGAGAGAGAGAGAGAGAGAGAGAGAGAGAGAGAGAGAAGAGAAAGAGAGAGAGAGAGAGAGAGAGAGAGAGAGAGAGAGAGAGAGAGAGAGAGAGAGAGAGAATTACCTATTATGCCCATTGTAAAGAGTGCTCCTTGTTTCTCCTGATGTTTGTGCACAATCAACAGGGCTCCATCAAGGAGCATGAAATCTCCTCACACAACCAGACCATCACCAGAGAAATCTTAACAAGCAACACAGAAATTATCGACAGATACAACAGCAACGGGAGACTCGACATCAGCGAGGCCTTACACATCAAAAAAACAAAACCAGCAATCAACAGCCAATTAACACATAATTACATTCTACCCACTTCAAAATCCCTAACCAACACAGATGCAAAAAGATAAAACATGCAATGTTCCCAATGATTGGTGTCCTGTATCACCTGTCGTGTATGTAGCCATTGTTTCAGGTCGTGTGTCACCTCACCCCAAAAACGAATATAAGCATCAACAATGTTTGTAAAATTGTCTTTGCAAATGTAAGAATTGTCTTGCGAAATGCTTCTAGGCGTCAGGCCATAAATAAAGTGTGAAAATTAACTTTGGAGAGTTAATTTTTCAACTACCCTCGACAGTGAAGGAAAAAATAAGAAATATTGAGAAGATTCGTGTTAGAATCATTAATCTTACCCTTTCGGCCATATTCAACAACATACGTTTGCAAGAATATATTACATCTATTCGTTCGTATTACATTCATATATAATGTTGTTGAATATGACAGTAAAGGTAAGATTAAGGATTCTAACACGAATCTCCTCAACATTTTTTATGTTTTACTTCACTGTCGAGGGAAGTTGAAAAATTAACTCTCCAAAGTTCATTTACACGCATTATTATGGTCTGATGCCTATGGATGCGTTCTACAAGGTACTCCTAACACACTCAAAGACAAGTTTACCTTGTATAGCACCGGATAGTAGTCTCTAAAATCCGGTGCTAATCACGGTGAACTTGTCTCTGAAAATGTAAGGAGTACCTTGCGAAACGCATCCCTGCATCAGACCATAATAAAGTTTGAAAATTTTATATTCATGTTGCATATTCGTAAAAAACTATCAAATCAAAGTTTCTCAATAACCATACTTTCATTCAGTCCTTTCTTGTGTAATGCCATTTATACCTTCAACATTCGTTCGTAGAATTCCATATTCATTTAATATTGATTTTATCTATTTTGAAATTCATTTGTTGGCCTGTGTTTAGAGATTGCTGATCACAATTATTTTAAATATCTAAAATGACGTTCTTCATAAAAGTATCAATTTTTATTTTCATTACATTTCGTCTTTTTTTATGACTGGCAAAATATATTAAGACAACCCTCATATATTATACTATTCACTCTTGAATTGGTCCAAATTCGTTGTATTATTAAAATCATCTGTAACATTTTATCACTTTTTATATCACTACTCAATTATCAACTAACCTTTTTTAATAATTACCACATATATATAACAAATCTTATGAAGTTATTACAATATATTCGAATACCCTGGGAGTAATTTGATAAAAAACATGTTTGCTGCTCTGGGACGAGCATACATTGAAGTGTTGACAATAACATAAGGAAGCTGCCAGCACCTGAATAGAGACGGAAGGGGTCGAGGCCTGGGCAGAAGGGGAGGGCTTCCGGTAGCCCTCGATAAGTGTTTGTCAGATTTTCCTGTTTTTCCCAAACATGTTCACACTATTTAATATATAAAAATATATTGACCACTGCTATGTATTATAGAATTAATAAATATATCTATAACCCGAATTTGTTTAGTATAATAATAAAATTTCACAATGTTTTAATATGTCCAGCTTAGAACACGTCCATAATCACAACTATTGCGTCACACCACGACATGTGAGTTCCTTTCCCTATTTCCAAATATTTTACAAGATAACTTTCAATCCCGTGTGTTTCACTACTCCAAGTCAGCGACAGATAAGGAGTAGGGAAAAATCTCTCAACAGCACTAATGTGAGTTTACTGCCTTTGATCATCTCGACCGGGAAGTACGTGCTCTCTCCGCGTAATTTGAAACATTAATTAAAATAATTACTACCAATACTACTTTCTGCAGTCACTGCACCATCTAGGTCTACGTTTATAACTTTCTCAGCAAAACGGCTGAGTGAATGAAGCAATTCAGTTGAATATTCCTCATAATGATGTAATTATTGCATCAACGTGTAAAGGTGTATTAATGAAGAGAATCCAGGTAGCGGAATAATCACGAAGTTCCAGTTGTAATCGCTAAGCAGTTATCATACGAAGGTTCAACGCGTGCCTTTGGCCAGTAACGATTGATTGGCTTACTGTTGGGTATGGTTAGGTTACCATCAATGCTCTGAGGATGTTAGGCAGACATGTGTACCTGGGGAACGATGTGTTTTTGAACAGAACCCTTACCAGGGTTCGAACCTGTATGCGCAGTGCTCACCCCATGACGTGCAGAGCATCATGACAACTTCATCAGTGATGAGCACACCGCTGGTGAAGTGGTTAAGGTATTATCTACACCAGGGGTGAGATTCCTGATAATGAGATTCCATCTCTGGTCAGGTCAGAGAGTTCTTAAAAGATTTTAATTTGGGGTGGGATTGAGAAAACAGTCAATTAAATATTCTGGCGTGAAAACACACTCAAGTAGTTGTTTGGGAGTTAAACCCCTTTTATGTGTTAGCACGTGGCAAGTATGATGGTCTTCGTATAACTGCAACATTTCCATCAATTGTCTAGTAATATCATATATCCCAACTCCAATAATTGAACAATTATTACACTCAGAAATCCAGAAAGAAAGCCTCTGATGTCACAACTTTCCGTAAAATAAATGTACTTATAATTTCCACCTTCTCTATAGAACCATTCAGATCCTACCATGAATATATATGAAGTGAGTGGGATATTCAGCCTCACATTTGGAGTGCAACTTTAGTTAACATTCTCCCCGGCAGTGTGGGGGCCAGCCCAGCCCTCACATATTATGCACCAGTCTACGTTATAATATTCAACTTGGGCGAAGCAGCGCATATCTGAGCAGTCCACCAGAGTCGGAACTTACTGATGGAGTTCCTGTGTTAGGCAATAGGAGGTAGTTTTGCTGCCACTCTTTTCCTTTTATCTCTAAAAACAAGCTTACGGACGTGAGATACCTCTTTGCATACACTCGGCTAGTTGCGTTCTTGTAATTGTACTTATGGAGAATGGGCTTCAACCCCTGAGCATTGATTTAACAGTAAATTGAATAGTGTGAAAACAACAGGTTAGCTTGTGCTTTATCATATATGGTAGTCCGATGAACGTTGGTTCAGTCCCCTTCTCCCCCAGCGATTTTCTCCTTGATATATCAGGGCATTGTGATTTCCTTGTGTGTTTATTTTGTGTTATCGAATTGTGTACGCTAAACCCTGACTTATCACTGTCAACATTTAAATATAAATAGGTAATAATACTAATAATGACAGAGTTCTTGGTGATAATAATAATAATGTGGGTGGTCGTATGAGAACAGGAGCTAAAGGCTATATTAAATAATATATTTTATCAGTCATTTGAGGGATGGAAATGGGAATATCAACCATAAGTAATGTTAATGTGATGATAATATCAGCCAAGTGTGGCATGCTATGATGCATGCTTACTTATTGTGTAAGTGAATTTGCCCATATTGGCCTCCTGTGAATATATCAGCTAGGTTAGGTGATAATCATAGGATTAAATCATCTGGAAGGTTAGATTGTGAGACAGTGTCACAAGGGCTTGGTGGTATTATATTTTAATGACAAAATTGGTAGTGGTAGTAAAAGAGTGCCGGAAAGGAATGGTGGTAATGTGTGAGTTCCGGACTGGAATGGTGGTTGTGGAAGTGTGTCTGCGAGAAGTGTGAGACACAGTTAAAGTCAGGTTTTGTAAACATATATTAAATGTATTAATGGAGGATTCGTCCCGCAGTTCTGTGAATCAGAATCTCAACAGCACTACGTTAGTGTTTGCCATACTATTCCCACTGATGTGCAAATGTCCTGTTAATTGAATTTACTTTAAATCCCTTTGTTGTTGATGTGCGCATTGAATGCTGTGTTTGCCGCCTGGCCAGTGTGGCATTCATTGGCAGATCCCACGAGTGGAGCTACATCTGAATTATGTATTTTTTTGCATTGTTGTGTCCGTTGTGATTTGACTGCATCAGTAACGACTCACGGGTTGCTGAGATAAAACATCTAAAGGCTGGGTAAATTTTTTTACTAATGAGTAAATCTATCAGGCCGCCGTTTAACATGACCTCGTTGATGCTTTACATCTATTTTATGTATAAGTATGAGGGGTTCATTATAGTTTTTTCTCTGGTTTCATCCTGACCAGGAGGAGTTCTCGTTTTCGGGTCCCAAGGTGACTCCTCATGGTACTGGAAGCCAGCGTGGTTGGTTCACAGATAGGACGCAGCCCCACACCAAAGTGACAACCTCGTGTCGTCCTGTCAATATATATCAGTATTTTTTAACTCAAAAAAGCCACTTACTACTTAATTATATATTATAAAACTCACAATAACCCCATCTAAAATCAATATATATATATATATATATATATATATATATATATATATATATATATATATATATATATATATGTAATGATACTCTGGATCCTGAAATTTGTGCACTAAATTTAATCGAAATGTACAAACACGCTGGGACCACACAAACAGTAAGTTCAATAAGAGCTTTAGTAATAACAAAGTATTTTGCTTACAAAAGACTTACCGAGTATTATCAGAGAATTTACGTAGCCAACCGAAGCTTATACCTTCCTTTTTCACGCATTATATATAAGACCTTGTAAGCTGCTTGCCTGGTAAGCTTGTGTAGCACTGCAATACAATAGTCCTTGCATTAAATTTCACTTACATATTTTATCTATAAATATATTTGTTACCAATTCCCATACACATACACTTTATATAACATATATATATATATATATATATATATATATATATATATATATATATATATATATATATATTTATATATATATATATATATGTATATATNTTTGGAAAAATATTGTCTCTGAATGCATGCACATATGTGTGAATGTATGTTCAGAGGACGAATTGTGTCTTGTGACAATTTGTAGGGATTCAACGAGATTAGGAGGGACTCTGAGGAACGGGTGATGGGTAGATTGCACGTTGAAGGAGAATGGGGGAGGGGGTGAGCGGAATAGGGAGATGCGATGAGAAGACATGAAGGGTGTATGGGTGACACCTGGGCACCATTGTCGTTCTTAACACGCAGGGTACCCAATTTAGTCGTTAAAGGAAACTGTTTTACTATTCGAGAATGCAAGTAAGATATGCTGGGGGGGCTAGCGTATGCATCTTTGTATGGTGTTTAGTAATTTATGGAACTCACAGGTGGTTGGGGACAGGACCTATGCTACCCTCGAGGAGAAACGGCCTCCATTCCCAACTCCACGAGGTCGAATAATGAAACGTGCAAACAATGTCCGTAGAATTTAACATTGGTTAAAATGTCTGATTATTCTTATTATTATAGCAAAACGAATGTTCAGGTGTCAGATTTGCATTCTGAGCACAACATATCTTCAGCAACGTTATTGTAACTCATCGACTCCATTTCTAGTATTGTACAACATAAGGAAATATACACACAGAAGGTGTACATTTCTCTGTGTATATATGGTAAGAGAATATATAAGTATGACTAAACTTTAGTCCTGCACTGTGTTCAGTACAACTTATACTTGATGTTGGTCAGAAGGTATTAAGCGGGTCTTCAAAATCCTCGCGCGAGCCGTAGGCATTAAGCCCTTACAGGTGAATGACATAACTAGCAATATGGGTAAAACCATTCTAGTAAGAAGAATGATATATACGAACAGACTCTCAGGAGAACAAAGAGTATTTAAAAACTATTTGTATTGTTTTTTCATATATCTTGAAATATTTTATAGGATTTAAATGTTTGAGAGGACACAGTTTCTCTCAGAAATATTTTACTAGGAAATGTATATATGCGCTGTAAAGCTACATAAGAATTTACATATTGCAGAAAAAATTTACATATAGAATTTACAATGTCTATAAATATAGACATTGACCACTTGCATTAGTAAATAACATTTTATTTAATATCTAGAGATGGGAATATTATTATATAGCTAACAATTGCTACAGTGACAATCGTTTAATCGAGAAGTATTGCAGGATTTAATTTTTAAGTATGCCAGACGATATAAATTATTTGGCAAAGTAGCTGATGTAAAAGCAAATGCCTCCTCTGATATGTCTTCTCGTAGATCCTACGCCTCTCTCAAAATTTTCAAATCTCTACATTCAGAATATAGTTTTCCATTCACCTCTCCTAACCCAGCAGCAAACCCTCTCTCAACACTTTCCCCTCTCTTAACACCTCTCTCCCTCTCTCAGCACCTCTCTCCATCTCTCAACACATCGCCCTCTCATTAACACTTCTCCAAACATCTCTTTTGGAGATATCGGTCTTATCACGATGGAGGTTGTGGAGGAGAGATTTTGCATCTCCTTTGATTCAGAAAACCTGTGTAGTTCGTTACATGTCATAACGTTGCGGTGGTTCCCGTTCTCGTCTGGTGCTGGTGAGGAGGATGACAAGGATCTCACGCAAATTAAGCCTCCCTTTAAGCGAAAGCCTAAGGTTTTCGCTCTCATGGTCGTTGATGTATGGTTGGATTTATGAGTTATGATTTGTGAAAGGTCCTCTAATTTGAAATGTTTGAGTGAAAACCCTTTTTAATGTTTTAATTCAGTCTTTCAATGAATGAAATGATGTTAGACATCGACAGTTGGAGTATTCATCTTGATCAAGCTTGTTAAATTCTTAAATTATAATACATTATTGTATTTAATGCTATCATATCACTCTTTTAAATGCTCACATATTTTGCTCATACCATATGCTTCGTATGATATATTTCAATTCTTGGAATAAACTTCTAAAACTGAATATAATTTTCTAGAATTGAACGTTCAAATGAATAATAAAAGAACGATTTCCCTATAAATTAAATGATTAAAATTAGCTTTGAAATTTATTAATATATTGTTACCTCAACAGCCTCAGACTACTGCTCACTTTGCATCAGGTCATTAACAACTATCACTTAAAGGTCTCTTCTCTCGTTTACTTTCATCATTTCTTTTCCGTTCATCGTATAACTTGCCCTTTCATTTGTTACTCGTATATATAATTTTTTATTTTATCGGTATTAACATTCATTTTTCATTATCAAGAACAACTTACGAACGAGATGAAATACCCATGCAATCTCCGTAACTATTTTTGTGTTGTAACTTTGCTTCCAAGTCTACCGCAATTTGTACATGTTATTGCAAAGTCATTGTTGATTTCATTTATGAGAATCATGAACAAAATTGCAAATAAAACGCAAGTGACAAGCACCAAAAGCAATAGATGCAACCTTGATATGGAAAAGTGCATGTTGTCCTGGTTTTAAAGGTGCAATTTCGACTCCAATATTGTAAAGAAAGCAAAGGTTCGCGGAACCTCACCATGGAAATCATCGCTCTTCCTCCGGCAAACTAGAAGTCTGGTGCAAGTAGGTTTATTAAGGCCAGACAACCTTTTTTTTGACACACAGACATGTAAAACTCAACATCAACTCTTGCTGAGTTAAAGGGGGCAAATATTTAAGAATTAATTCCCGTCAACCCACCTTGGCCAATACGTAAACCAAGATGAAACTGCTCCTGATCATGGGATGAATGTAATTACTTTTCAAATGGGACTATTATCTCCAGGCTGAAGCTGCAAGGCTAAGTTTCAAATTTGAATTGCATTCCCGAGGAGAATGTCCACAGTCTTGTTAAAACATTTAAGTCATCTTAGCACAGCTGAGATAAGAAGAGGTCGATTGTCATATGAAACTTTAATGATTTGGTCAAGGACATGAAGGTTACCTCAGTTCTTCGAAGGGAAAGTAAATTAGTCCATTTAAACAATAGAGTGCTCCTGGATTTTTAAGATATATTAAATATCATAATGATTTTCCGGAGATTCTTACCTCCAACAGAAACAGGGGGAGAGATAACTACATGAGGCACAACAGTAGTCAGAGAGACATTTTGTGGCTAGTGTTGTTGAGCTCTCACCAACGTGATGCAGTGAAGCAAGGCCAATGCCTGATACCTGACTTCGACAACACGCTTGCTAAACTGTTTGGACTCGCGAGTAGCATTCGTGTCAACGGAATGAAGCAGGTGAATTTGAAGCTGAAAATCAACAACACGAACATTTCTGTCAGTTGAAGTGGATAGTTCCGTTAGAAATGCGTGAATGATCGGTGCGTTACTTCAATTTATCTTCGCGAAATTAACTCACTGAGATGATGTGGAAAGTATAAGGTTCTAATGGTTATGTTGTATTGGCCACTACTTTGTGTTCAAAAGTTTATTAACTTGCGGAGATGTTAAATCATCACGTTACTGAAACCTTAACTTTTGAAACGAAATTTTCCATTTTCAGCTATTAATATTTCCTTTACGCAAGCATTTACATTATTATATGTTCATTTAATACGACTCCGCGCCATATCCAATCTGTATACATACACTGGCGCAGTGACAAGTTATACATGTATATACACTGGTACCAAGTTATTCGTCTATATACTATAGTACCAATTTGCACATGTATATTCACTGGCGCTAAATTACATATATATATTCTTAAGGCGCCACGTTTCACCTGAATATTCACTATCGTCAAGTTACTCGACAACATACACAGGCGACAAGTTACATGTGTACGAGCGTCAGGTTACATGTGTACATACATTGGCGCCAATTTACATATGAACATACACTGACGCCAAACTTCGTATGTGCATACACTGGCGTCTGGGTACATATATACATACTCTGACGCCAAGTTACATGTGCCAATACACTGACGCCAAGTTACATATGTACATACACTAACACCAAAAGACATGTGTACATTCAATGACGCCAGCTTACACATGAATATGTGCTTCCAGAGAACCCGCAAGAATAACGTGAGCGCTTAAACTTTCTCAGAAATAATGCAGAAAATTCACTACTTTATTGAGCACTAAAGAAAACGGCTGTTTACCCAAGGGAATTTTTGACCAAGGAAATAGGCCATAGTTTGGCGAGATTAAATTGCTCTGAAAGCAACTTGGCAGACACGAAGGAGTGTGTGAGAATCGCAAGAACACACAGAAGTGAGAGAGGTGGAAAGAAGATGGGGGGTGAGACGAAGATTGAGGAGTAAATGAGAAGCAGAAAATTAGAGGGAAAGGAGAGATGCGTAATTGGCACAAACTCAGAGACGCCTGGGAAGGGCAATGCAGGGGATGGAACAGAACGTGATACGATAAAAGAGGAAGTAGATGGAAGGAGCGTAGGACGTGGTGTTCCACCACGGAAACATCAAAGAATCAAGCACAACGATATTCATCATATTTTGACAACTTTACAAAGTGTCAGATGAATATGTCATTATATGACAATAAATAAGTTAAATATTAAACATAAAATATTTGTAGTAACTTAGGTTTACGCTGATGATTCAGATTAACTAATTTGATGATAATAATGTTTAATGAATAAGAGACAAAACGCGGAATTCGACCCACTGGTTGGAGTCTATAAGATCGTAGGAGACCACCTACTCCTTCGGTGGTTATAATAGGAACTGCCTCGTATGGGCCAATAGGCCCTCTGCAGTTCTTATTCCTATTACTATCTCCTCTACTACACTTTGCTCCTCACCTCTCTCTAGCCTATTTACTGCCTGCATCTACTTCCTCTTCACAATCGACTTGAGAATGGTCCAGGACGGACCGAAACGTCATCGTCCCTTCACCTTCTAGTGTGTGGTCTGGTCAATCGTAGGGGAGCTGTGAAGCCGGAACACGTCCTCTTAAAACTAACGTCGCTTTTCGCTCGTATGCGCGGCGCTATGGCCAAAAGTGGACGTAATTTGAAATGAAATCGACTCACAAAAGTGACGCACTGTCCCGTTTTCTGTTTGAGTCGTCTCGCCTACTCGGAAAGGTTAGGAGAGGAAACTTTCAGTTAACGTTTTTCCATAAAGTTTTGAAACTTTATGAGAATTTCCTGCCCACCTAACCTACCAGAGAACCCTTAACTTAATGTTGTTAAAAAAATCCAAAATTTAGTTTCATTTTTTTTCATTTTCAAATTACGTCCACTTTCGGCCATACTTTTAAACGGCCAAAAGCAACGTTATTTTTAAGAGGGCAGGTTGGTGAGGCAGTGTGGGCCTAGCAGCTGGTCGCGATCTTTCATTTTCTCAAATGCTAACCCACCTATTCTGAATGAAAGAGAACACTGAGGCAAAAAAGGTCCATATGCCCAAAACGCTGTGCGTACTAGTTGCTTTACAAAAGTGTAAACACATCATGCTTTGTACTCTCAAATTCCCAATGTAACTTCTTGTATATATATATATAAATAAATAAGTAAATAAATAAATAAATAAATAAATAAATAAATTTGTGACTGACTATTAGCAAACTCACCCTTAACAAATTTCATTTCAAGTTTTTTAAGCATTTCCCAAAACAGCGAAATCTTTATATTTAAGGACCAATGTTTCATATACCGATAAATCTTAAATGATCTCTCGATAGTTCATTTATCTGGAAATGTCGTCAGCTTCTGTGTAAATTATCTCTCTATCATCTGATTCTCTTTAAATCTAATCACTATGCTTTCCTTCACGAGATATGTAACCAAAATTTCATTTGATGTTTTATTTCATTCGTAGAGCAAAAGATTGGTAGATATAATGGTAGTAGTAACCAGTAGCAAAAATTAAAAATTACAATTTGACAATTATACATTTCATGAGAAATCATTCAGAGTAATATATATATATATATATATATATATATATATATATATATATATATATATATATATATATATATATATATATATATATATATCTATATATATATATATATATATATATATATATATATATATATATATATATATTATATGCGGAAAAACCATATGTGAAAAAGAGAGAATGCTAAACGTGTTTTGGCTTAATTCGCCTTAATCGGATCAAAGTAGGATGTTCTGTATTCAAAGTATGTGAATGCAAAGTAGATCATTCCACTTTGCTCTGATGAGGCGAATTAAGCCGAAAACGCATTAAGTATTCTTAATTTTTCACATGTGGTTTTTCTGCATATATATATATATATATATATATATATATATATATATATATATATATATATATATATATATATATATATATATTCAAAATGCTTTCCAGTGTGAGAAAAAGACTTAAGTGTGAAACTAGGCTTCACTCTACATAACAAACAATAGTAGTAATTAAAATAGAGGAAGATAGGCCAGAGACAGGCAGACAATGGGGGCTGGGCACTAATGGCAGACATCCAGGGCTAGTGGAGTGAGAGAATGGACGGGGGAGAGTGAGGGGATAAGGGAGAGGTAGGAAGGTGGAGCAGAATGAGAAAGGTGAGAAGGATAGAGGGAAAATGACAACGGGAAAGTTACTGGGGTCAGAAGATGAAGAGTGGGAAAGATGTGGATGAGAAGTTGTCGGAAGGACAAGGAGATTAGGAGGAGAGAAATAGAGGTATAAGGAAAGGAAGAGAAAAGGGGATAAGGAGGGCAAGAGTGAAGGTTACTCTCCTAAACGAAGAAGGTCGGCATGGGAAAGGCGTATGGGAAATTATGACCTGGGGGCATATATACATGTGGATCAGGGAGGGACATGGGAAAGGAGGGAGAGAGAAGAAAGGTGCAAGAGGAGGATAAAGGACGGATGATAAAGAAAGGAAGCAATGTTACGAGTAATGTGCATGGAGAAGGAAGTTGCAAGAAATTGTGAGGGAAGATTAAGGAGGAAGAGGAAAGCAATAAAGAAGGAAGAAGAGGGCAGTAAAGAGCGAAAGGGAGAGCGGATAAGAAGGAAAAGAAGATTACTAAAGAATGAACAGGAGAGTAGTAAAGAAATTAGAGGAGAATAGTAAAGAAGGAAGAGAACAGCATTGTGTCTGAACATCATTGAATGCCTCAAGAAAAACTCATTGATAAAAATTGATGAAGTCATGTTGGTGAAAACAGTGCATTTTGATGAATGCCGACAGATGAATAACAATGTTTCAACATAAATGAAGGCCTCTTAGATTAGGGGATGTGATGGCAATTTTTTTTTAGATCTATAGAGAATTCCTGAAGATTCAGGGAGAGTGGAAACCTGAATCAGTTATCCTGACGTTGTGAAGATTCTGGGAGGCTGGAAAACATTCACAATCTTCCAGACATTATGAAGCTGCAGGTGGACTACTCCATGGATTAGCACAGAGGAATTACAATTGGTTTAAAATACATTCCCTCAGATGAATACATGTGAGAAAATCGATGAATGCCGACAGGTGAACACAACTAAACATCATTGAATGCAAAATGGAATCAATGAAGGTGTTCACTTGAAATCCCAGATGAATATAGATGAATTCCTTCATGTAATTGTAGTTTAACATCGATAAATTCCATCAGGCGAACACATTGGAACATCAATAAACAACCGGAATTGTAGGTTACGATATATTTTAGATATTAATTTGGCCTACAACTCCCCTAAAGCACCAATTAGAGCAGAGTTCTCTACCAACGTAGCCGAATGCTTCAGTTTCTTGGAAGTAGAATGCGTTACTCCTAATTTAATGGAATTAATAATGAGAAACACAAAAGGCTGAAGTTCACCTTGGCATAACATAAAACTCTTTGTACGTGATGTCCAGAAGACTGTTGCAGGTTTCTAGTTCGCCTGAAGTTTCATGATGTCTGGAAGACTATTGCAGTTTTCTATTCCACCAGAAGCCTCATGATGGGAGATTGTGAATGTTTTCCAACCTCCCAGAATCTTCAAAACGTCAGGATAACTGATGCAGGTTTTCATTCTCCCTGAATCTTCATGAATTCTCTATAGATCTAAAAAAAAAATTCTGTCATCATATCCCCTGATACCAAATAGATAATGGTAAGTGATCTATTGTAATGTAAAAATATACTGATGGAATTTCACTTTATTTTATCTGGCATGTGATGGTACTAACACCTAACTACCATCAATAAGATAATCCGTGGTATCAATCAACGTGTAACTGCTGTCAACAGTAATCGACGTAGTTCATTCAGACAGGAAAATAGTAGACAGAAGCCAAAACACTGCTAATCTACCCGAAGAAAACAGCCACATAACAAGGGAACACGCAGCTAGGATATCTACCCTGCAGTTTGAAAATTTCCACCCATAAATATAATTAGCATGAGCATAATGGGTTGCACTCTCACAAGATCATCCGGGATATGGGCCAACTTGGCCAGAGGATTAGGGTAATCGTCGCTAGGAGCACATTTGTTCATGTTTGCTTTGCATGCATTAGCACTGTGTGGGACGCCTCGGAGTTCCCTCAGCATCACTGCATCTTGCGTGCATTAACACTCTGTGCAGCTTCAAGTGTACTCGTCATTGCATGTACTCGTCGTTTCACATCTTGTATGGGTCAACACTTCGTGAAGCACACATAACATTCTATAGTATGTGTTTATTAGCAGTGGCACCAGAATATAAAATGAGGCACACACATTTACACCATATTCTGGTCCTCTACAATTAGCAAAATAACGTCTGGAGAAAATGATGAATTGGTTTTAAGTCTACATAGCCTTTAGAAACTTTGTACTGGACCTTTACAACCCTTATCTACAACTTTGTGAGGCAAACTATTAAATATTCCGTTCCAGAATGAATCCTTCACCTAATAAAGCAAAAATCAAACACAACAGAAGAATTTGAGACTATATGTAACTAGGTTCGCAGCTTAGCTGAAGGACCCAAGCTACAATGAAAAACTGAGAGAACTTGATCTTTCCCGAGACTCTTATTCATGCTTGGGAAGGGAACTGATTCATCAGGGAAAGTGTTATTTTGTTTCCTATACCCTTTCAGGTATAGGAAAAGATTCAGAGGGAAGAATTAATCTGAATGGCGATAACTAATGATATGATTACCGCAAAGTTCATTACAAGCATCAGCTCTATTCTTAATGTACACAAACTACCAAACAGAAGGAACAGATTCATTCTTTTGTTGATTATATCATCAGTAAGTTTCTTGATGATATTGTTTATGAAAAGAATTACGACAGAGGACAAATACATTCTTCAATGCAATAAACAGCCTCCACAGTGGTCGAAGAAATTCATACTGAACTTTAAAACAGAGAACGGTAGATTTATAAAGATAGTAATAGATCGTGCGCAAAATAAGTATGAAGTGTTAATGACGTGCTCAAGAGAGACCACTAATTATTAATGATTTGTTCAAGTGTCAACATTAAGAACTAATGACGTGCTCAAGAGTCAGAATTAAGTATACTGAAGTGCTCAAGAGTCAGCATTAAGTATTAACATGCTCAAGAGTCAGCATTAAGTAATAATGACGTGCTCAAGAGTCAGTATAAAGTGTTAGGATGTGATATATATATATATATTATATATATATATATCTATATATATATATATATATATATATATATATATATATATATATATATATATATATATATTGGTAGCAGTCTTTCTTGTAAACATATGTTGTTAAATATGACCAAAAAAAGTAAGATTAATAATTCTAACACGAATTTTCTTCTCAATATGTCTTATGTTTCTTTTTACTGTCGATGGTAATTGATAAATCAATTCTCCAAAATTCATTTTTATTTCTAGTCTGACGCGACGCTTTAACGCGTTTCGTAATAACGTATTACATTTCAAAGACTTTTTACACACATCAACTTGTAACCTGAAAAACTTAACAGAGTTTTACTAAATTCTAATGCTTAACAGCTTATCAGCTAAAACACTGATCATTTGTATGCGAAAATCCACAGAGAAATGGGAAAGAGAGATGAACGTTTCGGCCAATCTGGGCCTTTGTGAACATCGGACTGCAGCTGGTGTTCACAAAGGCCCAGATCGGCCGAAACGTTCATCTCTTTCCCATTTCTGTGGATTTTCCGCATATATATATATATATATAGTATATATATATATATATATATATATATATATATATATATATATATATATATATATATATAATATATATAATATATATTTTAAAAACTTGTAAAGTCAAGTCTCATAAGGAATAAAATAAAAGTTTTATTATGNTGAGGTTATCTTGAGATGATATCGGGACTTAGCGTCCCGCGGCCCGGTCCCGACCAGACCTACTTCTGTTACACCCCCCCTCCCCTGGGAAGCAGCCAGTAGCAGCTGTCTAACTCTCAGGTACCTATTACTGCTAGGTAGCAGAGGCATCAGGGTGAAATGAATATTTTGCCATTTGTCTCTGCCTCCAACGGGGATCGAACCTGTAACCTAAGGACTACGAATCCTAAGCACTGTCCACCAACTGTCAGGAGCCCTTTTAGGTGTCAGAGTAGTTAACAAATGAAATGCACTAGTCAGTGATGTGGTGGAGGGCTTCATACACAGTTTCAAATGTAGGTATGATAGAGCCCAGTAGGCTCAGGAATCTGACATCAGTTGATTGACGGTTGAGAGGCGGGACCAAAGAGACAAAGCTTAACCCCGCAAGCACAACTAGGTGGGTACAACGAGGTGAGAACCACACAAAGTCTTCGCCCTCCTTTAACGCACACAAAACGCCCACTCAGTTTTCAATCTGCTCTGCTCACACACTTCCTCTCCACCTTCCTATACACACACTACAAAGACAAAATATTTAGCACGGATGGAACACGATCAAGGGGACACAAGTGGAAACTGCGTACCCAGATGAGCCACAGAGATATTCAAAATAATTTTTTCAGTGTCTGGGTAGTTAACAAATAGAATGCATTAAACAGTAATGTGGTGGAGGAAGACACTATACATATTTCAAATGATGAAATGATAGAGCCCAGTAGGCGCAGTAATCTGTACATCAGCTGATTGACCGTTGAGAGGCTTGACCAAAAGAGCAAAAGCTCAACCCCCACAGGCACAACTAGGAGAGTACAACTAGGTGAGTAAACACACACACAGAGCCTCGCGGCTGAATGGAGAGCGCTCGGGATCATAGCCCTTAGGGCCCGGGTTCGAATTCCGGCCGTGGAGGAAACAAATGGGCATAGATTCTTTCACCCTGATTTACCTGATCTCCTAGAAGTAAATAGGTACCTGGTACACGCCATCTCCACTCTTCCAGCGCACACTTTCCCTTTCCGTGATAATAAAAAATCCGAAATGCTCCATTTCAGTGATAATAAAGTTTTCACTCTAATGCAATCCTAATTACCTACCAAACAATTCTCATCCACAACTAAAATCCCACTTTCAACCTTGATTCCCGGCCCACATCCCAAACACTCACTCCTCCCGGATCCCACATGAAGCAAACGAACTGTGACAACACAATCAGCTCCGGCCGACCCTTCTTCAACCCTCCTGCTCTCTCAAACAATAAAAAAATCACTTTTCTTCCGGTGTTTCCATCCACACATTTCTCCCTACCCGCCACTACTCATCTCCTCCCCACCTGATCCCCATCATCTCCCTATCTAATCCCCACCCCCCATCTTCCCTTGATCCAGCTCGTTTCCAAGAAAGATCTCTACCACAGAGCTTGACAAGTCATTTCCCATAACCGCAGTATTACGACCACTAGTGTTAAATTTTCTTTAATGTTAAATTATAATTGATAAATCTTTATTTTGCTATTAGTATAGAAATTCTAAATTCTTTGATAAACAGTATTTCACTGACCACTGAAAAAAAGACGATTTCTATCTTTGTTCTTGATGCTGGATAACTGGAGAAAATTAAACACAGAAATTACTCAAAATGTTATATACCTATCATTAGAAACCGGCTAGTTACCTCCATCTCTTGTGTAACCTTTAGTTACCTGTGGGTTCCTTAGGCCGAGGTTGAGAAAGCTGAACTGCACACTAACTCGATAGTAGTTAGCGTGCAGTATATATATATATATATATATATATATATATATATATATATATATATATATATAATATATATATATATATATATATATATATATATATAATATTTATATATATATATATATATATATATATATATATATATATATATATATATATATATATATATATATATATATATATATATATATATATATGCGAACAAGCCTGAACGGTCTCCAGGCATATATGCAACTGAAAACTCACACCCCAGAAGTGACTCGAACCCATACTGCCAGGAGCACTCTGCATCTGGCGTACCTTAATCACTCGACCAACATGACCGGACAAAAGAGGATGGTAGCCGAGGCTAATTCCCCATCCCCCCGCCGGCACTCTGATGGTAATCTTGGGCATGGTATTTTATCAAATCACCTCATTCTTTGGGGCACACGTGAGGAACACAAATGCGAACAAGCCTGAACGGTCTCCAGGCATATATGCAACTGAAAACTCACACCCCAGAAGTGACTCGAACCCTATTCATTGCCTCTTCTTGAGATTGCCTCTAATACTGGGTTTCACGAAAGACTAATTAAAATACTAGAGGCACATGTGAATGTTTTTATCGGTCTCCTATTTTATATAATTATTGAAATGGAGTCAAATGCAAGTTGAAAATTGTTGTTAGTTGAGTGTCCCGGTTACAGGGTCTGTCTTGGAACATTCGTTTATTTTACTTGAACTTATTATTTAAAATATGAATATTCTACAAATATTTTACAATATTCTCTACGAAACACACAATTGTTCTTATGCCAGATGTCGAAAACCCTGTTCAGTACGTTAATTAAATAACTCGTAATCTGCTATACTTTTCGTGGAATTTATACAAGTGAAAATAATTTTAAGGAAAATAGAGTTTCAGCGCCTCGCAGACATGGGGGTGTAGGGAGAATCGCGTTCAGAGCAAACAATGCAGCTAGTTTGTATTTCCCGCTGTTTCATAGCGCGTACACCAACGCCATCTATGTTCACGGACAAGAGGATGCCCACCACGCTTGGCCGAGCTGGACATATACAATAATAAACTTCATTAAAGACGACAACCAAGTAATGCCTTTATGACCACCTTCCAGCAGCCTTCAACCCCCACAAACACCACAGGGACGTATGGAAGTGTCGCAGCAAGTTAAAAGTCCACCACCACAGAGTGGCGCCTGGGACCCCGAAAAAGTTATGGAAGTGTCACAGCTGCTTACCTGTTTCCTCGCAGTATGGCATTTGGGACTGCCAGGTTTAGCGTCAGCGCGTTCCTTCCTCTCCTGAGACCACACTGTGTTCTCTTTCATTGCTGGGAGTTGTTCGTTGGCTCATGATCAATATTTTTGTTCTTTCTTGCTGTGTGAGTTTGTGTGTGCGTGTTCATACCGCCCTCTGTCATATCTACGTCTTTCATGTCTACCTCTTTCATCACCTACCACATTACTTCATCACTAATCGGGCGTGACAGTAGGAGAACAATTCTACATCAAATACAACCCTGTTCTTCTATCCACCCACGTTTGTAATCCATCTTGCTTTATACAACACACAATGCTAATATATATTACACTTATATCTTCACGCTAAGCATCTGTAAGAGCATTTACGTTCTCAGCCTCCGACATCAACAGCTTCATAAGGGATTAAGAACTTTTTTCTACTAATCTCGTTACATCAAGAGATTGAATGAATGTGGGAGCATCACAGACGACTATCTATTATATTTGTACTGAACTGAACACAACAAACCTGCTTTAAGTACGAAATAATTTGTCAAAAAATGGGATAAACTAATTAGAAATAAATAATATAAAAGGCATCCGAACCTCTTGGATTGGACGGTAGAGCAACGGTCTCGCTTAATTCGTGCAGGATGGAGGTCAATCCCCGACCTTCCAAGTGGTTGGTCATCTTTATTTTCCTTCTTCCTTTCATAAGTCTTTATCACCTTGTCCCGTCCAAGTGCAATACAGTCGTACGGGTTTAGTTCCTCTTCTCCTGATTACATTAGGAACGAAATGCAATTTTCTGGATAAATAATATTATTAACTTATTCTGCCAAAAAATTAATACATAACATGCGAAAAAATTGAATCAAAATTATATTCTTGTAAGAATTCATGTTCATGACATCTTCCAGAAACATAATTCATGTCATGGGAAAATCTATAATATGAGGAATGATGGCTGCAAGCCTTCTTGCTTGATCAAACTACAATAATTGTAGCTATTTTAGACTTAGTTTTGTGAAGTGGTCCCATATTTAAGTATCTAATGTATCATTATTTTACACGGTTTAACTCCCATATTATTGTTCCTTTTAATAATAGACATTTTTAAAATAAATAACAAAAAGCGATTCCTAAGACGAATAGCTTTTCTTTATGACTAAATCACTCTTTTTTTCGATACCTTTCAACTTTTTACCTGATACATTTGTTCAATTTAAGTAGACGATGAGTCAGAATAACAGCTGAAGATATGATGACCAACCCATCAGATGATGCAGAAACGACCATCTCTATCTTCTATGTTGTTTGGTTATCACATCCTGATTATACACTAATACATTTAGTGTAGTACAGTGGCATTACACATGCATCATGGTATATTAAACAATACTTTCGAGTGAAGGCTTCTTTAAGTTTATATGACTTTAATATTAAAATTATGTGAGGGCGATAATTGAATTATTCAGAATACTTTCTTGAAGTGTTAACGATTAGATGCTCACAATTATACACCATAGTAAAAAGAAGTTATGTGCTGCTTTCTTAGCACGCAAGAATCTATAATAAATATATCAGTGAATTAAATAAATTCTCTGGTACCCAGGGGTACAATCGTTCGTATATTTTTGAGTGAGGTATACGTACAGTATACCTCACGAACAGAGGTATATACGAACGAGGTATACGAGGTATACGGTACGGTGAGGTATATGAAGAGTAAAAAGCAGTAATATATATCGCCTTGTATTATTGCGTTTTATTAGGAATCAAACAAGAACACGTTTTTTTCAGACTAATGAGTATTTGCCTATATAGCTTGGTACGTTGTTTTGTTTCATAGGTTCAGGATTAGGCAAAACCACTGAAAATCTGGCGCTCATCATATTGTGAAAACGGTTTTTTTTCCTAGTGCTCATCAGTAAGACATTTAATGATATATTGTTGACACCTTGCAATCAAAAATTAATTCCTCTTTAGTATACGTAAATGTTCAAGGAACAAAATAACACAAAACACTTATGAGCAAATGAACTTCATCAATTATTTGTAATTATAATTTGTGAATCATGCACGGAATTTAAGTCACATGAGGTGACATTCTAGTGTCAATGAGGCTCGTGTTTAATGCATGGTATTGCTGGGCACGATCTACATACTGCATTTGTGGAGTGAAATTCCCCAGACATTACAGACTTTAAATGTTACTACATTTTTTTATTGATGGAAGCGGATCAAGTAATATCCGCTTCCAGTAAGTGAATTTGTTTCTCTCTCTCTCTCTTTCCAATTTTTCTCCTCTCATTTTCTCTCTGTCCCCTGCCCTCCACCTAAGATCAATGTTAAATACATGCATTTTCTGTGTATATCTGCATCCGTATACACTTAGATGTGTATACGGATTCCTGTTGAGATGTATACAAATTTGCTGATATGATATCTGCACTGTCCTGAGATGTATACCCTGTTGCATTTGTAATTTATGAACTCCTATATCTCAGATAATTGCACTATTACAGTTAAGACGAATGCACAGTTTCGTCTCTGATTTAAACACTGTATTATCTCAGATGATTACATTGTTGTATCTGAGATATGCAATGTTGATATGAAATGTTGCTTTAAGAGATATACAATTTTTTCATCTGTGACGTATATTATGTTGCATATGTGATGAATATATAGCAAAAACGATTAATATTCTGCTGTATTTTAGATGAATACTTTACTGCAAGTGTAATGAAGTATGTCTTAAAGATAAGATTTAATATGCTGGTTTAGCTGATACTCATAATAATCTGTTGCAGGTAAGATATGCAGTTTGTTGCAATAGAGATATGCACTCTGTTGCAGTTCACACAGATTCATTGTCAGAAGAATCTCTTAAAATTTGACACGTGAAAGATCATCAAAACGGACCATCAGGTGCTTGCAAACTGGAACCTACATGGTGATAAACCGCCAGACATCTTATTACATGCCGCTTTTTTATTAATAATGCTGGTATAAATATAATCATAATTATTATTATTATTATTATTTTAGACAAATTACTTATGCTTCTTAGATACGTTTTGTAGTTTCAATGGAGAAAAAAATTGTGGAGACAAGAATATGGATCACGTGGTATTTTGTGAATAATTTTTTATCGACATTAAAGGTAATATATGTTTTTGCATGAGTTATATATTTCGATTGAACACTATTGTGTTATAATCAGTTTATTTCCAAGTTTTTTATTTGTTCAAGTGACAGTATGTTTTTGGTCACTAACATGTTGACAAACTGAGTTCCATAAGTACTTATATTTCAGGGAATAGCTTGAAAATGTTATGTTCGATCAAATGACAACCTGTCTATTTGATACATAGTCTCCCTGGCTTGGCGCCTTCTTTTGATAATTGTTAAATACCATATCTCTTGATTTATAGTTATAGGACGGTAGAGCGACGGTTTCGCCTCATGCAGGTTGGATGGCGATCAATCCCGGACCGTCTCAGTGGTTGGGCACCATTCCTTTCATCCCGTTCCATCCCAAATCCTTATCCCTTCCAAATGCTACATAGTCGTATAATGGCTTCGCGCTTTCTCCTGATAGTTTCTTTCTCTTCATGAATTAGGGCCTTAGGTATTCAATAATGAATCGTGTTGAACACTCAAAAGACCATGCTCATATCTTGTGATGGAGAGTCTGTATTTATCGAATTTAGTTAAGAAGATTTACATTGCTTGTCAGTATTGGCATAACCTTTACTTTAATTTCGTCTAACAACAAAAGTTCTAACTTGGGCAGGAATGCCGAATTAGTGATGAATTGTCCAATATTCAATAGAGAATTATTTGTTCTATAATTTACAAATAATGTACCATTTGTCAGTTATAGAATCTTATACGTCCCATAGGATCTAGAGGATCCGCCCGCCTCCGGAGACTAGCTAGTCCCCTGCGTCATTGACCTGAAAGTTTTTCACATTTCTTGAGAAGGGAAGTATTTTATGAGGTTCCCACTCTTAAAATGCCAAATAACAGGCTGTATATTAGCGTTTCCTTTCTAAGTCTTTTGACTAGGCGATATGTATCGTGTTTCCATGAAACGGCCATAAAATTTACTAATTATCACTCTTATTATTAATTATTTTCATGACCATTATTATCTTGATAGTATTATTTATATACATAAAAAACAATTGGGACACGAAGATCCCGAAACATTCGGAAGGGTTTCCATGGTTCTCTAAGCTACACGCTAAAGACTAAACACGAAGAGTGTAAAGAAGCAATGATAAAAAGATGAGAACGGTTAAGCTTACACGTTTCTTCATGAGTCTAAGAGAGGGTTATTATGACACAGGACGCAATACTAAGCAGGTGATGCAAGCTGGCTTGGTCTATAGTCACTCAATCGTGAAGCTTCTCTTGAGGGCCACATATTCCAAAAAAAGCTTTAAACTTCACTGAATGAAGCTTCGAGTGCTTCACAAATATCTTCCATTGTGGGTAAAGCTGCCTTCAATTTCTAACATAAAATCTGTCCAAAAATAGATATATGTAAGAAAATACGGTTTTGCCTCTAGAAATTACTGCTGCACTTCACACAGTCACACTTTTAATGTGTTCTCTTGATCTCTAATTATTTTGACGATCACATGAGCGTCAGTATTAATCCGGGGACACCACCTGCTCATTAACTCAAATTATGAGCCAATGTTCATGGAAATGCGCCCGTGTTTACGTCAAGCTCAGGTTAATTAGTCTCCACTTTTAAATCCTTTGCCTAATGTTTAAAGTAGAATCACATAACATGATATAAGTTTCCATACAGCAGTGCTAGCGACCAATATATCACTCAAGAAAATGAGCGCAGTGCTCAGATTACTCGATCCACTAGCGAAAGGTAACGGGTTAGATTCCTCTGCGGGATACAGACGCTGGGGTACATTTACTTTCACTTAATGCATCTGTTCACCAAGCAGTATCAGGTACCGAGGGATTACGCACCTATTGTAGGATATCTTTTGGGGAGGTTCAGGTATTAGACTCTAAATAAAACAGGAACTTCATCACCCTTGTATGATTCCAGTCCCATACAATGATAAAATTAACAATAATAAAAACAGAAGACACTAGAATTGGGAACAGACCAACAGTAAAATCATTATTATCACAGTAGCGTCATCATTACCTCCCTCCTTCACATTGCTAATTATTGCGTGTTGTTGTATCTTTGCAAATCACTGTCGTCGCTATTTTTCTGTCATTAATTTTCCTATAACACTCCCAATTATACTTTACAGTCCCTTAAACGCTCGCTTACGCCATAATAGAAAACTTAGTACAGGCTCATGTACATTCACAAGTATGAAAAAGCCATTTTTGTAATATCCAAGCTCTCATCTTTGAAAGATCTCAAGTTCATGATATTAAAATTTTACAAGATTACAAAAGTCATATTTCCACGGGATCACAAGGCCACAATTTCACAACATCACATGATCATTCGTTCCAACTGTACCTCGTTGGACCGGCTACGTTCTATTCAGAACTGGCTACCTTTGTGAGCATTTACATATCCCTGATCTACTCACCAATACAGCTGATTGAACTGTTGGCCAAGTCATCTCCTGGGACTCTCGCTATTCTAAAATAAATTCCTCAACACAGCACACAACAATTAATAATTTACTATTGTATCTATTGTACCTATGCATAAAACAATATTTTTGTGTAATTATTTCTTAACGTGATAATCTTATTTTTGTAATATTTATTGAACACAATAAAACTAGCAAATATGTTCACTTCCAGAAAACAATGCATCGTATTTATTCGTCTGTCAACACTTCTAATTCATCTGAACCGGCTTCAGTTACCCAACTGACATAAATGTTTTCGTAAGATATGTCACATGTTTCCATTTGATTGAACATGGAAAATATTTCCCAAAATATCATTGTAATATTAAATAAATGATTACAAAATCTTCACAAACTTTAATAATTTCTTTATTGATCCTTGAATTGCGTAAAGGAAGGAGTGCATCATTGCGAGCTTCCTGCCGCTGCTCACAACTCACTCCTGGCCTTCCGTACAAAAAATTTTCCCCTTACTCTCTTCAATTCTTCGGGGGTTTCTCTCTGCTATTTATACAGTTCATGTTCCTTACACTCTCATAAACTATTATAGACAGTCATATCTTGGGAATTACCGTTTTGATCAACATTTTAAATGCATTTTAAGCTTATCCTGTTTTTTCTACGTCGAACATTACCAGTATTGTCATAATTTTGGATTAATGTTTTTATATATTTTCGAGATATTAAGAGTTAAATGTATTAACCTCTCCTACAGGTTTCTACCTTCACATGATTACATAAGGAAAAAGTANATTCAAGTCACTCAGCTAATCACCTTTTCCTCTTCACCGATTCCATGGATTGTAAAAGGGGTGGGGGGAGGGAGTCATTGGAGACAACCCCTTTTAATAATAGTAATGGAACCTATATATGTTGCATGTGTGGTGGTCATAGCCCCCTCCCCCTTACCAAGTTTTTTTCTCTCTCTCTCTCTCTCTCTCTCTCTCTCTCTTTCTCTCTTTCTCTCTTTCTCTCTTTCTTCTCTCTCTCTCTCTCTCTCTCTCTCTCTCTCTCCTTTCCAAAACAGGGAATACTATCTTAAGATACTACACTAAAAGTACTTGTTTTCATTTACATTTCTGCTCTTCTACATTAGCTTATTATATTTTCCAGGAAAATCAGAGTTTTTCTATCTTTTAATTCTATTTTGCATATATTTTTTTTTTTGCCAAATTAGGCCTATGAATGGAGGCAATCATTCAAATAATGCAGTGGTGGAGTGTTTGGGAGACACTAAATAGGGGTTGTGAAGCAAGGAGTTGTGGTTCATGGGGTCGTGAAGCAAGGGTAATAAACAAGGAGTCGTGAGGCACGGGTCATGAATCGTGAATCGTCAAGCTATGGGTAGTAAAGCAGGCCATGTGAAGCAAGGGATCGTGAAGCATGTGGTCGTGCGGTTAATTATTGTGAAACATGGGTCGTGAAAAATGAGGTTGTAAAGCAATGAGTCGTGACGCATTGATCGTGAAGCAATGAGTCGTGAAGCATTGATCGTGAAGCAAGCTGTTGTGAAGTAGGGACCGTGAAGCAAGGGGTTGTGAAGCATAATCAAGAAGCAGGTTTTGAGGGTCATGAAATAAGTCATTAAGCATGGCAGGGATTTCAAATTAAACTTGTAATTCAGAAGTAATTCATCAGAGGTCATGAGGAGATTGTCATGAACAACTGGTCATGAGTGTTTTTGAAGCAATGTTCATAATGTTCGGTAGAAAAGTTCATAAGGTTGGCTCAGTAGAAAGGCTAATGTAGCAGGAGTCGTGAAGCAAGGATCGTGTTGCAGGGGTCGTGAGCTAGGGTCCTGAACATGTGTCGAGTCGTGAAGCAATAGTCGTGAAACAACGGTCCTGCATCATGGGTCGTGAAGCAGTTGTCGTAAAGCACTAGTCGTGAAGCAATGGTCTTGCAACATGGGTCGTGATGAAGGACCGAAGCACAGTTGCATCTAAACTGTACGAAAACCCAGCTAAATGATTACGAATCTCTCGTGTACTATACACCGGGAACATGAGAAAATGAAGAACCATTTCAAAACTCCGGTGAAGGTCCACAGACGAAGCTTAATGTAATGTAGAAATTGCATACACTACGAATATTCATTTTACACTGTAACTAGAAACAAACTTAAATTAAAAAAAAAATATTAGGCAAACAAATTTAATCATATCTGGATACTGAAATAAATATCACAGAATATTTTGCTGTTGCATTCTGTAAACAGAAAACATATCTCATATATATATTAATAATGAAAGTATAAATTATTGAACTTCGAAATAAATAACTTAATTTTTCTCTTTAAAGTTGGTTATGTAGAAGCACGCTCGATATAGTGACCTTTGGCTCATAAAGCATCAAATAATGCTGCAAGTTCTCATAATAGGAGTAATACAGGATGACGCAGTGTGTCCCAATAATAAACAGAGTCGATAAATTCTGACCACAATTTATGGCAACGCTCATTAGCGGACGAGTAACATGCTATGCCACGGCAGTTAGTAACTAAGGCTCACTTACCCACAACTTTCCCTGCAACTTTCCGTGTTACCCCACATCCTCCCATAAAACGTTTTCTCACTTACCCGCATCTTCCTTCTAACCTTACTTCATTTACCTACATTTTCCCCTATAACCATACCTCCCTTCCTGTACATCCTCCCTTATAACCTTCCATCACTTACCCTCAACCACTGACCCCTTGCCTCAATTTAAAACTCACATGACTAAATAGTGCCTCTTCTGTATACCTGAGAGAAACAGACTTATCTGGAGTGAGAGGAACTCCTTGAGTAGGACTTGGGATCGGCCCAGCGATCTGTGTATCTCCAGACTCACACCTTAGCCCACAGACCATGATGTGCTGACGATGTTATAATCTGGAATTCGCACGGACCCACTAGGAGTCTAAAGACATCGAGCAGATAGCATATTTGAAGGGAGAGTTTGATGGAGCACTCCACTGCCAGAACACAAGCGGGTTACATTAAAAACTTGGGTTGGTTACACAGAGAGAAATCACTCTAACGTGATATATTAATGAGAACATCTGTAGCAGCAATGATGAAGATTCGAACCTATGCACTAGGTACTCCCATGCACACGCCCCAGACGACTAGGATCAGCTCGGTTAAGTGCTGGTCCTAGTTGTTGGGATGGTTACCAGTGGATCAAGGCGGATTTTAGGTTATCTTGAGCATATCGTGGTCCACGATATGTTCAAGATAACCTGAAATTATCAGATAACCTGAAATAATCTGAACCTGAGATGGTTCAGACGTGCGTGTGGAGTTACCCAGGACACTGAGGCCATCTTGCTCCACATATAAGTCACTTTATTGTGATGTCTTTGTGTGTTATCTGGATAGCTCAGTCGATTAAGGCAGTGTCTTGGATGCTCCCGGACGCAGGTTCGAATCCTCGACACGGCCCTTGTGGATTTGTTTATCTGGAGTCCTCTTCGCAGATTTTTCTCCAGACGTCTCTCTTCTTGGACACGCTGCAAAGTAAGTTCATCTGCCGATGATAATTCCTTAATTATCACTCTCTGTGGGGCTTTTACTCCTTCTCTCTTGTGTTCTTCACTCTTTCGTGGTAGTGCTCTTTATCCCTTTTCTTTTGTGCACTCTATTGTTCTGTTGATCACTCTACGCCTTCTCTGTTGTGCTCTCTACTCCTCTGTTGTGCTCTCTACTCCTCTGTTGTGCTCTCTACTCCTCTGTTGTGCTCTCTACTCCTCTGTTGAGGGACTCAGCTCCTTCTCCGCCCTGCTCTCTACTCTTTCTCTGTTGTGGTCTCTAAGCCGCTTCCGTCGCCATCTTCACTAAAGCATTCAGTCTCTCTACCTGGTCGGAATTTTTCCTGTAAATATAAAACCAAGCTTCATACCAGCAAAATAATTTTTCTCAATACAATCCTTGTTATTAATAATTACCGTAACCCTCCTCAGCTAAATTCCATATGCAAATTTCCAGAAAATAATTCATGAGAAGCCAAGGCACCTTTTCAGGATATTCAATGGGGACTTTGGAGGTAAAGGCAGGTGTCGGATATTCATTAATATTAATATATATCCACATGTATAATTTTATAAGGGATTTTAGGAAATCCATCTTTATGATAATTTGTAGTGCATTTCGGGCCAAATTCTTAATATTTGTACGGAATTTTTTATTTCATATAATTTTTCTCCTTCTGACGATATTTGAAATATTTTTTGTATGGCATACGTACCAAAAATTTAAATTTCATAATTTCTCAATATCTATTTTTGTTATAAAATACGTCTAATTATATAATATAGCATAAGTAATAACTTATACGTAATATAGTATAAGTAATAATAATTCTTATAAGAATAAAAAATTTAATAACGCAAGCAATTTACGTAAAAAAGAACAAATATTGCAATGGAAAGGATTATTAGAAGAGTTTTGTCAGAGTTGAGCGACTAAATACAATATGTTAACATTGTTATATATTAAAAATGTGCTTAAAGCAAGTTTGTTATGTGAGGAGGCATTTCTTAGAATTCAATAACAATACGCAATTCAAGTACCAAGAAATATATACTGAAAGGTTCTGCAGCTGTGTCTGTGTGTCTGTGAGTATGTTGGTGTCTGTGGGCCTCGTCGTCACTTGTTCGTAGTCTGTCAGTCAATAATTCTCAGCTACATAATGATCATAGAATGACCAGGTATCAGCTAAAAAATTTTAAAAAGTCCAAATCTGATTGCGAAAAATATCTAGGAGGCATAATTAATAAAATCTTAACCCTACATATAAAGAAATATATATCTCTTGAGAGGAGTAAATATATTTCAAGAAGCATTAGTAATAAAATATACAATGTTTTTGTTCAGCTTTATTTAGCCCTTTTATAGCCCATTTAGATTATAGAGTTCAGATTTGTTCTCTGTACTACTGAAGGAAAATAAATTTGTTAGAACACGTATAGAGAAGGATGGCAATTATATTCACACGAAAAAGAAAGCTTGTTTATAAAGAAATTATTACAAAAACTTAATACACATTATCTTACAAGACGAAAAGTAACGGGGTGAGATGATTGAATATAAAGTTTTTGGAAAGTTTAGCAAAGGGCAGAGAAGAAGTGATTTAACTCACGCAAAATAGACCACGAAATACGAAACAATAGATAACAAGAATATTGATGAACAACATATTCCTCTTATGAACAACTCATTCCTCTATGAACAACATATTCTTCTGATGAACAACATATTTCCCTGATGAACAACATAGTCCTCTGACGAAAGCAGGTGTACTCCATTGAACAAAATGCAAAACATATAATGTAATGAATATAATTCCTGTCAAACACTTGCTAAATATTTTCTAATAAATATAATACACACAATTATTAACTAATAATGTTTTAAATAACGAATTAAATTTAGATATTTTTCACTTTTCCAAATGTTTACATAATTTCTACGGTGAATAATAAATTGATTTTCCAAATTAAAGTATGATTTAATTGTTACTCATAATCTGAGTATCATGGTGCAATTGCAGTGGACCCACATCCTCGACGAAGAAAACCAAAGAGCATTTCAGAGAAGATCTTGTGGATTCTCACTGAATACTTAATCTTTTCTTCTCCTACCACCCCTATTATTTTTTTGTATGTTTGTTTTTTTATTTTATGCAATGCTACAGTTTACAGAGAAGCACAGCACACACACCAAATATATAACAATTAAACATCAGCGTTCGAAGACCTCGTCCGCTCCTCGGAGGTTGGGTTGCGTACCCAGGATACAGCACGGAATAACACTATGATATATATAATATATATATAATATTTATATTATAATATATATATATTATATAGATATATATATAGTATATATATATA
>WNGS01169498.1:29897637-29921824 GCA_020271785.1 Procambarus virginalis
GATTAAAATGGCATTTGCATGTATCTAGTTTATTCATAATCGTCAAACTCTCCATCACTGTATGCTCATCACTATCGTACTGTTGTGTCAGTCGACTTGCGGATATTGAGCTTTTTTCTTCTTTGATGTTTTTTTGAAGTTCAGGTTTGTGCTTTTTAAACTTGTAAATTATTTCTGTATGCTGTTGTTTTCCCCCTGCACATCTACTTCCCTCTTCTCTCACTCTCTTCTTCTCACTCTCTCTCTCTCTCTCTCTCTCTGTGCATTAATTGGCTATTGATTGCTGGTGTTGACTTCTTGATGTGTAGTTGCTCGCAGATGTCAAGGCCGCCTGCTGTCGCTGTATCAATCAATGATTTCTGTGTTGTTTGTTAAGATTTCTCTGGTGATGGTTTGGTTGTGGGAAGAGAATATATGTTCCTTAATGGTGCTCTGTTGCTTATGCATCGTTAAACGCCTGGAAGAGATGTTGTTGTCTTGCCTATATACTGTACTGAGTTTTTTGAGGCTTACAATCCCCAAGAGGGCATTTGAAGGCATAGACGACGTTTGTCTCTTTTAGAGCGTTCTGCTCCGTGTCTGGAGAGAGTTTCTCATGAGTAGGCTGGCCGTTTTCTTGGTTTTATAGTAATCGTTAGTTGTATCTTCTGATTTTTGTCTGTAGGGATAACAACATTTCTATTAACAATATTTTTTCAAGACCCTTTCCTCCGTTTTATGAGCTGTGGAAAAGAAGTTCCTGTAAAATAGTCTAATAGGGGAATAGGTGTTTGTATTAGTTGTCTCTTTAGAGGTTGCATGGCATTTCACTTTCCTTCTTATGATGTCTTCAATGATTCCATTGGAGAAGCCGTTGTTGACTAGGACCACCTGCCTTACCCTACAGAGTTCTTCGTCGACTTGCTTACATTGTGAACTGTGGCTGAGAGCACCGTCGACATAATCGTTAACAACACTCCTCTTGTACCTGTCTGGGCAGTTACTGTCACCAGTAAAAAGAAACATAAGGAAAATCGAGAAATTTTTTGTTAGAATTATTAATCTCACTTTTCGGTCATATTTAATAATATATATATATATATATATATAGATATATAATATATATATATATATCTTATCTATATCATATATATATATAGTTATATATATATATATCTATATTGTGGCGGTCTAAAGTGTTGGAGTAAGGCTGTTCGGCAGTCCTCCAATGGCAGCTGTCAATGCCTGGTCACACATACAAAAAAAAAGAGACTGCTTGCCTGTTTGTCTGTGGTAAGGTAAGGGAAGACACGCAAAACACAAAGTAATAATAATGAAACTTTAATTAATTTAGAAAAGCAAAATATAAATAAAGACAATCTCTTGGCTTACGTGAAAATTTATGAACAAGTCAAAAATAATAGAACAAAAGGTTAATATGGAGGAAATTATTCGACAATAATAATAAATACAATACAATCAAATAAGGTAGCTGAGTATACTGGCTATAGCTACTATCTCCCTTAGTATACGTCAGCAAGGGCTTTAATTAAAAAGGAGAGGTTACAAGAACTGTATTTCGATATAAACAGATCTCAGCGGACTATAAGATTTAGCGTAATTTTCAAGAATTGCTGAGGTCAGGATCCCTCTCTGATGGGACGAAGTTCCGGGAGAAGATGTGTCAACGATCGCTTCAGAAGAAGCCAAAACCTTCTATAACAACTTTTGCAAGTTAGCTAATATCAGATTGCTGTTTGGAAATAGAAGGCGCAGATCAATAATTGAAAGTTGACTTGAGAAGTGTGGGGAACGCACACTTAAAGTGTCACGTGAGTAGCGTGACACTAATATTACTAAATCAGTAATTCATGTTCTTAACATATTATAATAATAATATTTCAAATAAACTAATGTCCAGAGATCCTTCCTACTTGCAGGCGATGAGTCACAATAACGTGGCTAAAGTAAGTTAACCAGACCACACACTAGAAGGTGAAGGGACGACGACGAATCGGTCCGTCCTGGACCATTGTCAAGTCCATCGACTTGAGAATGGTCCAGGACGGACTGAAACGTTGTCGTCCCTTCACCTTCTAGTATGTGGTCTGGTCAACATCCTTCCTACTTAGGAAGGATGTCCACCAACATCCTAGGGTGGCAGATCACAGTGTAGCGAGCCTCGTTGGTGGAGGAGGGTGGCAGATCACAGTGTAGTGAGCCTCGCTGGTGGAGGTGTCAAGCACCAAAGTTAAGCTGCGTTAACTTGTATACCCTGGGGTATTGGTGGCTCCCAAGCTGGGCTGGATAAGACGGTACAAGTCCCTTCCAGGATCACCCTCGGGGTGATCTGTAGGGAAGTGTGCAGCCCAGCTCCAGGGGTGATGGAGAAGGGGAGAGAATATTAAAGGTGTATTCACTCAGAGATCACTCCTGGATGAGTAGATGGAGGAAGCATTTTGGGGGGGATTATCTGCCGGGATTACCCCAGGGGGTGAGTTGGGGAAGAGGAATTTGTTAAAGTCGTGTCGTGTGAATTTCCAACATATTGCTTCACAATTTTGTGGCTGCAGGTCTTTCTTCTTTTATTCCTGTTTTTGCAAGTGTTTTTTTTTCCTGATGGGTCTTAATCTTATATCATGGAACCCTGTTGTCTGTATTGTCTAAGCTGGTCTGATGTTGATATCATCAATCCCATTGTCTAATAGTGGCAGTTATTTCTCCTGTGGAAATTATTGCTGTTGATCAGGCTGTTTCACTTAACGTGGGATTACTGCAACATCGTAATAGCTAAGAGCTTTCTCCTGATAGTTTCATTCTTGACATTGGTAGTTTTGTTTTGTCGGGTTCATGGTAAGTATTCTTTTTGAACCTTTTTGTTGATTTTCTTGTGATTATTATTGTTGAATTTATATTTTTTATTATTTACTTTTAGCTTATTTTGTGGCATTTGTTCCAGCTGGGGCTCTCGTTATTTTTTTTTGTTTTTATTGATTCTCTTGTTGCAGTTCTTGCTGGTGTTTTTGAGGTTGTTTTTGTGTTTGTTCTTACTGTTGCTTTTGTTGCTGTTATTACTGTTGCTTTTGTTGCTGTTCTTACTGTTGCTTTTGTTGTTGTTATTACTGTTGCTTTTGTTGCTGTTCTTACTGTTGCTTTTGTTGCTGTTCTTACTGTTGCTTTTGTTGCTGTTCTTACTGTTGCTTTTGTTGCTGTTCTTACTGTTGCTTTGTTGCTGTTCTTACTGTTGCTTTTGTTGCTGTTCTTACTGTTGCTTTTGTTGCGGTTCTTACGTTGCTTTAGTTGTTTCTTGCCGCCTGTCTTTATTGTTGTTCGAGCAGGAGTTCTTGTGTGTTCTTATGGCTGCTTCTGTTGCTCATGAGATGGTCTTATTTAACGGAATGTGACAAAACAATAATTTAAGAAAAAGGTAAAAGAAATAAAAAAGATAAAAGCGACTTGAGAATGGTCCAGGACGGACCGAAACGTCGTCGTCCCTTCAACTTCTAGTGTGTGGTCTGGTCATCATCAAAAAAGATAAAAATTATGTGACATGCATTTGTTGATGATTTTTATTGTCTTTATTAAAAGTTTGTTCAGTGTGTCTCGTTGTTGTGGCTCCTGTTCTTACCCAAGTTCTGATTCACTGGTGTAATTTTTTTTTGTGAATGTGTGTGAGTTTTTAATTCCTCTGGTTGTTCTTGTCACCCTATTTGTTTTGGGATCTTGTTTTTTCTACTGTTGTAAATTTTTCCGTTTTTCTTGATAATGAGATCGACATTACTCTTAATTTTGTCTGTATGTTGAGTTATCTTGTATTGTTATTATTAATGTTTGTGTGCGTTCCGTTTCTCTGTGTTGTTGTGATTGGTGTACCATTATTTTATATTCTTTTCTTACGTATTGTGTGGCTGTTTTAGTTAATTGTGTTATTCTTGCTGTTCCTCTTTTCGTTATTGGTGTTATTTTTTCATTACTGTGGCCATTACTGATGGCTGTGTTGCTTCTCTTGTCGAGTTTTCTGTGTGTCAAAGCTACTTCAGAATGACCATTAAAATTACTAGGAAGTTACAAATGCAATAAATATTTATAACAATAAATATATCCATAAAATGCCTGAATGTAACTGTCAATCAAATCTGAAGCGGCACGCAGCTCCTGGAATTTTCTAGTCCTTTAAGAGGTAGTCTTTTGTTAAAACTACCTCCAAACTCCCCTCAAACTTTCTCAGCTGAGAAGATTACGTCAGGCGCCTGAGGAATGAGCTTCAGTTGGAATCTGCTGCATATATAACTTTCATGCCCACTGTACGCTCTGCAAGTTGCACCAGCAGCAGGCAGGCACTGCACAGGCTTCTAGGCAAACCAACTTTAGCAAATCCATATGCATGTTTAACCATTTTAAGATTCAAATAATTGTATTGTTTTGGGGATGGCAGAAAATATTTAAATGTTATAATGCATCTATTATTATATATATATAATATAGGTAATATATATTATAGATATATATATATATATATATATATTATATATATATATAGGATATCTGGAAGAAGGGGGACCCATAGCCTCGGAGGAACCACGCATAACGCATTAGAGGGAATGTTTAGATCCCCTCCAATACAGTTTCTGCGCTTTCTCCTACCACCCCCTTCCTTTTTTGTGCTTTCATTATGTATTTGATGGTTATATATATATATATATATAATTATATATATAGATATATATTATATATATATCTATATATATATAAATATAATATATATATATATATATATATATATATATATATATATAACAGTGTTCTCGAACCGTGAACCCACGCCTGTAAGGTCGTAGTGCTATCAAAACATGTAAAACGGACATATAATGGTCTATGGTTCGAGCCCCATACAGTTTAGGTAAATTAAATGTTTTTTCCACTGAAGTGTGGACGGTAAATTAATAGCAAAGTGATATTTGGTCATCTTTGTGTTTGAGTTTGATTCTCGAATATAATAACAATAAATTTTCACAAATACTTTTCTGTAAATCCTCTCTCAAGGTTGTTGAAGAACCATAAACATTACTATGACTAAGAACATTGTTTGCCTCTAATGCCTGCTGCTGGTTATTATGTATAAAACCTTGTATACAAATGTTTTATTTCATTTTCTCCTACTTTCTATAAATGTTTTAGATAAGGTAAATCCACTTTACCAGAATCTTAAATGCCTTTGGATTTTTTTTAATTACATTTTCTTAATCTTCGAAATAATTAAAGAAGCAAGCGCCAGTAAATAGTACATTCCACTATATTATCTGGGTTATCTATATTATATCTATATTATATCTATATCTATCTATATTATCTGGCTGGAATTATTAAATTCCACTATATTATCTGGGTTGATATCTCTGCTAATGTAAACATTTTCTGACTCTCTTTTCAATATAAAAGTATATACGACCATTTTGAACTAGAAACTTATGTGAAAATTGGGTTTAAGTATTACATTTATTTTATGTATACTCAGAATAAAGAGGTAATTTATATTTCATAGAGTATAAGAACAGAAAATCATCTCTTCCGCACCATCGAACTTTGCTGTAACGGTGAATCTTGTTGCGAGGGGTTGCAGGCCGCACTTAATTAACCTCACCTCTCAGGTAGAGGATGCCTGTACATTCTCTCCTGCTCCAGCAGCGTCCCAGCTGGCCTTCCACAAGTTCCTTCCAGCATGCCCACAATACCTGATAGTGACGACGCCACACCTGGAACACTACCTCGAATTATCTGTCCTTGATAATAACTGCCGGTATATTAGCAGATGTATAGTGTTTTGAGATGATTAGATTTTAGCAGATTTAGATATTAGCAGATGTAGTTCTACATATTAGTAGATGTAGTGCTACATATTAGCAGATGTAGATGCTATATATTAGCAGATGTTGCAGGTATATTAACAGATGTCTAGTGTTTTCTACACCATGAAATGTACATATATTTCATGTAGTTTAGTGTGCTAAGTGGAGAATTCCTTTGTCTGTTTTCGAGAAGATGAGCTAAAATAATAAGAGCAATTATCATCAAGTGACGTGTACAGGTAAAATGTGTTTTTAATGACATTTATTAGCATTAGGTCTTTTTTGTCACAGTTTTCAAAACTATCCTTTTGAATAGAATCTGACTGACAAATTTCGATCATCAAGAAAAAAAACTGCCATTTCTGTGTGAATTCATTTCATTTGCTATTGATTAAAAAGTTTAGTGTCAGTAAAAGTATTCAGGCTTAAGATCTACTTCGGAAAAAATCACGTTATAATTCGTTGACCAGACCACACACTAGAAGGTGAAGGGACGACAAAGTTTCGGTCCGTCCTGGACCATTCTCAAGTCGCAACACGTTATAGTTCCTTTGTGGGGAAAGATTTTCATTCTTTAAGTAAATTAGACGCCGTTTCTTCAACAAATGTTTCGAAGTGTTATAAGACACTTGACACACAATAATAACGCACTTATTATGATTTCTCCTTACTGCGTTGTCCAAGTTCTTCCTAATTTTATGTTCTGGTTTGACGGGCATTTGTTAGATACAATTGATTTCACTTGGATATTTCGGGCACATGTATCCGTGGTTGTTTTATCGCAATAAATGAGTCATAATATCCTATGGGTTGTGGGAGGATATTATGTGAACAAATATTGCTTGAAAATCCTCTAAGTACTTGCAGCGTGACCAACAGGACTCTGTGCTCAAGTCACAATAAAGATATAAATTACTAAATAGTTTAACATCGGATTCTTAAATGAACATAGCTTGTAATGTGTTAAAGAAATATTAATTAAATGATCTCAACTGGTTTAAAATCAAAATTATCCATGTGGAAGAATTCCTGTCTGGTGTACAAGCAACTGGTAAACGTAATTAAACAGATAAATATAATAGGAACATTTTCAAGCTGGTCGATTAGAATTTAACTATGACTATTAAAATAATATAACCAACAAAGGGTTTAACCGATTAGATTCCCACAACATCCGAAAATATTTGTCTAATGGTCTGATATCATAAATCAATCACACCTTAATTGGTCGCACCTCTTGCATGATTATAACACCATCATTCATCACCTGTGGCACCTGCTACATCACCAAAAGGACAATGGCTGTCAACAGCTTTTCCCTTGACTGATCACACTACAACTAACCAACACTAGTGTCCTGTGAAATCACCAGAAAATTATTTATGATGTAATGTGATCTGCCCGTAGCATCACCTCACTAACACTATTAATACAGTGTGTCGGTAGTACAGTCGGGTTCGTTGTCGACTCACAATCGAGAATCCCGGGTTCGAATACCGGGCTGGACAGAAATGGTTGGGGGAATATCCTATTATCGAATGCTCCTGCTCACCTAGCAGTAAGCAGGTAAGCAAGAAACAGCTTGTTGTGGGGTTGCATCCTGTTGACCCATCCTCCGAATTGACAGTACGTTTTAATACTAAGTGTAAGTACATTTCCAGACTGTCATACATAGTACATAATTGCACTTATGGCGCCGTTACATTTACCTCCCCATTTAATTCCTCCGCGTTTTCTGTTAAGACACTCAGAATTTTAGGATGAAGCTTTAAAGTTCAGTTTGCTGTGAACAAGTTTTAAATATTAGGAATTTCTTTTTCAGTTTTATTAAACAATAGAGATTTTAATTTTTTTTAAATATCCTTTGTTACTTTACAATTCATTGAAATATTTTACTTTATTTTATTTGTTTTATAAAACTGTAATATCAATATAGCTATAATTTAAGTAGTAATTGTAATTAAGAAGCAATAAAATGCTTATCTTCAAAAACTAAGACGGTTAGGTTAGGTCGTGGTTTTCTATTCAGCTTTTCAGGTAAACTCAAACATTCACAATACATTTTACAGTACGATCTAATACTATGTGTAAATAAGTACAACACTTGACTGTCATACATAGCACATAATTGCACCTATGGGGCTGTTGCATTTACCTCCCCATTTTTGGAGGACGGGCTGGTTGGGGAGGGGGTCAGTAATTCGACCTAGGGGAGGGGAAAGACCTCGATATAAGCCTAATATTTATAAATACACTCTGGCTGCCTGTCCCTCCGACACAATGAATTATTATTATTATTAGTTGTAGAGTTCCACATAATACATTACCGAACCAGTATTGCTAATGACGTACCTCTCCATACCATTATTAAAAGTTTTTGATCCTAATTTTTTTATTATCGTGAGCTTAAATTGCATATTTTGTCACACCACAATATTGCCCATAAAACATGCCACTTAAAACTTATAATTACATATCCCGACTATCTGATTACCAGGAAAGTTACCATTAATATTCAAGTGATAAAATGTCCTGGAGCAAGTCCGTCTGCGCTCCGGGCAGCAAGATGCCAACACGCAAACTTCACCCCCGATCTTCCAACTTTTAATTGGATCTTGTCTTCTCAAAAACATTGGCTTCTTCCTTGTGAGGCGAGGGCAATTACCTGAGTGTGAACGCTGGGGTTGAAGTCCTTTATTGAAGCATTTCATTTATTTCACTCCCTGCGTCACACGTCAGTTTTCATCTCTCTCTCTCTCTCTTCTGTCATTAATGTTTCTATTTGATCTGTTAGCTAAGATCTGTTATCTAACATCAACTCATCTTGAGTCTGACCCTAAAAACTTATTTACTCTATGATGTTTTTCGTTTCCTTGAAGAACAAAGTGTATTGCTAACACAACCATGTTGGTAACGGGATGAAGTTGGTGCCAACTGGGTATTCCAGACGTTATATGATCTGTGAATTTCACGGGTAACAATGCGTTTAACAATCAGGCTCTAAATACGAGTCGGCTTGGGAATAAATGATCGCTGAAAGTGATATTCTTGAGAAGGACAGCCATCACGAAGCTGTTGACTGTACAGCGCCTAGTTCTAATTTGTGATCTTCTGGATGACCACTGTGTTGTGCCAGTTGGTTAATTCTGGAACAGTTGTCCGGATTTGAGGGATCATTCTTTGGTCAGTTAAATCAGATTTGGTCATAATTTTAAAATGGGTCTTCTCGTGTGGTCTCAAGATGAGCCCAATTGCTCTTCATCGGCAAGCAGGTTATACTGATCACTACTCCTTTTGCTCACACAATATTGTGTTATCTTTACCCGTCTTGACATCTTTCAACAGACCATAATTTTGTACAGTACATGCCTCCATAATGACCTGACGCTACCTTGTCTAACACTAATCTTCCCTCATATTGCTCTAAAACATGCTACCATCCCATTTTCCCTTTCACTAGCCTTATAATAAATCGCTGATCTTCACGTTATGTCTCTGCTCCTCCCTCTGCGATACCAGGCAGCGTCACCAAGCAACACACCATTTCCAAGAACACCAGCACCATTTATTGACCTCCTCCCGGATCACGCATCACCACTACACTCCCCTCCACCACGCCAGGCATCATCTCCAAGTTCCAGCCCTCATTATGGACACACCTCGTCGTCCCACAACTCCAGCACAGAATAATTAGCGAGGGAATACTAAATATGAAAATTTAACCAAGAGGCATCGAACGCTTGAGAGGACGTCGAGAAAACAGGGAGAGTGGGAGAGTGAGCGGGCAGAGTGACGCCTGACGAACCAACAGGCAAAATGTATTGCCGTCTACACTTTGTAATGTATGCAGATTTGCGTGCATCTTTAATGTGAAGAATGGAGTTGAAAAATTAAGACGGAGCGCAATTTCTGAGAAAGAACAGAAAATGAGGAGTGGAAAAACTGAGGAAGATAAGGAAAATTATGCAGGATAATACGAATACGCATATTTGTATTGTAAACAAAATAAAATAGTACTGTAGTAAACCCCAGGACGCTCTAAGTCCACTGTATACCAACAGGGCTCATTCTGTTCTCTGGCACTCTCCTCAGTCTCCAAGGGCTCATTATGTTTTCTGGCAGTCTCTTCGTTCTCCCAGGGCTCATTCTGTTCTCTGGCAGTCTCCTTGTTCTCCCAGGGCTCATTCTGTTCTCTGGCAGTCTCCTTGTTCTCCCAGGGCCCATTCTGTTCTCTGGCAGTCTCCTTGTTCTCCCAGGGCTCATTCTGTTCTCTGGCAGTCTCCTTGTTCTCCCAGGGCCCATTCTGTTCTATGGCAGTCTCCTTGTTCTCCCAGGGCTCATCCTGTTCTCTGGCAGTCTCCTTGTTCTCCCAGGGCTCATTCTGTTCTCTGGCAGTCTCCTTGTTCTCCCAGGGCTCATCCTGTTCTTTGGCAGTCTCCTCGGCCTCCCAGGGCACATTCTGTTCTCTGGCAGTCTCTTCGTTCTCCCAAGGCTTACGTCCGTCTCTCTGGTTGTAGTGATGTCTACTCACTATTGACCAATTCGCAGGGTGTTTTTCTCCTCGGTTCTCTCCCTGGAGTCTTACCGCAGTGTTTCTGACTATAATATTGCAAACAATGGTATAGTCCGGTTTTCGTAGTATGAACATTGTTTATAATAGGCCAAAATTTACTACGCAATTTATTCACCAGCCAATCTTTTATTGCAGGCAAAGCTATTATATGTAACAACTTTGTTGGCCAGACCACACACTAGAAGGTGAAGGGACGACGACGTTTCGGTCCGTCCTGGACCATTCTCAAGTCGATTGACTTATAACAACTTTCGGTGGCGTGACATCGAGTTAAACGTATCCTGAACATGTATATCAAATTAATGTGAATATTTTTACAATTTGCAAAGTTTACATACCATAAAAATATAAAAGAATATAACTGAGTAAGTCTTCATATATGTACAAAGCTTCATACATTACTCATCTGGTACTCAATATTTTTCACCAGCTCTGATGTCATGTTAATGGCATCGAGAGTTCTTCTACTTCTGTGGCCTATCCTGAGGCCTGCCTTCCTTGTGACTGTCCGGTCTGTAAGGCTGTTTATCATGCTAGTCCAAAGGTAATTACCATCACGATTAGGCTGATCCGGAAACTAATACAGAGATATTGTTGAAATCCATTTAGAATCCTTTCACCGTTCTTTCAGTTACATTTCTTAACTGCGATGACAGCAGATTGAAAAGTTGTGGGACTCTAATGTTTACCATGTATGCTATTGGTGTGTTTATATGTTTTACTCTTCCATGTATATATATCATTTCTTTAAGTTGTAATTTGATTATGTGAATTGGAACCTGACCTTCTATTTCTTTTAATTTTTACCTTCTTTAATTGAGCAGCTTGAGGAGAAAATTCCCCTTCAATGTTCATTTCGCTGATTTATATGGCTTGACGTTGAGCCAGTAGAATTCTTCAAAGTTCTGAGATAAAGTGATACAAGTTAGCTGGAGCAATAGAATGTATGAGCATGAAAGATAAGATAAAGTAATGTGTTTCCCACTAGGTGATGGTCGGTGCATTATGTGCTAGATATTCTGCTTTGGATAGAAGAATATATCTGTGTGTGAGCAGCTGTTGATTGGTGACAATATTTGATTTGTAAATGCCGATTATTTCGGTGTTGCTGCTCATTATATCTCTGGTGATGATCTTGTGGATCATTGTTGTTTGTACAATGTAAGTTGCGTTGAAAGTGTTGTCCTCAGCCTTTCCTTTAATACTAAGCATTGTTTAATTATTGTACAACTTTATTAGGATAAATGAAAATTTACTTAATTTGTCCTATTTTACTTATGTTCCTAGTGGTATGCTCCACGCTTCAATGCAGATGAAATAACTAGGATACACTCGGAAAAAGGTCTCCTGCTGCCTGATAGAAATTGTCTGGTAAAAATATATTTTGGGAATTTTTAAAACCTCACTAAGAAATCAACTGGAATACCTTCATTTAGAGCAATGTAGATATAAATGGGATTTGAAAACAAAAATTTAGTTGATGAATCGGTTATTCTTAAGAAAGTTTAGTACCAAATAACATCTAATTTACCCTAATCAAAGTATGATATAGTATTGTGCCTGGTTGTATTTAGGTCATTACGTGTTAAAATATATTTCTGAATGAAATGTTGTTGTTAATTTATTGATCACTTTAACTGTGTGATTTAGCATATATCTGGCAGGAACGAAATAACAATATTAAGCTTAATGATTAATGGCACATTAGCTTCGCTTCAGCAGTAATTAGATAATTTAGCAGCAGTCATATGAGATCATGTTTAAAATTTACAATTTTAAACATCACATTAACAGCAACAAAAATATAATATGTTCTTCTAAAATAATGTTCCTCCAAATCGGAGAACAATAAAATTGGTGAACACTGCTGATTTCGTTTTGTTTTTCTTTTTTATTATCAGATTTTTTGTTCAATTTATTTAATAATATATATACTTTGATTAAAAAATATATATCCACATGATACAGTATTATAATGCTATATAAGGCAGATCGCTTACAACCTACTAGTATGACAACAATGGATAGTAATGGAATTCAGACAACATGAAACCATTAGATCCTACTGTTATCAGCTTTTAAAAAGTAATTTTATTGACTAGCATTTTGAACAACTTTTGGCCGATGTTATGAATAGTCGTCATAAATTGCGATTTTCCTATTGGTCGAAGAGTTTACCCATTCTACAGGAATAAATTGTGATAGTAATTACTAGAAATTATGTTGTCTCTGGAGAAAATATTTTATTAACAAATTGGACTTTCTACATACCACTAATCCAGAAACTTGTTTAGATTTAAATGCTAAATTACAATCAAATATAGTACAAAAAAATACGTGCATATTAATCCCTTTAGTCATTTATGACCTTTTAGAGTGCTAAAAACCTAAAAGTCCTTTTAGTTTAAATACATTATCTTCCTTAATATATTATGTTTGCTGAAGATATGTGTGCACTAAGGTGCTGGTTGAGTAGCAGACCCTATTAAAATGTTAGTTAACGGAGCACTCCACAACAAGGCGCAAATATTTTCAGAAAAACCTTTCGTTTCCATAGACGCATTCCTTGAACAAGAATGACTAATATTTTGCTTTATGCTTATTAACAGACAACATTTTTAGGTGTTGGGAACTATTATGACTCAACTGGTCAACGTCATTACACTTTGTTGTTATAACCCTTATCAAGTCCACTACACCCTAGTGTTACGAACTTGGGAAAATCCATTACTCCTTGGTCTTATCAACTTGGTAAAGTGTCATACACCCTCATCTCCATGACTTTGGCAGATCTATTGAACCCATGTGTTAACAACTTGGAAACTTTGGACCTATTATGAAGTACACTGAGTGACCAATTCTCGTCATGTGAATCCAAGACCATTTATTATACTCAGTGACCTATTTTTGTATCCAAACTATTTTACTAAAGAGACTATATATTTACAGTTGACTCTTGTGTTGAGAACATTTAAAAAAGATCGTATGTTCAGTGGGTTTCCTAACACGACAGAGATCACAAGACTCGTAGGTCAATTACCCCAGAGTGAGGAAGCCTGTCGGAATTCGACGATCTTTGAGCTGAAGATTTATTTGAGCCGGATATAGGCGACGCTCTCCGATTCCCAATCAGGATGTTGTCAGGAGGCGAGCAAGGCGAGGACTCGTTCCCGTTTGATAAGAAGGAAAATGGTCCTTTTACTTCATACAAATTGCATAGAGTTACGTTACAAATGTGAAAATTCGATTAGTGAGAGTATGAAGCTTATTACCTCTGTGTTAATGAGCTACTGAGTGTTTATAGGTTTTTTTAAACATGCAGATTTGTTTAAAAAGTATATTATTTTACTCAATAATTAATTATAAAATACTTTCCTTTACGTCTGCAATAAAATGTGTTTCTTCTTTCCCTTGTGCAAGGATTAATTGTCATCCAATGTTTTGTAAATTTGTTGGTAAGGTAAATAGTCTTGGTAATAATGTTGGTTAAACTCAAATGACCCCTTGTCTTTTATTATGTCATTGCGAAATTGTAAAAGTAAGTTTTTAGTTCCTCATTTAAAACATTAGTAGAGAAAGGTCACTGTTCTGCTGGAATTTCATTGGAATATTCATGTGGATTGCAACAATCTTGGAATAAAATTAATTTATCACAAATCTTGAAAAAAGGAAAAATCTCTGTAAAACAAGTTTGGCAATGATAACAATTTTAATGCATTTTGTTCAGAATTTAATAAGGGAAATCAAGTGATAGCATATTAACTTTCGTGCGTCTGTTAATGTTTCCGTTCTTAGCCAGTTACCCATCCAGTCTTTCACTTCTATATTCATTGTGACAACAATCTTTTGGAATAACAAAAATTATAAGGTAACTTGGATTCCTCTCTATATTGTTAACAATATAGAGAGATTTTTCGAGAAACAGCCCCGCAGTGTCATGGAGAAATTAATATATTGCTAAAACTATTTCTTATAATGACACTTTAGTTTCTTGGTCCACCAGTATGTATTTACTTAGTGAGTTGGTCCTCTTAGGTTCCACTTTACACACACCTTCCCACTGTGGGACACGCCCTTGGCAGGTGTCACCTGGTCCGTATTTGCTCGTAATTTATGTACCTGTACCTACGGCATACAGCCAGACAAGGCAGTGTGTTTACTATTTGCATTTACTATTTTTGTCGGCAGGACCTAGCTATAAGTCTTGGACCCCGCTTTTCAAACCCATCTGTGTATGGAGTTTGCCTCCACAACCTCACTTCCTAATGCATTCCAATTGTCAACTAATCTGACACTAAAATTTTTGTTCTAATATATCTGTGGCTCATAAGGGCACTCAATTTCGACTTGTGTCTTCTAGTGCGTGTGTCCCTTGTGTTAGATATCCTGTCTTTATCTACCCTATCAAATCCTTTGAGAATCCTATGTGGTGATCATATCCCCTCTAACTCTTCTGTCTTCCAACGAAGTGAGGTTTAATTCCCGTAGTCTCTTCTCGTAGCTCATACCTCTCAGTTTGGGTATTAGTCAGTTGGCAAACCTTTGAACCTTTTCCAGTTTAGTCTTATGCTTGACGAGATATGGACTCCATGCTGGAGCTGCATACTCCAGAATTGATCTGATATATGTGGTATACGAAGTTCTGAATGATTCCTTACACAAGTTTCTAAGGACTGTTCTTATGTTGGCTAACCTGGCAAATGCCGCTGATGTTATTCTCTTGATATGGGCTTCAGGGGACAGGTCTGACGTGATATCATCCCCCAAGTCTTTCTCTCTGATTCCTGAAGAATTTCATCTACCAAATGATACCTTGTATCCGGCCTCCTGCTCCCTACACCTATCTTCATTACATTACATTTGCTTGGGCTAAACTCTAACAACCACTTGTTCGTCCATTCCTCAAGTTTGTCCAGGTATTCTTGAAGCCTCAAGCAGTCCTCCTCTGTCTTAATCCTTCACATAATTTTGGCATCGTTAGCAAACATTGAGAGTAATGAGTCTATACCCTCTGGGAGATCATTTACGTATACCAGAAACAGGATAGGTCCATGTACAGAGCCCTGTGGGATTCCACTGATGACTTCACGCCAATCTGAGGTCTCACCCTCACTGTAACTCTCTGCTTCCAATGGCTAAGGTACTCCCCCTATCCACAGGAGCACCTTACCAGTCACTCCTGCCTGTTTCTCCAGCATATGTACCAGCCTCTTATGGAGTACTGTATCAAAGGCTTTCCGACAGTCCAAGAAATGCAGTCCGCCCAGCCTTCTCTTTCTTGCTTAATCATTGTCACCTGATCGTAGAATTCAATTAAGCCAGTTAGGAAAGATTTACCCTCTCTGAACCCATGTTGGTGGTTTGTCACAAAGTCCCTTCTCTCCAGATGTGTTACTTGGTTTTTTTCTCACGATCTTCTCCATCACCTTGCATGGTATACAAGTTAAGGACACTGGCCTGTTGTTCAGTGCATTTTGCCTGTCACTATTTTTGTATATTGGAACTACATTGGCCGTCTTCCATATTTCTGGTTGGTCTTCTGTCTCCAGTGACCTACTATACGCTATGGAGGGTGGCCAGCAAATTGCTTCTGCACACTCTTTCAGTACCCATAGTGAGATTCTGCCTGGATCAACAGCCTTACTCACGTCCAGATCCAACAGGTGTTTCTTGACCTCATCTCTTGCAATTTCGAACCCTTCCTAGGCCGCCTGGTTGGTTTCTTCCCGCCTACACTCTACTGCCACCTCTCCGAGCACAGTGACTTCTCCTAGCGCAGTGATCTCACCTCGTTCTGTTGTGACGACCTCCTGGAACCTCTTGTTGAGTTCTTCATACACCTCTATGTCATTTTCCGAATACCTGTCCTCACCCTTCCTAACTTTAATCATCTGTTCTTTCACTGTTGTTTCCTCCTGAAAACCAACTGAAAGCCTTTCCTGTGTGTGTGTGTGTGTGTGTGTGTGTGTGTGTGTGTGTGTGTGTGTGTGTGTGTGTGTGTGTGTGTGTGTGCGTGTATGTGTGTGTGTTGACGTTTTAGCCAGGAATGGATCTTTTGGGCGGTCCACAACAGATAGTGTATTCACCTCACGATCCAATTACGAAAAATCAAAGTTGAATTAGAACTTAAGCTAATTGGGTAAATTCTGATGTCCATTTCTTTATCAATTGGTAACTTTTGGCGTATATAGCACATGCTTGATCATCCACTTATATGCCATATTCAGTGTTTTCCTATATGTCCTCTTATTGGACATATTTTCAAGGCATGTTTACGATGGCACCTGGAACTATGAATCACAGACGATATTCAATCCTCTCCCCGTCTTGGGCGGATGTAAATATATACACGAAATCTGCCATTTTTCTGACTTGTCAATATTAATTGTACGATTATCTCCATTAAGGTCAGTCGTCAGCCCCACTTGATAAACTCCATTGATTGTTACCTGACAACACGAACCAACGAACAACACACCGCATTCTTACATTCTCATTCAACCTTATAACTCAACCAATAAGCTAAGTCGGTAATAAGCTCTTATATTGGACGGGCTCAGTTTATAAGGCTCGTTTCCGGCAGCGACTGAGAGCCAGGCCAACGCTAAACTAAAAATAATGGCTGTGTTGATTGTTTTATTGGGCCTGGCATACCATTAGTTAATCGAGATATTTTACTTTAATTACTTTGATTAAATTAACTTTGATTACCTAACATAGCAGAAATATGTTATATGAATGCATTTATCAAAGTGACCGGACGTTGCACTAGTTTCAACTACCATTGAATAATATATTACATATAAAATATATTATACATTTTGGTATACATTGGTTTCATCCGAAATAGACTGATATGTAACTAGCTGCCTCATCTATGGAATAAGTATTATATAAGCTTCATAATACCATCAAATATCTCATGTCTATTCAGAGGCCTTCTTATGCTCCTGTAATCAATACAGTTCTGTATATAATTTTTGAAGCGAATTAATATTAGATTCCACTTCAACACCTCATGCATCTATTTTTAAAACCATTATTCAAAAACCAAAAAGTTGAATGTCCTCACATACAAAAACGTCAAAACTTGACATTACGGCTACGAAGGCCATCAGTCATACGACAAATATACTGTCAAATACGCTATGGCTAAACTGACATGTACATAATAAACCCAATACGCTGCGTAACACCAGAAGATTTACGCACTTGCAGAGTAAAACATTTTTCCTTCGCAACTTCATGCAGAAATGTAAATATTTTCCTTGTCCTGAATTTTAGGACAGAGAATTTATTGTAAGCACAAGAATTCTGTATTTAAAAGCATTTACGCAGAACAAATAATTCTTTCAAATATAATGCTAATTAAAACGAATATTACGGGCATTAAGAAATACAGAAAACCAATTTTGCATGTTGGACAGTTTGACTAAGCAATGCACAAAGATCTGACGAACAAAAATCATTTGGTTTGCATTTATATTGTGTATTAAGAGTGCCAGGGAGGCCTGGTTGATACCTGGTTGATACATGGTTGATACCTGGTTGATACCTGGTTGATGGGGTTCTGGGAGTTCTACTCCCCAAGCCTGGCCCGAGGCCAGGCTTGACTTGTGAGAGTTTGGTCCACTAGGCTGTTGCTCGGAGCTGCCCGCAGGCCCACATACCCACCACAGCCCCGTTGGTCCGGCACTCCTTGGAGGAATAAATCTAGTTTCCTCTTGAAGATTTCCACGGTTGTTCCGGCAACATTTTTTATGCTCGCTGGGAGGGTGTTGAACAACCGTGGACCTCTGATGTTTATACAGTGTTCTCTGATTGTGCCTATGGCACCCCTGCTCTTCACTGGTTCTATTCTGCATTTTCTTCCATATCGTTCACTCCAGTACGTTGTTATTTTACTGTGTAGATTTGGTACTTGGCCCTCCAGTATCTTCCAGGTGTATATTATTTGCTATCTCTCTCGTCTTCATTCTAGTGAGTACATTTGGAGGGCTTTGAGATGATCCGAATAATTTAGGTGCTTTATTGCGTCTATGCGTGCAGCATATGTTCTCTGTATTTCCTCTATTTAAGCAATCTCTCCTGCTCTGAAGGGGAAAGTGATTACTGAGCAGTACTCAAGACGGGACAACACAAGTGTCTTGAAGAGTACAACCATTGTGATGGGATCCCTGGATTTGAAAGTTCTCGTAATCCATCCTATCATTTTTCTGGCTGTCGCAATATTTGCTTGGTTATGCTCCCTCTACGTTAGGTCGTCAGGCATCATTATTCCCAAATCCTTTACATGTTTTTTTCCTACTATGGGCACATTTGATTGTGTTTTGTACCCTGTATTATGTTTAAGGTCCTCATTTTTACCGTACCTGAGTACCTGGAATTTATCACTGTTAAACATCATGTTTATTTGATGTTTAACAAAAACAAACACTGTTAAACATCACTGTTAAACATCATGTTTATTTGAGGCCAAGGAATGTTAGAATATATAATCAGATTGAAATAATACATGGGGTTGATATGCTGAAATTATTTCTCTTAGATGGTGGCGTACTTGATGAATGCAGATGCATTTATTGTCCAATTATTATTTATTTTTTTATTATTACTGGGATTTCTGAAGTCTCACAAGGAGATGCGCCTGGTTAACGTGCTACACGTGTTTTTATTGTTATTGATGCAGCTGTTGTATTGATGTCTAAATCCTCGCAGTTTATTGTGATATGTTGTATGTAACGTCTTAGTACTGGCTTTATTGTACGAGATTTGGTGTCTTTATTGCAGGTGAAAAAATAATTTTTATTGCAAACGACATAGTTATTTAGTGGCTATCCTCCCTCTAGGATGAATTGACTGTCTTCATGGATGATTGTTTCTTACAAATCATAAATATGGTGATAAAGAATCCAGTCAGTAGGCCCGATTCTGTCTTATGAGGGACGAATGAGAGCAATTTTATAATATGGAGTCTCGTAGAATTTTAACATGAATGAATTCTCATCTTCCATGATACTGAGAGAATGTGAAGGGAAATAGAAATGTCTATCTTATTTTAAAGAATGAATAATGAATAAGACTGAACTTCATTTAGTCTTTTCCACAAATTCAATATACCAGAACAACGTGATATGATGATCCGAATTTAGTTTGTATACCGATGCTATTTCTCATTGCTAAATAGTTTGCTGTGTCTGATGATTGCAAGAGAACCTTCACAGGTAAAACAGTGCCTGAGGGAAAGGGGGGAATATGCCAACACATATTTTATGTGCATAGAATCTGACTAGCAAATCTTGTAATTTTAATTTCATAAGTTATTCAGAGAGAAATCATTGCAGGGGAAGAGGGTGTCGATGTTATTGGAAGAAGCTACTTATTACCATACATTAAAACATTATTATTTTAAATGATTTGATAAAAATATTAACGAAATATTTAGAATTTGATTCCTGTTCGTGTCTTTTATGTTTGTAATAAAGTGTTCTAAGTCTCCAGAATCCTTTACATGAATATTGCTTTTAGCATCTAAACACGACTACGTTTGTGATGGAAACTACTAATACCAGAGGAGATCTGGATTGATTGATGAAGATTAAGCCACCCAAAATGTGGCACGGGCATGAATAGCCCGTAAGTGGTGGCCCTTTTAAGCCATTACCAGTATCAATAAATGATACTGGAGATCTGTGGAGGTGAGACTGCACCCTGCGTGATGGGAGATGTCTCCTGTGTGGCCAAATGGCGGAGATCTGGGGTGATGGATGGGAATTTTTTGAGCCTACCGTGTCATGGGCGGATATAAATAGGAGCTGCCTCGTATGGGCCTATAGGCATTCTGCACTTACCTTCATTCTTATGTTATTATGTTCTAATGTGAATCATCAAATGTTATTTGATGATATTAGAGTGCTTCAGAATCTTCCTAGCATTACCACCTCCAATCATCTCAAAAGTCATCATCTCTACTAACCATTCATTACTACGTTCCTGCAACATCACTTTCACTAACCATCACTACCATCACTAACCATCAATCACCTCCACAATACACCACTACCTTCCTCAATCATCACCATATCTAACTCGCATCACCATACGTCCACCACCACTACCACAATCACACCAGCACCGCTGCCCCCACCACCATCACCACTGGCAGGCCATCCACAAGGAAAACACCGTTACACAGCTGGGGCGAGCTGCCATCACAAACCTCCACTCCCGTCTACTGGCTGCTGAATAAAATGTAACTATTCTTCTACTTTGCGCTGGGAAACCTAACTTGCACCTATTTTAATGTCAATATTTACTTGTTCCCAGAGTGAAGGATGAAAGGGGCAATGTTTCCAGCATTTTTTTGAGTTACACTGTTACCCCCCCCCAAACACAAACACAGGGCGCTGGTGGCTGAGTGGGCAGAACGCTAGATACGTAGTGGTGTAGTCCGGGGTTCGATTCCCGGCGCCGGAGGAAACAAAAATGGGTCGAGTATCTTTCATCCTGATGCCCCTATTACCTAGCAGTAAATAGGTACCTGAGAGATAATAGGTTCCTGGGGGGTGTGTGTGAGGGAAAAAAATAGTTAGTAGTTAACAGTTGATTGACAGTCGAGAGGCGGCCGAAAGAGCAGAGCTCATCCCCCGCAAGCACAATAACTAGGTGAATACACACACACACACACACACACACACACACCACACACACACACACACACACACACACACACACACACACACACACACTTGGAGGGATACTCGGCTGTGCCCGGGGTCTCTCCCCCATTCCTCAGCCCCATCTCTCTCCAATACTCCCCCTCTCCCATCTTCCGCCGTGTCTTTCTTCCCCACCTTTACCATTCACCACCTTCCTTATCATTTTCAAATATATGTATACTGTATATATATTATCGCTGCCAATGCGGATACAGAACTGGGCCGCTGGGGGCTGATGCCGTGGCTGCCTAGATTATGACTCTTGCGGGATCGATAAAGTACTCTTGGTTAAACTAATGCTTAGGGACCACTGAAGCTGAACACATTAGATGATCCTGATTGGATCATCATTGTTCTCAGTATTGGATGATCCTGAGAACAATGCCAGCATGTTCAAGGCATTGATATATCTGTGCCTTTAAAACTACGAGTGTACCAGGGTGTAGATACCTGTGGGTTAAGACCTGACGAGTTAAGATTCCTGTTCTAATTCTGAAGTGATAATATGGTGCACGGAGTTAAATGAAGCGACGAGAGAGAGCTGTATCACTGAGCAGCGTCGAATGTTGCGTCAACAGTGTTAGAGGTCGTGGAGCGGGTCGCTGGTGCAGTGTGGTAATTGGATGCCTTACTGCCCACGTCCCAGCTGCCTGATACCGTGTTGAAAGTCAACGCTCACGGTAAAGGGAATGGGAACGGGGGATGAAGGGGGGGGGGGAAGAAGGGGGAGTCTGGGTAGCTGAATGGAATTGGGAGAGAACGGGAATGGAGGTTGATGGGGAGTGGATGGAAACGATTTTGTGGTGGACAACGGAGGAAAAAAAGTAGTAATGTCTTTGTTACAGAGGAAGACTCCTGCACCTACCAAATATTACCGGATGTTTATTAAGACAGTTAAAACAATTCGTATTGGGTCGCACACTAACGCATTCCTGCCGAAGGTAGTCTATATAAATCCGGTTATTCATATATATATAACGGGCCATATTTAGCGATAAGTCTCGGCTAAAGCTGGTTAATAATGCTTGAAAACAGAATAGTAACATATATTAAATTAAAGGATAATATCATATATTGACATGCATTGCTATAAACATTTGTAAGTCCAATATTGATAACGAGAGCAGTAGAGCGCGGACAATAGTGATTTCCCCAAGGACAAGCGCTCAAGGTAAAAGCGCTAGTATTAAAAATGCAAATATTAAAAACTTGTATTTTGAGGTCTGCCGATGATGCAAGAAACAATTGAGAGTCAGAGGCTTGGTAATACGTGTGTTTTGCTAGATGTTATTATTCTTTAAACATTTCCTTCAGGGGAAGAATATATGGTGATGTTGAAATAAGTAAACCTATCAACGTATTAAATAATTAAAACAAACTCCCTCTTTAAGAGGAATATGAAGAGAAGGACACGAAGGTGAGAGAGAGAACCATAAACGTGAAATACAGACCATGATATCCATACACTACACTACACGAGACATAGTTCCAAGCATAAAATATTTTGTGCAACAGAAGCCAAAGTTCGTCCAAGTTTATTCATCTGATAACATCCATGCTTGAAGCAATACCTGTTAATGATTGTTCATTGTCTGAACCCAAAAAGCCTATAAGGCTTCTCGAGGTATATCTTGAGCTACGATTGATTTTTCCTTTGCTGCCACACACAACAGTTGTCTAACTCCTGGGTGTCTACTGTTGGGTTCACAGTGGCACTAGGTATAGGCACCACTTGGTTAAGGAATGACCTTACTCAGGATGCAACCCACAACAGCTGTCTATCTCCCAGGTGACAACTTGGGAATGGGGTAATTATCAGGAGAAAGTGCCAAGCCATTACGACTATATAGCACTGGGAAGGGGTCAGGATAAGGATTTGGGATGGGACGGAGGGGAAGGAATGGTGCCCAACCACTTGCACGGTCATTAGTTAGATAGAGACATTAGTTGTTAGTTGAAGTCCCTAAACATATCAGTCCTGCACGGGATTTGAGTTTTGCATTTTACCATTTGAAAATACGTACTTGAATATCTTTTTAATTTTTTGCATCATTTGATGTTAATTTAAAAAAAAATTCATCCAAATTAGATTTAAATGCCAGTCGGGCACCTGATATTATAATACATGCAATTTGCATGTAAATAAATATGTTAAGGGTCATTCTTTGCATTGTATATATTCTCCAGGAGGTGGAGCATAATTAAATATCCATCTAAATCTTTCCTCTTGTCTATCTAGGTCTATGAGACGTAATTATAGAGTACAAGAACCGTGAATTCAATGTTTAATAAAAAAATATTATATAGGACAAAGCATAAAATAATTTGTGCAACAGAAGCCAAAGTTCGTGCTCAGGCAGTAGAGAACTGCAGCAAATATTAATTACATCAATTGCTGACCTCATAAAAAATCGTCTTACGCAAGCAGTCTTGGCATCACGAATGGGGGCCAGATATATATAAACAAAATAGTAAAAAAATATCATTAGCTAGCTGAGCAAGTCAATGACCACAGTATCCATGACGATAAACTGAAGAAACATTGGTTGCAGGTGTAAACTCGAAACTTTCAGAGTAATTATCATCATTCTCGAAAGTTTCTGCCATCAGCTGATTAAATAATGAAAGAGTGCATGCTATTGCCAGCATATCTAGCTTTTGTTTTAGCTAACCAATAAAAATATGGAAGATGATAAATGTCTTCGTAAAATATCCAGGCAATAAAATTATAATTAAAATAAATATTTTTTAGGAGCTAACTAAAAAAAATTGAAAGGAAATTCAGTAACCTAAGAAGACATTGACAAGCTATCTGAAGGTCATAATTTCGACGGTGGTCCTTAAATATATTTTAAGAGTTGAATGCTACACATATGTGTGTACATTCTCATGATTTTCCCTACCATCCTGGTTATGTGTACGTGTTTGCTAAAACGTTTCATGTTTTTAGCAATCATTTCATGGAAAACCCTTTATTGTTTTTTGGCCATTCGTGGCAATTCAGCCATTGCCCACTGTATGGAGCATTTGCTACGTGTGTAGAGTACAGATACATGTAGAGTAACTGAGTT
>WNGS01169498.1:29979873-30017373 GCA_020271785.1 Procambarus virginalis
GGTGCAGTGTTGACCTGTACAGACCTGCAGCTATGTGTGTGGTGGTGCAGGGCTGACGCAGCATGTACAGACCTGCAGCTATGAGTGTGGTGGTGCAGGCTGACGCAGCATGTACTGACCTGCAGCTATGAGTGTGGTGGTGCAGGGCTGACGCAGCATGTACAGACCTGCAGCTATGAGTGTGGTGGTGCAGGGCTGACGCAGCATGTACTGACCTGCAGCTATGAGTGTGGTGGTGCAGGGCTGACGCAGCATGTACAGACCTGCAGCTATGAGTGTGGTGTGCAGGGCTGACGCAGCATGTACTGACCTGCAGCTATGAGTGTGGTGGTGCAGGGCTGACGCAGCATGTACAGACCTGCAGCTATGAGTGTGGTGGTGCAGGGCTGACGCAGCCTGTACTGACCTGCAGCTATGAGTGTGGTGGTGCAGGGCTGACGCAGCATGTACAGACCTGCAGCTATGTGTGTGGTGGTGCAGGGCTGACGCAGCATGTACTGACCTGCAGCTATGAGTGTGGTGGTGCAGGTTTGTCGCAGAGTGCCAAGCTCGTTGACGGCCCAACAGAGGATGATCATCTTCTTGAGAGTCAACGGTGTTATGTAGGTCAGCCTCGAGCTACTGCCTGTTGACTCGTACTGTAGGAGAGCATCCCACGTTATAATTCTCTCGGGAACTACAAGGTGTCGAGGAATTTCGGAGAAAAAAGTTAAGGTGAATAGTTGGAGTATTACCTGATGGAAATTACTTTCAGATGGAATGTTAAGAGTTAGCAAAAGAAAAATCTGTATTATAATCAGTACAATATCTGTAGTATTAGCTCACTAAACTAAAGAGGAATTAGGATTATAGAGAATATTTTCCCAGAAAGCTTGCTGAAAGCAACAAGGACAATTATACAAAACATCGTTTCGATTGCAGGACAAGGAAAACAAATGTTAGAAAAGTTTAGATGATTATAAATGTAAATATCTTTTCTTTCCCAAAAGGCTTCAAGCTTGTGCGTTTCTACTGCTATACAAGAATTAAATCACGTAAATCTGTAATTTTACACAGATACTGCGGACTAGGAAGATTGATCACTTAACATGCAGCAGATAACGTCACTCCTTTACACGCACACACACGCACACACACACACTAACACACACACACTAAAACACAAACACATACTAACACACACACACACAAACACATACCTCGACAGTTGAGAGGCTGGACAGAGAGCCAAAGCTCAACCCCTGCAAGCACAACTAGGTGAGTATGCACACACTGGAGAACAACCATAAAGTTGGTAGACTTACAATGTTGTTCGAAAATAACGAATGTGGGTGTCAGCTAAACCAGAGGTCAGTGCTCTTTACTTGCTTACCAGACAAGGTGAGAAAAACATAGCAAGAAATTTAAGCAGACGTGAAACATGTGTACAAAAATCCTCTATAAAAACACCGGCAGCAGTTCATGGTCGGCTCAAATTTTCCACACAAACTCGACAAAATTCAATGATCGAACAACGGGGAACAAACAAGACACCAGAGAGATGGCAGACATTTTATTTCTTGCTCATGAGACTAATTCATGCAGCAAGAGGAACAAGCAGGAGAGACAGAAAAAATGCTTCTGTGATATAAAAAGGGTTCCTTTGCAGCAGACGGTAAAATATTTGTCCCAGTGAGAGTATAGAACTCAGGGCCGATTTGTAGATAAAGACGCACTTATTTAAAGAATAATTCTTTTTCTTTTTTATTCATATGATCTTCCTCGCACACTTTTTCTAATGATACAAAAACTTTTAAGAACATAAATTGAGAGGAAGACAGAAAACAAATTTTCGATGAATTAATCATACTAAAAGAATGTTACAATAAATGGCTACTAATGTTTAACTGAAACAAATGCAAAGTATTAGTGCAGGGTTCAAGGATCAAGGGACCATGTACATGAAATGGTGCATATGTGGTGCCAATGTATTGCCTTTACTTACAGACAAGTATTCCTTACAAGCATATTCTGAAAAATACTAGAAAAAACAGAAAGTTGAAAAACTGGAGATAAATGCTTCATAAAAGATAAACAAAATATGTGCCTAATAAATCTTATTAATTTCTACAACAAAATCAAGAAAATGAATGCTTGAAAGGACAGGACGAATTGGATCTCCGTTGTTCACTGAACAGTCTTTGACAATACACCCAACATAGAGCCAATGTACAATACTGCAGAGAGACAGGAGGCGCCCAAATTAAAGTTTGTATGTCTTACATACATGCGATAAGAATTAACGAAAATTACTAAAATTAGGGTAGTAGAACATGATTACTGCATGCCAAGTTATCTGGAAAAGACATATGATAGGCGAGGACTGATTATTTGATTGGTGTGGAACTCTGGCAAGGACAGAAGGGCCCAAAGTATCCAAATAAGTCACATAGATATTAGAAACAGGTTTCGTCAATGTCAGACAAGTTATGAAATGTAATTTGTAAAAAATAGATTAGTTGAGGCAAACTCGATAAATATGTTCATATTTATCACAATTATTTGATTAATGAGAGATTTGCTAAATCTCTCTTTTTCTAAATTTGCTAATATAAATGAAGAATATAGGAAGTAAGCCCGGAACACATATGTTTTCGAGAGGGAGGGAGGGATTATCAAGAGAAAGGCGCCAAGCTATTACGAGTACATAGCACTTGGAAGGGATTAGGATATGGATTCGAGAGATAAGAAACGAGATGTGTACTCAGAGTGGTATTTATGGTAAATGGGCAGGTAACAGCGGTGATGAAAGTCCTCCAAACGTCTAGGTTACCGAGTTGGTATGGTCCTATTCGCGGTAAATACAGACGTTATGGAGAGGACCACCAAGCTAATCAATGAACAGAATCTGGATAAACTGAGCCCCGATAATGGTAGACATTTGCGGAAACCTTACTATCATTTGATTTGATTGTATCAGGGTTGAAAGGACTATGAGAAATGCAGCAAAATACGCTGCCGCATCCCAGAGCATGATTAAACAAACGTAAAAAAGTTACAAAAAGAAAACACATTAATTAAACAGGTACTTAAAAAACCCGCTGCTGCCACGCGAGATCCGCGCCTTAAAGAGAAGAGACAAATTATTTAAACATTTTGTGATGTTTACATACTACGAAAGCTGAGGCTGAACTTTACTACTGTTACCGATTGGGGACAAATAGAATGTCCAAAACACAGATTTTGGTGTTTACACTTTGTAAACATAAGTGATCGTCTGTATATATATATATATGTAGAAGAACACAATAAAGCTATTTAGTTGAGGTTTTGGAACAGAAGAATACAGAGGATTTCAGGGTATTCACGAGTATATGTAACAAGGTGAGGCAACGCCTTTCTTCCTCAAGACTTTGGGGGATACATTAAACACCCTGGAAAGGGTAATCTTACCTATGGCCTCCCACTTGTATTCACCTAGTTGTGCTTGCGGGGGTTGAGCTCTGACTCTTTCAGCCCGCCTCTCAACTGTCAATCTACTGTTTTTTCACACAGACACACACACACACACACAGGAAGCAGCCCGTCATAGTTGTATAACAGGTACCTATTTTACTGCTAGGTTAATAGATGCATCAGGGCGAAAGAAACTTTGTCCACCATGTTTCCACCATCGCCGGGAATAGAATAGCCCACGTTAGTGTTCAACAATCATTGCTGAACTGTTCCGCTTTAGCTACGGCCCCACAACTCACACTTGAACAAAACACTCTCTTCCCGCATTGAGCACCGACCCATCCACATATATTTTATCCACATACATTTTATATTGTAATAAAATATTATAATATATTATTTACTTAATAATTAACTAACATTTTTTACCGTGAACTCCATAAAATATGCACCATGATTGAATTTTCCCGAGTGTGATTCGGAATGTGAATCCAATAAATCTTCAATTCTCACAGCATTGGATTCTGAGTGGTTGGAGTGGTTAATTCCCTGGGATTACCCTGACTTTGCCAGAATTGATTTTTTTATGCATGTAACACGGGTCAACTTTTATTTTTTTGCCTGTAGGTTCCGCAGCGAAACAGATTTTTGCAGTTATAATGTACTTCATAATCAGAGACCACTTCTACGCTAGTCAAATATGCAGAGGCTATGTAGCAGCTGGTTTTCTATGTAAAGTGGATTTAGTTTTATAATATATCTAGAAGTTATGTTAGACACACTGCTATATGTAGCAAGAGATAACTAGTTAAAATATATATCTAATAATCTCTCGTAGCGCTGGGATCTGAAGGTTAGACTGAGGAAAGACCTGAGTACATATTGGTTTACAATATGGTTGTATATTTATGGACAAAATTACCGGGTCATATGATAGACGTGACTTTCATGGGGAAAGTCACACATGAATTAGATTGGGTGGATAAAAATAAGTGACTTGTATTGACCGGTAGGATTTCTGTAGTTTCTCTAATTCTCACGTTCGTTGGACTGAAAACTCCACAGTACTCAGAGGAAGAGAGCAAGGCATAATCCTCTCCTTTGGCTACATACTTGTGAACCAGAAGGATTCTAAATGCCTCTCGGAATATGGCTTCTGTTCGGAAACTAGATTAAACTGCCTGAAAATTTCTTAAGGAACAGTTAACTGCAGTGTTAAGGAGAATACATCGTATAATCAGTTTTTAAATTATATACTTATTGTATAAAGGTAATAAAAAACGTGAACTAGCCTATTGAGCAAAGTAAACCTAAGCTATACTAGAATGTACATTGTGCCTAATTAGGAGTCAGGGAAGTTAGTTCTAACTTTCATGCCTTGTCTGCAGGTCAGTTAGACCTGTTGTCTTATAATTCCTATTTCCTGGCGTAAGAATATTCGTTTTAATTTTGAATGTCTAGACCCAATTTTATTAACCTCGTCCGTTATCAAAACAACGTTCCTTATGGTTCGTAATGTGCAAGTCAAATACTGATTTATAAGATCTACATTGGTCAGTTTCTTATTTATGATTCACTTGACCATGTTATAAGCTATATCTCGAAACCAATTCCGCTTATTAACAGACGACATTGCCAGCAATCCATAAACAACGGTAGAACTCATCTTACCTAACACTTCTCAGACCAAATTTTATATCAACCTTCAAAATGTAATAATATTTATTAGCATTTACTATAAGAAACGTTTCGTTATTATTCCATACGTGAATTAAACTTGATTGATCAAAAAAGGGCAACTGTGAATCGTTATTGTTTGTTTCATATGAATGTTTCAGTAAATGTTGGGAGCTTTGTTATGGATTAGAGTGTCATATGTGCTTTGTTGACGGATCAAGCCACTGGATGTGTGCTGCAGGAGAGTTCTTTCTGTATTCTATGTGGTTGAGTCGAGGTACAAAGATTCCTCTAATCATTTGATGTGTCTGAAAGTTAAGTAAAATTCACTTCAGGTTTACGGAATTCCTCACAAAATAGAACTCTTGGATGTGATAACTAGCCTGAACTAAACTTTTTTTTCATACTTCTCGTATAATTAAAAATTATTAACCTTCAAAAGATACAAAACTAGAACTTGGATCAGTTCAGCNAAACTGAAGTAGAATATAGAGAAAATCAATATTATATATATTTGGTCAGCGTTTAGAAATTAAAAGATTCAATGAAACTAATTTATTTTTTAGCAAAGACATTAGTAAACTCTACACCAAATAACCTGTACGGGAATATACGACCAGAGTGACTGTACTGGATTATGCGATCCGTCATTGGATGAAGCCCAAACTAAAATGCAATACTGAAGAAAGTTCATAAATATGCAATAAGATTTTTTTCAGAACTGAATGTTTTGAGTGTTCTAAGAACTGAAAGAAATCTTCTTTCATAAAGAAGAGACGTGAAAGAGGAGACATAAATTCGAGGTATAAAATCCAAAGGCAAAAACTTTAGCAGATATGCCAGTAGATGGAGTCAACGTGGATGGAGATAGAGAATGATATTTCGAGGGATGAAACGAAACTTATATTGAGGTTAAGAATTGAAAGGAAATAAAGTGGAGAAAGAGGTGGTTGAGGACAAAACAATCTAGAGGTTTAAGTGGAGATAAGACTTGGATTTACTGGGGTCCAGTAGATCCAGTAAAGTCATTGATTTACAGATCGACATCTAGAAAAGAAGGGGACCTAAGAAGTATGTTCGACGCTGCAGGAGTATCTACGGGAGTATTATTAGAAGAATAGTCTAAACATAATTTCAGTAACGAGTACGCACACACACACACACACACACACACACACACACACCACACACTAAGAGGCATGAGTTACGAGGAAAGGCTGCGGGAAATGCACTTACGACACTGGAAGACAGAAGAGTAAGGGAGATATGATCACAACCTACAAAATCCTCAGAGGAATCGACCGGTAGACAAGGACAAACTATTCAACACTGGGGGGACGCGAACAAGGGGACACAGGTGGAAACTGAGTAACCACATGAGAGCACAGAGACGTTAGAAGAACTTTTTCAGTGTCAGAGTAGTTAACGGATGAATGCATTAGGCAGTGATGTGGTGGAGGCTGACTCCATACACAGTTTCAAGTGTAGATATGATAGAGCCCAGTAGGCTCAGGAATCTGTACACCAGTTGATTGACAGTTGAGAGGCGGGACCAAAGAGCCAAAGCTCAACCCCGCAAGCACAAATAGGTGAGTACAAATAGGTGAGTACACACAAACACACACACACACACACACACACACGTGTGATCTGGAACTCAAGTAAATACACAAGTGATATTACGAACTCACACACTATCGAAAAACAATAGCCAGCCTCGCGGCAGAGAGCTCAAATATTTACTAGCACACAGCAGCGGTTAGAACACTCACGTCCATCTCATGTGCTGCATTATTGACTGTTTACCCAGAGGTTATCATCAACTGATTGTAACAACAACACGGAATGGTGACCCGTATTAGAATATTTAGCCCCATGTGGAGAGTGAGGTGTCCGGAGCAATTGGCTACCACATCCCAGATCTCACGCGATGGAGTTTACCGGGTGATGGTTGTAGTTTATTATCCCCCCCCCCTAGAGCTAAACTACACAGGAATCATACTATTTAGCCTACTACTGGTGGCAAACTATCAAGAAATCATACAATATAGTTTATCACTTTGTGGTATTGAAGCCACATACCACTTGATATAGTTTACTCGTTGGTGGTAGCAGAGTTTACTTCTCTGTGTACATATTTATATTTGTCGTGTATAGAATTCTGTTGTAGTTTCCCAGTCTACTTTAACACATTATCACTGGCCCAGCAGAGGAGCGTGACGGAGGCATCAGAGTGGCTAGGAGCATAAACGAGCGAGTCCCACAATCATCCTTGATGGTGAACATAGTAAAGCGCAAATGGTTTACCTGTGTTTGATATCTGGACGACCTTCTTTCATAGTAAAGAGCATTATTTAATTATATTCTAGTTAAATAAAAGCGTCACAAGAGAGTATTTAGGACGCAAACACTATCCAATTTGCATCAAAATATATATATATATATATATATATATATATATATATAATATAATATATATATATATATATATACATAAAATAATAAGGGTGGTAGGCGAGGAAAAGATTAAAGTATTCAGGAAAAATCCACACGGTCTTCTCTGAACACACTTTATTTTCTTCTTCAAGGATGTGGGTCCATTAATTACACCAGTGGGGTACCCCTAAATAAATATATATAATATATATATATATATATATATATATATAATATATATATATATATATATATATAATATATAAAGAATGTGTACATTCTATTGAGGAAGATTTCATAGACAAACTTGTACAATCCTCATGGCAGAGCTCACCTAGACGCAGTGGATGTAAGCATTTCAATAAATAAAAAAATCCTTCGTGTCAGGTAAAGCGTCCAGGGCGTGTAACTTGAACAGCGAGGCAGACGTGTAGAGAATCTTGCTAATAGCAATGTTGTGTCCCACACATCCTCCGGCTGCCACACCTCGTGACAATTTTTGATCTTAAGACAGTGAATGTCAGTGAACAAAGGCATGACTGGAGCTAGAAATGTTACGCGAAGCAGTTCGTGACTACGTAAAGAGCATGGTAACCAAACTATGCATTGAGACTAAATGAAACTTTAGAAAAAATGTGTTAGAATAAAAATCCTGATGTGTTTGCTACATTCATGGAATAATTCATTCGTGGTCAGAAACGATTAGGTCGAATAACAATATCACAAAATTAATAAACAAGGGAAAAAACTAACCTTAGAAGAAATATAAGGTATATGCAAATTAAATACAAAGAATTTTAATCAAGAAATATGAGAGGCAAAATAGAATTTTTAAGTGCATATTACAGGGTACACTGAGACCAAGCCAAACGTTATTTTATTGTATCACAACATTATATTTTATATATATATATATATATATATATATATATATATATATATATATATATATATATTCACCTAGTTGTGCTTGCGGGGGTTGAGCTTTGCTCTTTTGGCCCGTCTCTCAACAGTCAATCAACTGTTAGTAACTACTAACCTCCCTCCCCTCCCCCCACACACACACCCAGGAATCAGCCCGTAGCAGCTGTCTAACTCCCAGGTACCAGGGTGAAAGAAACATTTTGCCCATTTGTCTCCGCCTCCATCGGGGGATCGAACCCGGAACCTTAGGAATACGAATCGGAAGTGCTGTCCACTCAGCTGACAGGCGCCCATGAGGCAGGTAGAGTGTTTGCATGAGGTAGGTGGAGTGTGAACCATGGGGTAGGTGGAGTGTGAACCATGAGGTAGGTGGAGTGTCAGCATCCTGGAAGGAATAGAAGGTCTCTCACTCCACAGTGGAGGCCGCCCCACACAGGCTGAACTGGTTCACCTTTACCTGCAGCCCAGAAAAAAAATATGTAACGGTTTACAAAAACTTTCTAAAAAATAATTACGACTCACTATTTTTTCTGCACACTGGGCAGATACGTGAAACATATTCATATATTTTTATATATATTCGTAGAGTTAGACAGTATATTTGGTTTAATATTTACAAGCAAAAAAACTCTCAGACACTCCCACTGGAATATTATACTCCCTGTGTTGGTTGGTTTGACTAAGGAATGACTTCACTGCTAATCAAGACAATAATTCTCCCCATGCCATTCATCGCCCCTTAAATATATCTTCCACAAACTCTGTCCATGACCTCCTCCCATGCACTCCCATCTCCTCCATGTCGCCCACACACACTTCAGATGTTTTCTCCCTACCCAGACACGCTCTTCTCCCATCTCCACCCGTCCCTGCCCATATGTTCCCTTCCCTTGTCTCCTTCCTCACGGCCCAAACACAAGCTATACCCCAGCTACTTCCTCCATGCAAACACACATCTTTTTATCTGTCTGTATGTCAGTACGTCCAAGGATAGAGTTCAGATGTTTGGGGCTAGACTCACTCAAGTTGGCAGTATCAATATTTTCTTATCGGGAAGGTCAAATGGGGAATCGGGATGGCCCACTGTCTTTCTAAAGGAAGGTGGGGGGGGGGGAAACAGCCCCAATGCCCACAATTCCAAAACTTTGTGGATGTGAAATGTTCAGCCTCGAATCAATAACTTTAGCACGACTTTAACAAATCGTGAATTCAGATGTTTACTGTCAAGACGTATGTTCTGCTGACGGATTCAAATTCTGGGTGCAACCTCCTAGTTAGAGTGACGCGAGAAGGGCTTGTGTGAACATAGAGAGGTGAAGTGGCACACAGAAATCACACTAACGTGATACTTCCAATGAGTAAATCCACAAGGGCCGTGACGAGGATTCGAACCTGCGTCCGGGAGCATCCCAGACACTGCGTTAATCGACTGAGCTACGACAGGGTTAACCCTGTCGTAGCTCAGTCGATTAAGGAAGTGTCTAGGATGCTCCCAGACGAAGGTTCAGATCCTCGCCACGGCCCTTGTGGATTTGTTCAGGTGAAGTGGGTAATGGCATACGTGTGAGTGTATCTATAGAAAGAGAGGAGAGAACCTGTGTGAGCAGGGAGAGAGGTGACCTTTCTCCCCCCACCCCCCTTCACCCTCTCCCTCTTCATGTCCCTCTCCTCCTCATGTTCCTCCTCTCCCCCCGTTCTTCCCCTTCCTTCTCATAAACATCCACCCACTTCCCCACAAACTCCTTCTCTCTGTCCTAACTTTCTCTTTCTCAGAAAAGTGGTATAACGAATCACTGAAACAGCTAAATACGTCGACGGAAAACACACTGTTTCATTCTTGACTTCATATTAATCACACGTGGTGTGATTAATATGAAGGTGCCGATATTTCTAAAAGTGTGGCACTGAAGCTCGTTCTCCTGAGCGTTCACAACGCCACTAAACTGTTGTACTAAATTACCCGAACCTATCCAATCCGAGGACCCTGGAACCGATGTATTATTCAGGAGAGCAAGTTGTCAGCCAATCCCGACTGGTCTATGATTAGCCTATACCCGACACGTTTCATGTGTGAAAGTTGGGCGAGGCAAACTCCAAACTTTTCACCTCCAATCTTGGATAGACAAATAAACAGACAGACAATCGTTCTCTTTTTAGAGATATAGAATATTTTTTCGCATTGGAAAACTGAATATGTCTAAATAATTTAATAACATTCTTGCAGCTCGGTAGATTCAAGCAATATTAGTTCTGTCACCAGCTGTGGCCGAGGGCAGCTGTCACCAGCTTTGACCGAGGACAGCTGTCACCAGCTGTGGCCGAGGACAACTGTCACCAGCTGTGGTGGAGGACAATAAAATATTATTATCCACGTTATAGTGGTTTGTAATATATATGACTAGAACATGGATCACATAACTACCTCTCTACTCCGGGGCGCCACAAGGAAGACGAAGTCCCAGGTGGATACTCGCTAGGTCTCTCATGAGAGGAAGTGGTAGAACCTTCTCACCCAGCAACTGAGATCGTCGGCTGATGTAGAGGAACAAGACCAAACATCACAGAGAGCCAGGTAGGAGAGAAAAGACCGCTCATTGCTCAGATTGTGTAGCGATACACGTTCCGTCTTGCCTCACCAGTTAAGGCTTCTAAAAGTTATTGTTTTTATATATTGTCAGGACCCGGAGGCTGTGTCGATAAATATGGAAATAAAGAAATATGTATTGGGAAAGACAGCAGACTCACATTATTGACGAGGTGAATATCGAGGGCTTCACTTTATGTATTGGAAAGTAAATTCTGGGATCATCAATAAGAGCTTTAAACTTCTTCAGCTGTGGAAGGAAAGAGAGAGAGAGAGAGTGAGTGAGAGATAGATAGAGAGAGAGAGAGAGAGATAGAGAGAGAGAGTGAGAGAGAGATAGAGAGAGAGAGAGAGATCAATAATTTTCTAAAAGTCATCAAAGAAAGTTAATGGTTCATAAAAGTGACTGCTAAATAAAAAACGAAAAAAAAAAAAGATTTTCCCAATCGAAAGATAGAATACAAATAAAATACATTATTCAAAATATTGATTAAACCTTACAGAAACCAAACAACATTCGAAGAGAGGAGGAAAATTTGAGTGTGAATAATTACGTCGAGCACAATGAGATGTAAAATGTTGGTCTTCCTTTGGCGAAGTAAATAGATTTCAAGAAGCTGAGGCTCTCCTAGAACAATTGGAAATCTATACAGTGAAATCAGTGAGAGTGAAAATGCGGCTCTTGGCTTCACAGTGATTGCAACTTCCCTAAAGGGCAAACCTCTGGGGTAAGAAATATACATGTGCTTGCACATAGGGTGATAAAGGTATTCCATACTTCTCTAGGCTTACAGCTCAAACGTTTTAGAAAGGAAAACGCCTCCAGATCTAAGCTCAATGTCAAATATATACATATATGTTCCAACAGTATGAGTCTTGGTAAATAAAAAATGAAAATTTATTTACATATAGAAATGCCGCTGGAAAATGCGGCAATAGAAATGCTGTCTATTTATTGTGTTAAATAGACAGGCTATTTAACACAAGGGGCACACGCACTATGGGACACAGGTGGAAACTGAGTGCCCAAATGAGCCACAGAGATATTAGAAAGAACTTTTTTAGTGTCAGAGTAGTTGACAAATGGAATGCATTAGGAAGCGATGTGATGCAGGCTGACTCAATACACAGTTTCAAGTGTAGATATGATAGAGCCCAATAGGCTCAGGAACCTGTACACATGTTGATTGACGGTTGAGAGGCGGGACCAAAGAGTCAGAGCTCAACCCCCGCAAGCACAACTAGGTGAGTACAATCAGGTGAGTACACACACACAGGCGAGTGGACAGCGCTCTGGGGTTGCTGTCGTAAGTGCCCCCGGGTTTGATTCCCAGACAAGGCAGAAACAAATTAACACACTTTCTTCTAATGTCTCTGTTCACTTCTATTGGGAATGTATGTAAGAGTGAGAAACATATGTAGTACTATGACAGAGGAAAAATAGATCGGGAGTCAATAAATAAACAACTGATGGTTAGAAAGACGGGGTCCAAGAGCTAACAGCTCGATCTTGCAGATACAAATAGTAAATAAACATTGAAAATACACACACACGCGCGGAACATGTTTAAGAAATGTTCTGCTTTTGGCCTCAAAATGTTGTGTGCTATAAGAATCTCTAACTCGCATTTTAGAAAGAAAATTAAAAATTAAAATAACAAAAAAAGGAACTATGGGACAAGGAAAGTGGAGTCACCATAATAAGGAGAGTTCGAGCCCACGCCAAGAACACATTCATTACACATTAAGCTTGGCAGGAAGGAATTATGGGACATGGGGAGCAAGGCCACTGTAATATGGAGGGTCTCTTGCTGGAGCAGGGAACACATCCATTTCACACCAGGCAAGAGGAGGAGGAGGAGATGGGTGCGTCCTCCATCTGGTGAAGACTGATTTACTGCGTATTGGGAAACTAATTTAAATCTTCACGTCTCTGTTTTGGCAAGAGATCCATCTTCCGGAAGCCAGGGCTGTATAGCGCCATTACTGACGGAGGAATGTTGGTGTTTTCACTTGCCGAGCCTATGTGCGTTTCCTACTTTGCGTTTTCTTTTTGTTTTTATTTATAAACTCATGCCTTGGTTTCCCTGCGTGTTGTTTATATTAATGTATATGTGAGTTCCGATCTAGTTTGCAGAATTTACCTTACTTTGCTGTGGAAGAATTACCGGGATCGTGTTTAATCTTGTATTCAATTAGTGTTTGACAATGAGGATTTCATCTTTATTTTTATGGTTCCTCATCCATATATGAATGGATAATACGTACTTGTACTTGCATATACGTTCCTTATCCATATACATTCCTTATCCATATACATTCCTTATCCATATACATTCCTATCCATAGTTCCATATACATTTTTGAGAAAACATGTGATAATTTACACGTGTATTTGTATCCTGACGTGTTTGTCTTTTTATTTTAGAGCTGCCACAAGATCAACAGATTCCAAGGGCAATAATACTTCCAAATGCAAGAGCCTGGCTGACCGAAATTACAGTGTTACCAAAAGAGGCCTAGAAACAAAAAAGTGATGTATGCCACAAACCCATAAAAAAATCTCTCCATGGGTACCAAACGAGACAGCTGCAACAGCGGGTGATTCCTTTGCAATATTTTTTCAATTCCTCATTAGAAAAATAGGAAACAATTATTATAAGTGTGGAAATTTAGTAATGTAAGAAAGAAAGAAAAAGAAAGCAGGAAATCATGAGCTTCTGATCGAGAATGAAAACATATATCTTATGCAAGGTACTAGAGACACTGATTAGTAAGCTCGCGGAACACTTAAAGATATATGTTTTGTTAATCGTGGATTCAATAATAGGACATCTTGCATGTCCTACTTATTAGTGCTACGACAAAAGGTAAACAATTGAACATGAGACAGAGGGGCGGGCGATTGCATTTTCAGGGATGCTCATAATACATTTTGCATTATTTTCGTAATCTGATCCAATTCAAACTACAAAAACAGGATTCAAAATCAAAACGAGTGCTAAGTAGTACGAAGGTGTACCTATTTCTATGGAAAGAAGCAGTGAGTCGAGTGCCTCAGCGGTAAGTTTAGGAGCCAAACCTAATTTCCACGTGATCAAACGACCTAACAAAGGAATTAAGCTCATTAAAATCAATGTTTGTTGATATTTCTTAGCTAAAGAACAGGATCAGAACGGAGAATATTGCATTGCAGACGAGGAGTCACAATAACGTGGCTGAAATATGTTGACCAAACCACACACTAGAAAGTGAAGGGACGACGACGTTTCGGTCTGTCCTGGACCATTCTCGAGTCGATTGTGTTTTGCATTGTACAATGTATTGCAAATATTAGTGGAGAAGTAATCAGAAGTAAAGTTAGGAGAGTAGTTGTCGAAGTAAATTGGCCTCATATACAGTGCAGATTAACGGAAGGCACCGTCCCACTAATGAATAGACTTGGAAGTAGACATAACCCCAGACTTAGCACCAGAGGCATATATAAGTATTAACCTCAGAACACGTCTGACAAACTAAGATCACAGCCATCTGTAACATGGGCAAGGAAACCTTTTGAGTTCTGTATATATATCTTACGTGAAAACCATATGAGTTTGATGCCCAGGACTCAACCCATACCTATGGAGATGCAAAACTAGTATAATAATCGTCCACAGATATGCAACAATATTCCTATATTCTTGAGCTAAAAAGTACTGATCAATAAACAAAGACCTCACCACATTACAAGAGACATAGAGTAAACATAATTACAATGTACAATAGACTATGATAAATTAACGAAGTACGGAGAGAATCAATGTTTATAATGAGGAACAGCAAAATGATGGCACCTAAATTGAAAATGGAAACAACTGAGTCAAAAAAAATATCACCAGAAACTACTTAAATATACGAGAAAATAAATGGAATGCCAAGACAATGTAGTTGTCGAGGCAAATTTTAATAACTAGTTTTAAATGTTAAATCCCCAAAGAAAAAAAGCAGTAAAAAGTCTCTCAATTGATCTCCTGAACACCTCGGTCACTAGGTCAGAGGAACATCTAGGTGAGTACCAGCACCTGAACACCACGGTCACTAGGTCAGAGGCACATCTAGGTGAGTACCAGCACCAGGACACCTCGGTCACTAGGTCAGAGGCACATCTAGGTGAGTACTAGCACCAGGACACCTCGGTCACTAGGTCAGAGCAACATCTAGGTGAGTACCAGCACCAGGACACCTCGGTCACTAGGAGGTCAGGGGAAGAGAGCTGTAACACAAAGGGCAAAGTGCAGCGAAATGATTAAATCAATGAGATGTGGGCAGAGGAGAAGGAGAGTGAGGGTGCAGAGACAAGAGAAGACTCTGAGGGGTATAAAAGAGAGGAACAAAATATAATTAGGATAGAACAAAGAAAATTGAAGTTTTAGATAACAGTTTAAGAGTATCTATATTTTCTCCTACGTTACTGTGCTCTAAGTAATTTGAAAGAGAGTTAAAGGAGAAGTAATTGAGGCAGATTGAAGATGCTGAAGCAGGAGAAGACAGGAAAAGGATTGGGGAGAGTTGATCTGCCTGTTCTAATCTCCCTTCCATTCTCTCCCTATACCCTCTTTGTTTACTCTAAGCGTTTATAAATTTCTTTCACATTTTTAGTTTCCGATATATATTCTCCTCATATAAAACATTTTAAAGCTTATATTAATTATATAAGAATGAAGGTAACTGCAGAGGTCCTATTAGCCTTACCAATAGGTATGGTATCAACTCAAAATAGAACACGAAACAATGGGAATAAATTTGATACGTTTAGATTAGGAACGACCTGGGTAAATACTGGTTCGGTAAATAAATATATATATATATATATATATATATATATATATATATATATATATATATATATATTTACCGAACCAGTATTTACCCAGGTCGTTCCTAAATCTAAACGTATCAAATTTATTCCCATTGTTTCGTGTTCTATTTTGAGTTGATTACCGAACGGTTATATATATATATATATATATATATATATATATATATATATATATATATATATATATATATATATATAATAAATATAGGAAATCTATAAATAAAATTAAATGTTCATTTGTTCAAATATTGCTATTCTCCGAAAGATCTTCACCAATTGCTTTGAAATTTTGACACAATGTTGCACTCGAATACATACGTGTTTTTATATACCTACTATGTAGATACTACACCTGTGACAGGTAAAAATATGCTTTTTTAAAAAACTGCGCCATCTCTTGAACGTAAAAGCAACACATGCTGCATTAAATATGTTACGATTCCGTTTCAATGTTTCCAATTGTATTGATACATTTAATTTACATAGATTTTGAATTATTTTAAATTTGACTCAAATATTTGGGCGACATTGCGTTGGAATAGAGCTGTGTTGTTTACCATACCATTCATTTCATGAGTATAGTTTATTTTATTTATTCATTGTTTTTTAACTGTTCTTTTTATTTCAGTGATGGGAACCTCAGGTCATTTGATGTTCCCATTTTTCTTATGGGAATATCAGATCATTTGGGATCGCATCGAACGAGGGAGTGGGGAATGGTAGGGAGGACGAGGGGATGGAAGTGGGTGTGGTGGGGAGGACCAGAGGATGGAGGGAGGGAGGAATGGTGGGGAGGACGCGGGCACAGGGGAGGGTTGCTGTGGCTCAGCAACGCGTGGCCGGGTACAGCTAGTATATAAATAATATTTATTGTTTCAATTACAATTCTTCTTTCAGTATTATTTCAAATCTATTGTGAGTTTGATCTCTCTCACCTTTGTCCTCACGACTCCCTCTGTCCCTCGTTCTCATAAGTCTCTCTCTCTCACAGCTTGTATACTTTCTAGGACGTTATTGTGACATTTGTATTTAAATATTCTGCAATGTAATTATATTACTATATAATATATCTCTGATGATCTATATTATATATCTCTGATGATCTATATTATATATCTCTGATGATCTATATTATATATCTCTGATGTGACATATTATATGTCTCTGATGTTGTATATTATATATCTTTGATGCTAAATATTATTTATATCTGATGGGATATATTATATCTCTGTGATGCTATATATTATATAACTCAGATGCAATATATTATATATCTCTGATGATAAAAATCGCCCTAGAAACGAGGTAGTCGGTTGGATGTTTTCCTAACCCTAGCATCAGAGGAGACCACCATTTGTACCAATACAAATTACGACAACGACTAATGCAACTTTATGACCCTGGGCGAGACGGGCCAGAAATGGGTCTTGGGACAGTAAAAAGTTGAGGAAATATACGAGGCAGCTGGTACTTGGATTTCTCCAATTACCGTTGACTCCACTGAGGGAGGTTTTGTTGACTGTTACAGACCTCTGAGTAAGACAGTCATGGCAGTCAAGTTGCTGTCAGCTACCATCATAAACATTGCAGCTGTAATGTTCTTGAAATGTTGTATGTTCATTCAGTTTCTGTCTCATATTTCCTGATTGACTTTGGAAGAGTCTGTCATCATTAAGGATGGTGTAGACGCTAGTAACGGTGTTCAAATGCTGCCTACACCCAAGCAGAGAGTTTGCAGCATCTAGTGATGAAATCCCATGAAGCACCCTGCCAGGCGGTTCAATTTTAGCTACGCCCCCGCCAGGCAGGTGAAGCAGCTGGTGCAGAGGTCACATGCTGACTTCACCCCGCTCATTTGACGCAAAATCTACCACTACCATCACTCACTGGAGGGAGGAGAATGAACTTTGGTGTAACATTTAAGCGGACGAAAAACAGTTTAGTATTTACTCAACGAGGTGTATTTGAAAATAATTGTCAACTTTTTCAGCCACAGGTGTAGCAACAAATTGGGAGGTCTCATGCTTGCTACTCCCACCCTCACAGGTGTAGCAACTAATAGGGAGGTCTCATGCTTGCTACACCCACCCTCGCAGGTGTAACAACTTGTGGTGATGGCTCACGTGGGAGAGCCTATACCCTCTAGACGTACAAACTACCTTAACTCACAGTAATCTAAGTAAACTCTAGTGCGGCATTTTATTCTGGAAGCCATTTCCTGGTCCCTCACTCCCTCAAAGTGGAAAATAAGTATTTAAGGTATAACATGAGATTTTTTTCCGATGCTTTTGCTATATATTTAATAAGTCATTATCCTAAACCCAGCATTAAACAAATTGCTGTATTATACCCATTACTGCACAAGTTATAATTCTTGCATAAGTTCATTCCAACATTTGCTGGATAATATTACAATGTTGTTTTACATTTTGTATTTGTGTGTAGAGCAGATGTGGATGAGGCCACATCTGCTCTACACACGACCTTCATCTTTGAAACTTTCTACATAACAAACGACACTAATCGCTCGAAGTATCTTCACTGTACACGGTCCCGTCTTCACAGTAATTATCGACATTACACATGATCTTCACTGCTGGAACTGTCTGCACTACACATAACCATCGTCACAGAAATCATCTTCACTCCTTAATATCTTTATTGCTGTAACCATTTTCACTACTCAAGTACTATCTCTTTTCCATCTTCACTGCACACTGTCTTCGTCGTTGTAACCATGTTAACATGTTAACACTGGCATTATCACTCTAAGCACTAAACACTATTTTCTTTCTGACTGTCTGTCTCTCTCTCTCTCTCTCTCTCTCTCTCTCTCTCTCTCTCTCTCTCTCTCTCTCTCTCTCTCTCTCTCTCTCTCTCGCTCTTTCTCTCCCAATTTTATACTATTTATTTTTAACAGGAGAACACCTTTACTCCTTCACCTAAATAAACATAATCAAATCTATGATCTTTGAGAGCCAAAGTGGCATTCACTCTAGTGTGCCAAACACAAATTCTTCAGGATCTAATTTGGCATACTGGGACAGGAACGCAAAGGAGGCACATATTTCCACGCTCAAGGAAGGATGTGCATCTTGCCTGAATATTTATGTGCACTTTAATGACAGTAAGTGCACCACACATGCGCGTGAGTCACAGTTGGAGTGGTGTAAGTTGTTACCCCCCCAGTGCACCTGCAGTTACCCTATTGTTGCAAAATAAATGTCTTTTGTCTAAACGTTTTTACTTATTTTTCCCTAAATGCACTAAAATTCACATGCTTTACGCATGTGAAAATTCGATTAATATCGACGTTATAATCTTTGATCAAATGCACGTGGTTTTTGCGTTATCTAACATTTGGCATAAAATAAATTTATCGTAACTCACATTCCAGAGTCACTATGTGGGCCAAACCACGAATTCATTGATTTACCTTTCATTGGTTTAAAAAAACAGTGGGAAACTTTGCTTCACAAATCTTGATCAATACATCTCATCATAAAGATGACAGTAATTATCTTTCCCAATTTCTGAAGTAATGCCTCAAGCTTCTTAATCGGTGCAGGGAGAAATAACTCAGCTGGAAGCTCCTGATTGGCTAAGCATAGAGACTGCCTCAAGGGAGAGAAGCGTCAGTAACACAGGAAGGTGGGCTTCGTTAAGGACGGAAGCTGCATTAAGGTAAGTTGTGACATTAATGAGAGAGGCAGCATTAAGGGAAGAGTGCTGAGATAATATGGACTGCATTAAGTATAGGGGCTGCACTAAGGAGACGTTCTGCGTGATGGCTGAAAACGATGTTAAGAAAAGAGCTTGCAGTGAAAATAGAGGTATAGATCTTGAATGGAGCTACAGGACAATGTTACATCAATGATGGAGCCATTATAATGGAAGTGCCTGAATAAATGAGAAGTTGCATTACTTTTTTAGTTTATTTAGGAGTAGGCGTGCATGAAGGAGAGGGGCTACATTGTGAAGGGAGATCACTATTAAGGAGAGGGGCTACTTTATGACCACTAACACCACACCCATTGACACACACACACTCACACACACTCACACACACACACACACACACACACACACACACACACACACACACACACACACACACACCCATTGACACACACACACTCACACACACTCACATACACACACACACACACACACACACACACACACACACACACACACACACACACACACACACACACACACATGGGGCCGGCTGGCCGAGCGAAAGCACGCTGGACATGTGATCCTGTGGTCACGGGTTCGATCCCGGGAACGGCGAGAAACATTGGCAGAGTTTCTTTCACCCTATGCCCCTGTTACCTAGCAGTAAATAGGTACCTGGCAGTTAGTCAGCTGTCACGGGCTGCTTCCTGGTGTGTGTGTGTGTGTGTGTGTGTGTGTGTGTGTGTGGTGTGGGATAAAAAAATAGTAGTTACAGTTGATTGACAGTTGAGAGGCGGGCCGAAAGAGTAGAGCTCAACCCCCGTAAGATTAACTAGGTGAATACAACTTGGTGAATACACACACATGGGGCCTCGCGGCTGAGTGAAAAGCGCTTGGGAGTCGTAGTTCAATAGAGCCCGGGTTTGAATACTTCTAATTTTCCCTCATTGAGATTAACTAAGCCTCATTAGTGAACAACGCTTCATTGGTGAAGCGAACGCCACCAATATCTATGAACCCGGAGCAGTCAAACGTTTCAGAGATGAGAAAAGCCAAAATAGAGGTTCCTCAGCTTTGATGGTGATTGCGTTGTTCTAGGTGAGCCGTTGGTGTGGCATCACGAATTTCTCCTCCTCCATTGATGACACCGGTGGAAAGTGTGAAAGTTTTACACTTATCCCTCGCCTCGTAAGTTAGAATAGGTGCCAGAGTTGGCACTCCCTGGCACGAATTGGCTCTATCTTCTTCTTCTTCTTTGGTTTTGACAGACAAGCTATCATTATTTCTCTCTGTCTTTTTCTGTCACTGTTGGAAGGTTGTGGTTCGAAAATTGATGAGTGATGTATGATGAGTGAATAGTGAGTGATGAATGTATGATGAGTGTTTGGTGAGTGTATGATGCGTGTATGTGAGTGTTTGGTTAGTGGGTGGTAGTTGGGAGTTTGTTGTGTGTGGCAGAATATCGTCGAGTGTAAATGAAAAATTGAGTGATATAGCAGCGTGTGTTACTGGCAGGGTGTGTGGTGTTGGCAGGGTGTGTGGTGTTGGTAGGGTGTGTGATGTTGGCAGGGTGTAAGTTACTAGCATGGTGAGACATGAGGGGCTCACAACCCTCACACCTCCCTCTCATCACTTTATTCTGGAATGATAGATAAAAGTGGCATAAAAGGCGACAAGAGACAGGGAGGAAAAACTAACTCGGCCAGAAAGTTTCCCTCCCTTCCCTCCCTCCCTTCCCTTCCCTCCCTTCCTTCCCTTCCTTCCCTCCCTTCCCTCCCGAGAGGACGCGAAGAAAAGGGAACGTCCCAGAAAGGCTCATTGATGGAGGGAAGTTTGATCGTCGGTAGTGGAGGGAAGGGAAGTCTGAGGATAAAGGAGGCTGCAGAAGTCTTATTGGTTTATTCGTGAAAACTTCTATTTTAACTCAGCCAAATTTATCCCTATACGCGCATGCGTATAGAACCCATATATATACACCCACCATGCGCATGCAATAATCTAGTGATCCTAAAACTTTACAAGATTTTACCAAAATATGAGAAACGAATTGTGCGTTTCATGGTAAAGGAACTTTTATCTTGTAGTCGCATATGACGCCGCCTGTACAGCTGTATATAACACATATGTGAGGCAAATATTAATTTGTTAAACACAGACCAGCCACGTCTGGTGCTGTTGGAGAGTCTACAAGGGTTGTATTGAGCCGAGAACATTTAAGTTTGAATCAAACCAGAACTGTGTACAAATATATCTAATTAGTGGTTATTACTCAATAGCTAATGTCATATTTTCATAAATCTCAAGGTTTAATATATTACTCGATAAATTATATACACAGTGGTTATGTCTATCCTTATAAGGCGATATATATAGTACGAAAAAAATATTATTTAAATTGCAGGCGATGAGTCACAATATCGTGGCTAAAGTATGTTGACCAGACCACACACTAGAAGGTGAAGGGACGACGACGTTTCGGTCCGTCCTGGACCATTCTCAAGTCGATTGATTATTATTTAAATTAATTTTATTATTTAATTATTACTTGATGAACAGAAGTCAAACCACTTGGGCTGGACGGTAGAGTAACAGTCTCGCTTCATGCAGGTCGGCGTTCAATCCCCGACCGTCCAAGTGGTTGGGCACCGTTCCATCCCCCCGTACCATCCAAATCCTTATCGTGACCCCTTCCCAGTGCTATATAGTCGTAATGGGATTGTGCTTTCCCCTGAAAATTCCTTCCTTGATACATAGTAGTTTGCAATTACGATTCAAAATTCAGTGTGCTTGAGAACGTTCAAAGAATTGTTCAAGAATTAGGCAGATGAACGTAGATAAAAAACTTTTATATAAATGCATCAGAGCCATTTTAAGGTAATCCAGAGAGAAACAGAGACTTAGAAAAAAGGTTATACAGAGAAACTGGTTTATATTACAAGAGGTAACATGAAAAACACTTGAAAATAAAGTCGCATCATTTATGGTTCTCGAGAATAAAGCAGGAAAAATTAAAAATTGACGGATTTTGCAAGTATCTTTTCTGATTGACTCGTTCCAAAGAAGTCAACAAACTACTCAAAAAATGTTTGACGTTCTTCAACGAAAAAACATATGACAAAATGGTCGTAAGTCAAAGTTAGAATGGAAAAAGAGTTTGTATTATCACCGAGAATATTTAATACTGTCAATTATGAGGCATTTTGCAAGATTTGGCAACTGACAGATAACAGGGAAACAACGTGAGAAAGGAAAGGAAATTATCAAGGAAAAACCTGTAAGCCAGAATGGTAATCTTATCATATGCTGACGATACTCTTTTTGATGGAAGAGACAAATATTGTTTATAAACTTGATAGAAAATGCAAATGGGCACCACGAAAGCAAATATATTTAGGAAGAGGGTAAAGATTTTGGAAAACGCTGAGTTTGTAGCATGGATGAAGGAAATGAAAAATGCAGGATAGCAAATATTTTCCTCTCCTATGACGTATCTTCAGTCACGAAAGAGGGACGGACACGAAGACAGATGGATGCCTGGTGAATGCCATGCTTCAAAGCATCAAAGAAAGCAGTTATAGGTAGGGATGATAGTCTGGATGTATGGTGAGAGGTGAGAGTGCTACTCTGGATGTGTGGTAAGAGATTCGATTGCTAGTCTGGAAATTTGGTGAGAGGAGAGGTGCTGGTGAGGAAGTGTGGTTTAGAGATTAGAGTAATAATCTGGAAGTGTGGAGAGAAGTGAGAGTGCTAGTCTGGATGTGTAAGGCCAAGTCTGGAGGTGTAGGGGTTAGTCTGGATGTGTATGGCCAAGTCTGGAGGTGTAGGGGTTAGTCTGGATGTGTATGGCCAAGTCTGGAGGTGTGGGGCTAGTCTGGATGTTTGGTAAGAGATTCGGTTGCTAGTCTGGAAAGTTGGGGAGAGGGGAGGATGAGAGTCTGGTTGTATGGTGCAGTAGTGAACTATTGATAATTAGTGTTTTAAGTGGTAAATATGAGAGTGGGACTTGTCATGTAGTGGGTAAGGGAAAACGCTGTGAAACCGGAGTTGGAGAGACTATAGCTATATAGAAATGAGGTAGAGAATCTGTGGAGTGTTAATTGCTTGTTGGGAGATTGTTAGGTTTGACTGGGGAAGGGGCATAGAGTCGTGGAGCCCGGGTTAATTACTCTTTGTCAGCAATTGTTGCTAATTGTATCTGTCTGCCTACTGGCTTCTCTTGTTTAATTGCACGAGATTCTTGTCTCCCTGTTGTGTCATTGCTTTGTTTATCGTTGCTGGGTAGTACTCACCTAGTTGTACTTGCGGGGAGTTGAGTTTTGGCTCTTTGGTCCCGCCTCTCAACTGTCCGCCTCTGTGGTGTGTGTGTGTGTTTTTGTATTTACTATTTGTGTCAGTAGAATCGAGCTATTAGCTCTTTGATTCCGCCTTTCTAGCTAATTATTTTTCCTCTTATATATATTACATATATTTCTAACACAAGCACGAACACACACACACACACATCCCCAGGAAGCAGCCAGTAGCAGCTATCTCCCAGGTACCTATTTTCTGCTCGGTGAACAGGTACATCAGGGTGAAAGAAACTCTACCCATTTGTTTCTGCCTCGGCGGGGCATCGAACCCTGGATCTTAGGACTACGACCCCAGAGCGCTGTCCACTCAGCCAAGAAGCCCTGTGTGTGTGTGTGTGTGTGTGTGTGTGTGTGTGTGTGTGTGTGTGTGTGTGTGTGTGTGTGTGTGTGTGTGTGTGTGTGTGTGTGTGTGTGTGTGCGTGTGTGTGAGCTTGTGCGTGGGTGCGCATATTTTTTGTATCTTAGTTAAAAGGCATGGCATTTTGAATTACATAATTAGAATAAGCTTTGTTATATTTTTTATGATATCTTCTTTAAGCAGTTCGTTCACTTTAATCAATCTCAATTTCCACTAAGACCTTTGACACTTACATAACCTGAAACACCCGGGGGATGTATTCTTTGTTGTGTGAGAGCCTAGTTTACTCCAGCTGGCGTTGTTCCACAGCCTGTCCGTCTGTTACTCCGCCTGTGCATACGCTTATGTATATGAGCAGCATTTTAATACATTAAATGTAAACGTTTCTGCTGGGGGCTGGAATACGGCTCGGCGTTGACTTTGTGCAGCGGGCCGCGCCATCTTTATTGTGGGAAGGGAGAAATTATTCTAAGTTGTGCCATTATTTTCACTTGAGCCGGGAGCCTGACCCCTTAATTCAATTGCGCGCGACGGATGATTTATCTTGTGCAGTCGCCCTCAGAAGATGCTCGGAATGATTCATTATTTTCCAGTATTTGCCTTGTTTTAACGCTCTTCAGGAACGCTTTAAGCGATCCTCTGAGCTCTGATATTGACGATGGTCATGTGAACTGGTTTGAAATTATGTTTTATAGTAGAAAATTGACTATTGAAGCGCATGACTGGTATGGATGCTGGTTTACTTACGTGTTTTCTGGGATGTGTGTATTCACCTGTGTCTGTTCAGTTGTGAGTGTTCATCTGTGTCTGTTCAGTTGTGAGTGCTCACCTGTGTTTGTTAAGTTTGTGCCTTTTACCTTTGTGCCTTTGGAATCATTTGTGTTATCCTGTGTGCCTATGTACTCCGCCTTATTGTAACATGTTCCACTTCGTACGTATGTGTTCTCTTTCGAAGCTGTGATTTCAGCTGTATTCTTGTCGTTTTAATATGTAACTATGGATTAACTGTATACATGTGTGTTCTACTGTGTTCTTTTTGTGTTCACGTGTGAACCGGTTTGTTCTCCCATGCAGCTGTGCTCACCTTAGTTGTACTCACCTAGGTGGGCTTGCGGGGGTTGAGCTTTGGCTCTTTGGTCCAGTCTCTCAACTATCAATCAACTGGTGTGTACAGATTCTGGAGCTTATTGGGCTCTATTAAAACTACATTTGAAACTGTGTATGGCGTCAGCCTCCACCACATCACTGCTTAATGCATTCTATTTGTTAACTACTCTGACTGTGATTTTTTTTTATTTCTAATGTCTCTGTAGCTCATTTGGGTACTAAGTTTCTACCTGTGTCCCCTTGTTCGTGTTCCACCCGTGCTGAAGAATTTGTTGTTGTCCACCCTGTCAATTCCCCTGAGAATTTTGTAGGTGGTTATCATATCTCCCTTTACTCTTCTGTTTCCAGGGACATAAGGTTTAGCTCCTGTAGCCTTTCCTCTTAGTTCATACCTTTCAGTTCTGGTACTAGTCTGGTGGCATACCTCTGAATCTTCTTCAACTTTGTCTTGTGTTTAACTAGGTATGGTCTCCGTGCTGGAGTTGCATATTTCAGGATTGGTCTGACACAAGTTCTATACAAGGTCCTGATCGATTTCTTACAAAAGTTTCTAAAGGCCGTTCTTATGTTGGCCAATCTAGCATATGCCGCTGATGATATCATTTCGATGTGGGCCTCTGGGGACAGGTGCAGTGTGATTTCAACCCCCAGATCTTTCTCTATATTTAATTCTTGCAGGATTTTACCTCCCTGATTGAACCTTGTGTTCAGCCTGCTGCTTCTTTCGCGTAATTTCATTACCTTACACTTTTCCTGGAGTTAACGTTAGTAATCACTTTCTAGACCATTCCACCATTTTGTCCAGGTCGTTCTATAGTCTCTGTCTATCTTCATCTGTCTTGATTCTTCTCATAATGTTTGCATCATCAGCAAACATTGAGAGGAATGAATCTGTTCCCTCTGGAAAATCGTTTACATATTAGAAACAGGATGGGTCCAAGTACAGAGCCCTGTGGGACACCGCTGGTGACATCTCGCCAGTCTGATATTCCCCTCACAGTTACTCGCTATTTACTGTTGCTTAGATACTCCCTTATCCAACAGAGCACCTTAACTTTTACTCTTGCCAGTTTCTCCAAATTTTTTAACAGCTTTTTATGGGGTAATGTGTCTAAGACTTTCTGACAATCCAATAAAATGCAGTCTGCCCTCTCTTATCTTTCTTGCCTAATTTTTGTCGCCGGGTCAAAGAAATCTATTAAGCCTGTAAGGCACGATTTACCATCCATGAACCCATGTTGGTGGTGTGTTACAAAGCTCTTTCCCTCCAGATGCAATACGAGCCTTTTCCTCACTACCTTTCTTAATCACTTGGCGTGGTATGCAAGTTCGGGAAAATGCCTGTAGCCTCTTGCCTGTCACCCATTTTGTATATTGAAACAACTTTAGCTTTCTTCCAACTTTCCAGTAGGTCTCCTGTCTCCAGCGACCCGTTATGCACCATAGAAGGTGGCACACTTAATGCTTCTGCACCCTCTTTTAGTATTCACGGTGAGAGTCTGTCAAAGGCCCAACAGCCTTTGTCACATTCAGCTCCAACAGATTCCTTTTGACCTCATCACTGGTGCGCTCAAATTCCTCCAAGGTTGCTTGGTTTGCCTCCTCCTTATTTAATTCCGCTATGTGTGTTTATATATGTGCTTGTGTGTTCGGCTATGCGTCTGTGTTCGCATGGAAGCCAGTGCCTACCGGTTCCACATCTAACGATGTACTGGTGCCACCTCGCTAGTGGAACATCAAAAGACACTCCTGTACCAGGTCGAGAGATTCAACAGGGCCACGTGGAGATATATATCAAAAGAATATCTCTCGTGGTAGCACCTGCATAGCTCTGTACAATATCCTCTCAAGAGAAAAATAACTTTGCTGCACTGCAGAGGACATAAATCAGGAAGAATTATGTCGGACACAATGGGGGGATACGGAGGTGCTAGCTTAACTCGCCTCATATAATTGAATTTAAGGAGCATAAATAGAAAAGGAATTTAAAAAAGTATTCCGTAAAAGTACGACTTGGTAATCTCATGAAGATCTGAAAAGAACTAAAATCATGGTGTAGTTACAGTGGTACAGTTACTACTGGGTAACACTGGGACGATGTTCGGGAACATGGTACCGTTCTCGTGGAGACATTATATGTTCAGTGGTTCATTCTGTTTATATTATCTAGAGACGTAGTGAGTAAAGTAAAAGAGAGAGAAGACATATATACGTCAACTCACACAAACATATATATATATATATATATATATATATATATATATATATATATATATATATATATATATATATATATATATATATATATATATATATATATATATATATATATATATATATATATATACCTCGCCACCTTCAAAATACATCAACAATTATATTGTTGAAGTACAGCAACTATCATCATATTACAAAGTAAAATAAAAATATGCAATAGCTGTTGATATGTTTGTGTTTAGAAATGTCTTTTAACCATATTAAGTCAGCCTGCCCTTTCATGTTGTATAATGGACAGAAAATGATGTACGAACCTAACTGATGGACCAACGTATAGACACCTCTACCGTCGCTCTATGGACGGGAGAGCGGCGGTCTCGCTTCATGCAGGTCGTCGTTCATTTCCCGACCGTCTAAGTGGTTGGGCACCATTCCTTCCCTCCGTCCCATCCCAAATCCTTATCCTGACCCCTTCCAAGTGCTATATAGTTTTAAATGGCTTGGCGCTTTCCCCCTGAAGATTCCCTCCCCCTCCCTCCCTTTGATGTAATTTCCTGTACATGGTCTAAAGTTTGAAGTCTAAATACTATGCATTGTACGAAAGAACAGATTGGGCAATACAATGTTCTTAGGATTTTTTTATTGTGATTCGTAATAAGAAATATTTAGAGTATACATCAATACATTTTTACACATATATTGGTTTTCTTCATGAATCTGATTGACGGTATTTTCATAAAATATGGAAGTTGTATCTTCATTGCGCGTAGTTAGCTCAACTCATCGTATAGTTGACTCAACCCATTGTGTAGTTATTTAATTATATATTTATTTGTTGATTAACTTTTTATTTATTTATATACAAGAAGATACAAAGGATTGTGAAAGTTGCGTGAACCCATAAAGTAACTGTCTCAACTGTAACTGTTCTTCTTGTTCTGATTATAATGAAAGTTAGCATTTCCAATATTTAAGAATGCCTAAATAATTCGTATATAAATCTAAAGTAAAATAGTAACCTTCAATTGATACTCTTTTTAATTTGTTGCTCATTTTAATGAAAAGTAAAATTCTGCACGTTTCAGACCTCTGTGAGCTGGTAAATTAAAATGTATCATTTATGTTAATTTTTTGTCTAATTAACAAGCATACTTAATTAAATTCTTTCTCTCATGCCAAATAAGGTGTTTTTGGGTGATTTCATATATATATATATATATATATATATATATATATATATATATATATATATAATATTCACATAAGCAACATGTGAGTGGAACATGAGGATTCCGTTCACGCTACACACACTTTACATGCAGATTCCATGCAGGTTTCATGCCCTCTACATGTAAGAATACATATACAACATGTAGGCCATGTAGGCCGTTGAGGAACAACATTCAGGAAACTTCCAACGAGCACACATCATACACCCAACATGCAGGCAGCAGGTATAAAACTTTTAGGTTGCTCGCACACGACATAAATGCTATACACAGAGTAATCACACTAACGTGACTGGATCAATGAGAAAATCCGTAGGAGCAGTGATGAAGGTTCGAAGCTATGACGGTGGATGTTCCCCCACACAAGCTTCAAGCGACTAGACCACGACATGGTAAAGGGATTGCAACCTCAAGTTCTACTGAACCCACACAAGGATATCCTGAGGCTTCTACTGAAGCCGGAACAGGATTTTCACACAATCATCCCCCATGCACTCTTGCTCTGTCCTCTTGAATTTGTTCGACCTCTGACGCTCCTATTTCAATACACAAAGAGTAATCAGTCTAACGTGAATGAATCAGGGAGAGATTGTCTTTCATTCATGCAGTCACGGTGCAGTTCTAAATCATTACCAGGTCAGTATATAGATTATAAAACTAATATATATCACATAGGAACAATGCTTCTAGATCTAAATATCATCTAAATTTAACCCAGGTAGAAATTCATCTTCTTGATCAAAATCACCTTCTTGATCTAGATCTTTCTTATCGCAGCATTTGACAGTGACGATAAAGTTCACATAAAGAAGAAACTGAGTTACATAACTAAAATTTAATAGTTATGAAGTTTGAAGAGTTAATCTCATCACAGAGTTAATTACTCTGAGAGATGGTCAACTGGTGTGTAATTTCGATGCTAATGAGATAATTGTAGCCTTCATTTACACATTTTTTCAGGTAGATATAATATTATACTCTTTTTCTTTCAATTTTAGTAAAAAATTGAGAAGCAATAAATACTCATTTCTGTATCTTACTTCATCAAATTATTTCATAATTATCAACACATTTTTGTTTCAAGAATAGCATATGCATTAGATATAATGAAACATAAATAGTTAACGAAAGCAAAAGATACTAGCCTAGAAATAACTTAAATACATCTGGCCATTTTAAGCTTTTGAATATGACATTTTTTTATGTAAAAAACTGTATCTTTTCTTCAGAATAGTAAAAAAATTATCAGAATAACCTAACATCAGTCATTAGACAACACATTCCTAATAATTTAAATCGAGAGAATCAATATTGTTGAGAGTTATTGCAACTACATTTTAGCAGGATTTTAAAATCTAAAAATTTAACTATATTGTCGAAATAATGTACGATCAAGGTTATTATTTATCTGAATTTATTAGACTTCCCACAAAATCTAATAGGGTAGCAGACGCAATACTTGTTATCAGATTCTCTAAATGTAAGAAATCTAAAATAAGTTTCGTATACGAGTGCTCCAGAATTTTTTAAACTGTAAAAAATCATAATTTTAAAATCTTGTTTATAAAGTTATTAAAAATAGTAATATCAGCGATAGTAATGTATTTAACATTTTAATAATAATTAAGAAATGTTCAACAAAACTTATATCTAAATAAGCGAATATATAATTATATTTTAATAATTTATTGTGATATTCAAAATATATTACATTTAAAATATAGATATATTTGTTAACACACACTACTCTGAAGATAAAGACGAGTCCTAATTTTGTCCATCCCTAAAATAGAGCCTCATGATAGTAGTTTAAAATGAAATAATTACATAAGTCATTATGAACTCAATGACAAAGGTGTGTTCACGTGCTTTCTGAGAGAGTTCTGAAAGGCTTACTTTAGTTTTGTAAACGTGGTGATAATTTTCGTGAAACATCTGTTACAAGCTTACTTTCCTCTATTTCTGAAGCCTGCATACAACGAGGCTTCTCGATATAGTTTTATTATACAGTATGAAGCTGCTTTAACAGTCGGCCTTCAGTACATAACCTAAACACTCCATTAAATAGTCTTCTGTTTACTTTTTTTTCTAATTTTCCTACTGAGAAAAAGACTTTTTATGAAGCTGTACTCAACTTATATATCTGCAGGAATATAATTGATGTAGCTCTGATACATTCTTATACTGTTTGCCTTGTGATGGAGACCATAAATTAAATTAATAATAATAAAAAAGTAGGTGAATTCATTTCTTAAAACACATTTCATGACGGATATTACCATTAGTTATATAATAATGTAATTTTTTAACGGGATTATTGGTGTAATTTGCTTTATATTTTAGTTATGAAAGAACTCGCCCCCCCCCCTTTTAAACTTTTAACTTTTTAAAACTTTTATAACATTACTTTTAAGAAATAACTTAAAAAAAATCGAAATTCTACAATCAATGGCCTTTATAAACTAAGCTCTGTCATTTTTTCCTCACACTGGCGAATTTCAGAAGTTTGAACATAGGACGAAGAGAAACAAATTATCTTAGACAACATTTAATTTACAAAATCACCCCAATTTACAATGTTTAGTATGATGTCAACAAACAGTGAGTGACACGCACGTCGACCACGACAAGGTAGTGGTGGTGGGCCGCGTGTCCCCCTTCCTTCAACACCATATAAAACCATGAAGTCATGAATGAAGAGGCACCAGAGGCTATGTTATATATAATATATATAGGAATATATATTATACTATATATATGAATATATATACTATATATATATATATATATATATATATATATATATATATATATATATATTTATATATAATGTACATACTATTTACTTTACTGCCCAGATTTAAATCACAAATCAATGTGCGTTATATATATATATATATATATATATATATATATATATATATATATATATATATATATACATTGTGTGTGTGTGTGTAATTTGTTGTTTGCATAATGCTCCTTTTTTCCATCTCAAACTTCGACTACTTAGGAAGTTTTTGATATCATTATCATGTATTACTACTTGTGTTTAATTTAATATACATCCTCACAAAAGTGAATTGTAACCAACATTGACATTTGCTTAACAATGTCAATAATTTTTATACGGGGTATTGCCATAAGTTCTTATTATCAATAGATCGCGAGCTTGTAGTAATCGTTGCTGACACTCTGATGGTAGATAGCGAGATTCGTTGTTATCATCAGAGGAGTTGCTATCACACGAATAGATCGCTAGACACAACTACTAGGCGCCAGTTTCACGAAGCAGTTACGCAAACACTTACGAACCTGTCAATCTTTTCTCACTCTTTAGCGGTTTGGTTTACAATTATTAAACAGTTAATGAGCTCCGAAGCACCAGGAGGCTGTTTATAACAATAACAACAGTGTATTGGGAAGTTTTCATGCTTGTAAATTGTTTAATAAATGTAACCAAAGCTGTCAAAGATTGAGGAAATATGTACACGTTCGTAAGTGCTTGCGTAACTGCTTCGTGAATCTGGCCTCAGGAGGCGGGCAGCGGAAGAATTACCTTGGACACATACAGTGACCAAGTAACTTTGTCACTGTGACTTGGGACACAGTTATAACAAAAGTTGTTACAATGACTTTAGTCATATTGAGTGACTGGAGCGTAACAGAGACTTCAGACAGTTCTAACTGTGAATGTTACATAGACCAAGAGTGATAGTGCCTCGGCACTGTGACAGCTTTTTGGACAACTGTGACAACTTCCTAGTCAACTGTGACAACGTCTCAGGCATCCTTGACAACTTCATAAGCAACAGTCACAGCTTATCAGTTAACTGTGCCAACTTATCAAGCAACTGTGACAACTAATTGGGGTAACTGTGACCAGAATGCACTTTAAATCTGAGCAGCGGCTTTTGTGTTAATCCCCCCTTAAGACGCCTGACTTTTGTTGCTATAACTTTTTAAATATCACCTAGACACGTCCTTTGAGGCCAAAGGCTTTTTTATATAACTATGACTTACAGTTCTATTTAATTTATATTTTATGTTTTCCCCACTAAAAAGAGCAGGGAGGAAGAAAGTGATAAACTTCATCATCACTCAACTAAAAAGAACCTTAAGGATCAATTTCAATTTTCACTATCAAATAAAAATGGTCAGACTTTTACTCTGAAACGTCTTTTACATCACTGTAATTCCGCATTATATATCTATACATAATGTGTAAACTGTAAATAAGCATTTATAAACTTGATTTATACTCTAAAAACGAGAGTGGGATTATTTACATATGTTGGTTGTACTCCCTATCAATATTTGAAGCTAATATGCACCGATTATCGGATGACTAAAATATAAAAATTAGGTGATAGTGTATAAAGTAGTGTTGTGGTGTAAAATGGTGTATAATTTGGTGTATGATGATATATAATGGAATTTTGAGTTACGTGGTGTACATTTTGTTAACAAATGCGTATGGAAAGATGCACATGAAAGTGTAATAGTGCATAGCAATATATGGCACAATGTACTGTTGCATATGGTGGTGTTTAGATGTATATGCTGATGAACAGTGTATTAAAATGGTGTATAGAGGTACACTGTATGATGCAATCTATACCTGTGAGAGAATATCCGTTTGTTTAAGAGTGAAGCAAGATGCTTGGGGCTACGTTCAGTCAACTTTGCAAGGTGAATGGTCTGGGGAATGGAGCGGAAATAGGCTGGTCGGAGTCAGTCCAATTCGTCCTATTATGAGGAAATCGCGAACAATACCAACCCCGTCTCCGCCTCACTTAATTCGCGAAAGACGGCTGGTCGAGGTCTTAGATTTATACCTTTCCCAGCGACTAGAGAGGGTAGCTGCACTAATGCAGATGTACCTAATGTAATAATAAAAAAAAAAAGAGAGAGAGAGAGAGAGAGGGAAGGGGAAGGGTGCGAGAAGAAAGGATAAAGCAGGAGGTTGTGAATGTTTAAAAATAGTATATAGGATGTTTAGGTTTACAAAACAGTGTATTATATTGTATGATATTGCATGTTTTATGTAGTGTTACATAAAGATGTTTTATAATTTAATCTGGTGTTTTTGCATTGTGGTGTCTTGAGGTATTTAGGTGTTTATGGTGGTGTAAGGCAAAATGATAAGTGGGGTAGGTATGGCACTCTATTGCTGTGTATGGAAATGCATGTTGACAAATGGGTTGAAATAGGCATGGAAGTGAATGACTGTGTGTGTTGGTGAATAACAGTGTATGGTGATCTAATGTGACAACTGAATTCATAACTACAAATACATCCGCGTACCGGAGAACATCTGTAACATCGTTCCTGTTGTACTCATGAAATGTATATAAAAAAAGTGTGAATTGCTTCATGCAACGACCTTGTTAATTATCCCAACGAACAAATGAAAATGAACCAAAAAGTGCAACTGAGGTTGTGAAGAAATTTGTTCTCACATTGTTATCTATGTGTTAGAGGTTTCGATAAGTAACAATTCTTCATCACAGAGTTGATTTCGTCATATGTATGCTAATTCCAAAATGTAAAATAACGAATCCTTAACATAGTGATATGAACACAACCGAACAAAATAATGTTCAATCGTGCCCCGAGGTCAGGTCAATGTCGTTACCTTCCAAGTGGAGAGTTATGGTCAGCGTAAACAATTCTAGCCGTAACTACAACAAGCGTAATGAATCGTAGCGAAAAATACGAAAATTATTTCTTTATAACTATATTTCTTGTAAAATTATTGTATAGTCGTACAGCAAGTAATAATACATACTATTCACAAACTTGTGCGTCAGATTTGACCCTTGTGCGTCTCTACCTTAAGGGTAAAAGTAACAGGAAGCACGCACTGAAGTGAATATCTACGGTGACTTTACTTCTCAATACACTGAACCAACTTTACCTGTGGATTAGTGCCCAACAGGTGCTACTACCTTAACTACACGCACACTGAAATATACGTCAACTCCAACAATCCTTTCGTCTCGTGTTGCATTTTCACAATGCGTCTATCGTGACATATTTTCTTGGTTATTTATCCCCTTTTAAACTTCCCTAATAAATCTCTTCAAAACAAACACGTAACACCTTCATTCTAATGTACATATAACCTGGGCTGTTGTAGATATTTTGGAGAGCAAATGGCCCACCTGCTTTGAAAATCATTCTGATTCCGCTTATATGATGGTAAAACTCTTTTTAAGAAAGATGCAATGGTCATGATTATTTAAAAACGTAAAGAACATACAGTGAATTACTTTTTCAGGGCGTAAGCTTAAAATAAGATCTCCTCAGAAGATCTTCTTTGCCTCAAATGTTTAGGTCAGTACTGAACCATATTTAATACCTTCATTAATTTGATTTTTTTTATAATTCTTGAGTCTAGTGTGAAAACTAGAGATTCGTGAGTAGCACCGTAGGTAGTAATATATATATATATATATATATATATATATATATATATATATATATATATATATATATATATATATATATATATATATAAAAAAAATCTTTTTTTTTCAACTTTAATTTTCCTGGGGACCTTTCATAGAAATTCCTTTTTTTGACAGAAATATTAGTGTGAAAAAGCACTGTCTTTTATTTTCATTTTATCATTCCTTACGCCCTCCTCACACTCTGGAGGCCAGGACACACGTTGTCGTGCTCTCAAACGTTTATTTAGTGTTCAGTTGTTCAAGCCTCGGTATTCGGACTAATCAATTTCTCTTCGAAGTCAAAAAATTAATGACAAACATATCGTAAGTGAATATTTGTCCTTGGGTCCCGGGTTGCGGGTGACAGGGGATGAGGGGAATAATAATACATTTTAACTGAATTTTGACAGAATAAAATTTGGGACATAGAATTCAAAAATGAAATATTAGGTACAAAATAATGGATCTCTGGCGAAGACTTAATAACAAAAACAGGCTCTTTACTTAGATTTGAGATCTAATTCATACAGCAGTCTGTTGTGAGTCACTTGTGTTGAATGCTGCGATACACAACCATTATAATTTTGTGAAGATTTCACATAGTTTGTACAAAATAGACGTTCATCTCATATCTCTCGACCGAGAGTCATCAACCTCACTGTACATATGTGATCACAAAGTCATAGACGCTGAGAGGCACAAGTCACAAACGCGACGCATAAGTCATAGAGGCAATTGTCACGTGTATAGACATCTTGGCCACCATCACACGAAGCTCTCGCTGGGGCGTCGGGTGCAGGTGGTTGAGAGCGTGTGAAACCTAGTCTCCACGCCCGGGTCGTGGGCTGGGGGAGGAGGTCGAGTCAGTGTGCTGTACTGACCCCAAGTCTGACCCAAGGAGCGCCCTAAAGAGCCGTACATCATACCCATCATTCCTGCAGGTCCTGCTGCTCCTACACCAGGCCCGCTAGCAGGACCAACAGCGGCACTACTGCATGGAAGGCCTCCCAGGACACCCGCCGTAGCGCTGCATGACGAAGGGGAGGAAGACAGTAGCATAGCAGACTCCGTTGAGTACCCCATCCCGCACTGTAATACACAATACTAAAGTTAATAGTATTAAACTTTAAAGCAGTTTCCTGTATTCCTTACAGTAAACTGCCTTAAATTTAACAAGAACAATAAGACGGTGGATGTCTTATTGTGTTAACAAGGCTTTCTCTTACCACCTTTCATCTACCAAATTCTCTGTTGAAATTTGTAAATCGCCAATAATATTCTTCTGAAATATACCTGAAGTGTAGCAGTATAATCAAGCATCCTTGTGATGTTGAAACAGTGTTGATACCTAAATGCCTTTTTAGGAACAAATTTATTGTTTAATATGATCATCATGCCCTAACATCCATTAGTCAATGTAATGTTTGTCCTTAACTCTAAGCCTTACGTGGCATATGAATTTAATTGATATTTGATAATCAACACACTAAGTGATGTCAGAATAATCACAAAACACATAATTCGGTTAGGCCTAAGTATCTACCAGGAAAATGAAACGGAAATTCCGAACTGTTTCATGTTTCTTCACATTATTAATGAAATAGAGGCCTTGTACGCCATTGATAATGTGATGAAACACGAAAATGTTCGGATTTTTCGTGTCATTTCCCTAGTAGATGCTTATGCACACTAAGAGAAAATTTTTGGAACATATACGTAACCAGAAAACATATAAAAAGGAATGACGAGAGCATAAAATACATTCAGATTGAAAGTTACAATAAGCACGGTTCACAGTCAACCACTAAGGCGTCACCAAGTACCGTGCACATTGAGACCATGACAGAGGACCGTGCACATTGAGACATCACAGAGTACCGTGCACATTGAGACATCACAGAGTACCGTGCACCTTGCGGCATGGCCAAGTACTGAGCACACACTCACCCGGTTACTCGTACAAGAGCTGTAGAGGGACTCGGAGGTAGGCTTGGACTCCAGGCAGCTGTAGTCCCGGGGCGACCCTGCAGAAAGAGAGACACAAGTGCTCCTGATGCAGTAGCCTTAAAAATCATTACGGAATAGTCTACATCCCCCTCACAGCACAGGTAATGTCGCCCGTTCTCTCGAGCTGCCACAACGTCACATAAATGATGTACTAAATTGCCCGAATCTAACCTA
>WNGS01169498.1:30019873-30042558 GCA_020271785.1 Procambarus virginalis
TGTGTGTGTGTGTGTGTGTGTGTGTGTGTGTGTTTTCTATTTTGTGCCTGCAGGATCGAGCTACTAGCTCTTAGAACAAATCTATGCAATATATTAATTCACGAACAATTTTCTCTATCAAATTACTATATATAAATTAATATATAAATGATATATATATATATATATATATATAATATATATATATATATAATATATATATATATATATATATATAATATCTGTCTCATTTGTACCGATAGGTCATCTAAAATATTTGTTAAGTATTAAGTTGTTACGTTATGTCCCTGAGACTTGCAGGAAGATAGGATGACCTGAGCCTGGGGCAGTAAAGCTGAAAACATTCCGTCTGCTCTCGCCTCTGAACGCAAAAATAGAGATGAAAATGATGTACAGGTCAGCTAGACACTTGGGGAATATGCTCCAATTTTGCCTCAGGTTAGGTCTCCAGCTGCCAGCCTTACATGATTGATCCCAACCGCCGCCTGGTGCGGACACAGCCAAAGGAAAAGGTGAAAAAACTGACAACTAAGGAGAAAATGTCTTGTAGATCAAGAAAAGTTTTTTTTCCAACAAATTTTGAAGTTTGCTTGAAGTGACAGAAATTGTCATATGTTGTCAAATATCACAAAATGTGTAGGAAATTATACATATTTTTATAAGCAAAATTTGTTTTGACCTAAAATTCAAACCCTTGACATGTGTGTTTGTCCTGGCCTGTTCGTGACTTAATATGTGAACTTCAGTTCAATGGCCTGTTCTTTCATCTATCAGCCAGTGAATGGTTTCCGCTATTCTTGATTTGATACCCTTCAATATGCAGGTAGCAAAAAAGTAATTAGGGCTACATAAAAAACAGAGTCAAGCAGGTCAAGGGTGGGGAAGATTTGATGATTCAGGAAGGGAGGGGAGGTATGTTGGGGAGTGAGATGAAGTGTGGGGAAATGAAGATGGGGAGGGGGGGGTGAAAAGAAGAAAGGAAATTATCAGAGGAAAAGCGCCAAGCCATTAGGATTATATAGCAATGGGAAGGGGTCAGAATAAGGTTTGTGATGGGATGGGGGGAAAGGAAGGTGCCCAACCACTTGGACGGTTGGGGACTGAACGCCGTCCTGCATGAAGCGAGACCGTCGCTCTTATACCGTCCAGCCTAAGTAGTTGAGGGGGGAAAGTGAGGGGCGGAAATAAGGAGTGGGAAGTATGACGGTATGAAGAGAGGGGTGGTGAGGAGAGAGTTGGGGGGGGGGGAGTGAGAGGTAGTGAGGAGAGAGGCTTCTAGAGATGTGAGGGCAGGGTGGGGAGTGAGATCAGGGAGGGAGAGTGAGAATAGGGTGGGGAATTAAATCAGGGTGGGGAGTGAGATCAGAGTGGGGACAAAGTTGGTAATAATAGTACGTAATTTTATAAGTTGAAACGATATTCTTAACCTGCATTTTTTTTTAACAAAATCATTTGACAAAAGTAAATGAGACAGAGTCAAAGAGAAGTCACACACTCGTTGATGGGAAATCTTCCTGTCCACTCCTATGTTTCTCACTGTAACATGACGTTGATGGTAACTCCTACTGTACTCTCTTAACCAATCCAATTGGTTGAGGTGATTATGATGTAATGGGATCTTAGCCGGTGTAGATAGAAACGAGAAATATATTACGAAAATTGAAGAAGGATAGGAGACAAGAATGTATGAGGGATACAAAATAGATTAGCCAGATAAAAATAGTGGAGCTAGGCGGCGGTGTAGGTGACTGAGAATCTCCAAGAAACTGGAGGTATCTCCCAAGGGCGCCGGGTAATGGGTCAGGGAATGGTGGAACACATGTAGCTGTCTGGTTCCTGCCGTTGGGACACATCTCCAAGGACTTCAGAGTGGCCTCGAGGGACGACGATATACGGGATGCCCTCAACTGGATTTTGCATCGCAGAACGTGTGTTTTGGTGCTGGCCAGGCTTAGAGAGATGGAAATGCGTGGTTATGTTCAGGGAGCGGCCAACGGGGTTATTCGAACACATTTATACACCATTTGTTACTTTACTATACACTCATTCAACAACCTAAATCTTCTCTCTATTATGAAACCCGTCTCGTTGTTCCAAGATATTCCTACACTGTATTGCTTTTCCAGCTTATAAATACTATTTATAAATTACAGATGTCTGCACTTTATTAGGAGCTTTATTAGGCGCTTCCTTGAGTGGGTTCCCTATATATAATCTACATCCACTGCATTCTCTACATCATCTCGTAGCACCCTGTGATTCTACGAGCACCCACATGATGCTCACACAGATGACACCATAGAGTTGTTTATAGCACACTCTGGAGCAGCTCTCGACACATTTTAAAGCTGTCTACATCACGTTCTGTAATACTCATAGAAGGGAAGGGAATTGTCGGGAAAGCGACAAACCGTGACGACTATATACCACTGGAAAGGAATCAGGAAAAGGATGGGACGGGGAGGGAAGGAATGGTGTCCAACCACTTGAACGGTCAGGGATTGAACGCCGACCTGCATGAAGCGAGACCGTCGCTTTACCACCCAGCCCAAGTGATTTGACTGTAATACTCATAGAGCAACCATTATATCTGTTATCATTTTGCTTACGCGTTAACGTATGTGTCAAGTATCGTCGGGATCTGACTACTGAACAAGTAATAAACATGGGTGTCCTGCATCTTCTCTTACACTCTATAGGTGTGTATCATCACTACTCGAAGATATAGTTCCAGGAACTAGTTCTTCCAGTTCGTCTCTAATATAATTTAATTGCAAGCTAAGGCCCAATTAGTTGTGGCTCACAGATTTTCCTATTACATTTGATTGATCAACACAAGATATTCTTTCTCTAATAAGACTCGCCATGGCTGAGAGGAAGACTTGTTTCAGAAGTTCCTGTGTGCTCTCACTGCTTTTCATGTATACTTTTGTGACGTGAATGGATATATTCACTTCTTGGATATATTTTGTCTTGAAGATGTATCCGATATTTACAGGAGATCTCAGATACATCAAATATTCAGAATTATATTTCGATTTCACTCAGCAATCACATTAATAATTCGTTATATGTTGAGGGGTAAAGCTGTCGAAGATGTAAAAGTTCTTCTCAGTTATAATGATAATGCACTCACACATTGATAATGCACTCAGACATTGATAATGCACTCTCGTGTGCATTATAAAGGTCTGTGTATATGGTTTAAACAGGACGTTGAGATGCAAGTCTTGTTCAAACCATTTACAAATACCTTAGTAATGCACTCTCCAGAGTGCGAAGGACTTCGTGTAAATAAATTATTTTCATATACTCATAAATACACTGTGGGTTTTTATCATATGTTACTATGACCTTTAATATTCCGTAAGTTAACAAAATTAACTCCTCTTAATTATCAATAACAGTAAAGTCATGTCTACAAATATATTAAAAGTTTATTTGATTTATCTTGGTTTTTTATTTACAATATATGTAATTAGTAAGAACGAACAGAAAAAAATTGCTAATTAAAAGAAAATTATATGCCAGATGTCAGCAGCGACCAGCAATCACCAGAATTAATTAAAATGTTGAAGGAACGCAAGATTCTCCCCCATGTTGGTGCTCAAACAATAACCTCATGTTAGGGGCTCAAGGTATTTCCAAATTTTGAGCTCCAGGATTTCCAAAATATTGGGACTCAAAGATTTACCCAGTGTTGGGAATCAAGGATTTACCCCATGTAAGGGCTCTAGGATTTACCCCATGTAAGGGCTCTAGGATTTACCCCGAACAGCATAACTGACAAGATAACTGATAATATAACTGGCATAAACACAAACATTGCGGATTTTGCTCTCAGCCGCTGGTCCAGACTCGTGGAATTCTATATTTATAAAGAAATGTAAAGGGCCAGTAGCACGAGCGCTCAGTGAAGTGTTGAGAAAAATCATGGACACAGGGGAGATATCAGAAGTGCTTAAATCAGCAGATAGAGCTCCCCTACACAAGGGAGAGAGTAAAGCATTGGCCAAAAGTTATAGACCAGTCGCCCAAACATCACACGTAATCAAAAGTTGGAAAGATTGATCAGGAATCAGATCTCCAGTTTTATGGAGAACAATGACTTCCGCAACCCAGGTCAACATGGATGTAGAGCGGGAAGATCATGCCTTTCGCAGCTACTCGACCACTAAGGCAAAATCAAAATGTTGTACAAGGACAACAACATAAAACAGGCGTGATGTACACTGACTTTGCAAAGGCATTTGTTATATGTGGTTGCGAAGTGCTAATACATAACATGAGATCTATAGGAATAACAGATAAAGTAGGGCGATGGATATTCAGTTTCCTGACAAACAGAAGCCAAGAGTAACAGTGTGTCAAACAAAATCAAGTCCAAGCAGAGTGAAGAGCTCTGTACTTTAGGACGCAGGCCGTGCTCCACTGCCCTTTCTTATTCTCATATCAGATACAGACAAAAATAAAAATCACAACTTCCGGTTCACTTTTGCAGAAGACACAAAAATGAAAATGAAAATGACTTGTTTATAAGACAATGAAAACATACCGACTGATATTAATAAAGTTTTCTGGTGGTCAGTGGAAATAGTGTTTAACAGTGATAAATTCCAGGTAATTAGATATGGATAAAAGTAAACCCTTAACGAAATATTAGGTACAAGACGCCTTCAGATCTATCCATAGTGGGAAAGCAATGTGAAAAGGATCTGGAAATAATGTTATTTTACGGATAAACATTTACGTATAATAACCAGGGAAATATAGTGTCAACTTGAAAAATGATAAGACGGAATATGAAAACATTCAAATCCAGAGAATCCATCATAATGCTCATACTATTCAAATCACTTAAGCTGTGCCTTGAGTACTGTTTGGTACTCACTTCCCCCATCAGAGCAGGAGAGATTGTTGAAACAGAGGGCATACAGAGAACATATATACAGCACGCATGGACACGGTACGGCACCTAAACTATTGGGACCGTCTCAAAGCTCTCAAAATGTACTCCCTGGAAAGGAGACGAGAGAGGCATCCCATAATATATACAGGGAAAATATTGGAAAGCCGAGTCCAAAATTTGCACAGTATAATAACAACATACTTTAGCGAGCGATATTGCAGAACATGCAGAATAGAGCCAGTGAAGAGCCGAGGTTCCACAATCAGAGAACACTGTATGAACATCAGAGGTCCAAGGTTCAATATCCTCCATTCAAATATAAGAAATATTGCCGAAACGAAAGTGAAGTTTTCAATAAGAAAATAGACAGTTGCCGGCAAAGAAGTGCCGGACAAACAAGGTTATAGTGATATGTGGCATGTGGGCTAGTGAAGCAACAGTCTGTTGGACCAAGCTCTCATTAGTTAAGCCTTGCCTAAGGCCGGGCTTGGTGAGTAGAACAACTCCCAGAATCCGCTCCAGGTAAGATCTAGATTGACTAGAGTAGACACGAAACCCCATGTTGGGTCTCAAGGATTTATCTCATGTTAGGGCTCAAATATTTACCCAATTTTCGGTCTCAGTGACTGGAACGCAATAGGCTCTAGAAAAATCACTCATCCCTACACTGTGAAAGCAATGTTCCCTATTATGTTTATTTCACGTAAGGAGAAATTTTCACTATCTATAATAAGCCAAAATTAGGACTGTCTTGTCCTCTCCCAGTTATCAAAATCAATCTAGTGTAAGGTATTTTTCTCACCAATAAATGATCGGCAAATACATAACATCACAGTATTCTCAAACGCAGGATAAAATACAATTCACTGTTCCTTAACTGATTTTGGATAAATAGCTTATCACGTGCTTCATCTAATAATGCCTTAAAATAAGATGTAATACTCACCCATGCGGTTCTCAGCGACTTTAAGCGAGAAGCCGTCGAGTAGATAAGGTGGCGAGGAACCCTTACTGTTGTAGGAGAAGACTTTAACGGAGTAGTCCAAGCCGGCCGCCAGGCCCCCGATGCTGAACTCTGGAGTGAGTGCGGTGACGTTGGCCACTACGCGGTTGGTCAGCGGCTCCATCACCTGCAGGCGTCACCAGAGTGGAGGAGGTAAATCATTGGGGAGAAATAGTGAGGTCATAATAGCTTCACTATTCCTCCATATTTTCTGCATAGCACGGGGCTAAGATATGGTAACGGGGTCTATGAACCAGGATCTGAAACGAAGTGAAGACGCGATTCTGAACCACTTAGACCATCTAGAATCCAATCCTTAAGAAGAAGAAAGGTGGATGAGGAGAGAATGGATTGGAGGATGGGGCGGAAGGTTAAATGATTGATAGAGAAAAATCAGTGAGTAAAAAAAATTGTTACACAAGAAGTTAGGGAATAGTTCATATAAACGTAAATAATACGCTGAATTTACCGCATTAGTGGAACTGAGTCTATACGTAGTAATGGGGAGAGAGCAGACACGTGTTTCGAATTACGTAATATGACAAAAATTATATTTGAAAAATCCTTGCAAACTTTAAGGGAAAAGACAAAGGGACAAATAGAGGAAGATAAACAGAGCTTGGCGTTCTTCGCTCTATACTCTAACCATCGGCAACTGTTATTGTAGTTGTCACACACACAATTGGTCATCACACACACAACTGGTCATCAGACACACAACTGGTCATCACACACACAACTGGTCATCAGGGACACAAACTGGTCATCACACACACAACTGGTCATCAGACACACAACTGGTCATCACACACAACTGGTCATCACACACACAACTGGTCATAAGACACACAACTGGTCATCACACACACAACTGGTCATCACACACACAACTGGTCATCACTCACAAACTGGTCAACACTCACACAACTGGTCATCACACACACACAACTGGTCAACACTCACACAACTGGTCATCACACACACAACTGGTCATCACTCACACAACTGGACATCACACACACAATAGGTTCTCAGACGTACATTATATTCGCTTTGGGAGTTTCTGTAAACCATAATTTTTTGTTATAAACACAGAAATATTATTGTGTATTGGAAACGGGGAAGACAAGAGCCACTGAGCCCAGAATGTTTGGAAACTCTTATTACAATCTTCCAAGACGTTGATTGGGCTGATTTGAAAAAAAATAATCCAATCAAATATAGGCTTCATTTGGATGAGCCAATCAAAGCTCAGTGAGTGAAGTGGTCTGTCAATGAGAGGAACACCGGACGAGGTTGACGAAGCCCTCCCGAGAAGTGACAGAAAAAATATAAAGTGGCTGATTGTAGGATTAAATCCTAATTCAAAATCACAATCTTCCTTCACAAATGTTTGTACCTTTACTATTGTACTAAGGGACATAGAAAGACAGAAAATTATTTATCTATGAGAGTCTTAATAACATCATAACACGTAATGATTATAATTACGTGTGGTATAGTCTTGATTAATATTTATAGTTAGAAGCTATAAATGTCAATAATTTATACAAATCATTATAGGTTTAACTTGTATTAGAGCCATTAAAAGAAACAAAGCTGACGTCTCATTAGACCCACGTTGAATCCTCGTCTGTATGTTGACCATACCACACACTAGAAGGTGAAGGGACGACGACGTTTCGGTCCGTCCTGGACCATTCTCAAGTCGATTGTGATGAGGAAGTAGAGACAGGCAATACCTTCTAGTGTGTGGTCTGGTCAACATACTTTAGCCACGTTATTGTGACTCATCGCCTGCTCGTCTGTATGATGATACGAGCATCACAATCATCCTCGTGTCAAGAGGCTGAACCATCTAGCAACATGATCAATGGGATGAGGAGTGAGGGGGGCATCCCAAGCCTCAGTGAGTGAGGCCACTGGAGGCATGGGTCGAGGATTCATCCATACCGCTCCGGGTGTGAAGGATTATTCTCTCGACTATAAGGATAAATGGATCTGGATTGAGGGGACACGACCACAGAGGCGACACAACACTCTCGTCAACCTGGCATGACCCGAGGGCTGTTTGGGGGTTTAGCCAGCAGATATTCCTATAGACTCTGTCAAGTGTTAACATTGTTGCAGTATTGTGAGAATGTTGCTTAACATAGTGATACATTTGGCTAGGTTTCGATCATGTGTGACTGCCTACTCCACCACCCACTTGCCTGCTGTCCCACGTACTTTTCCTTCCTCAAATACTTGCCTTTATCTTTCTCCCCATCCCACTTACTTACTCCTCCATCTACTTGCATGATCAACTGTTCCTCTTCCCACCTGCATGAACTTAAAATAATGTAATTTATTTATTTCCGTCACATTACTTCTTTCTATATTTCATAAAGAAATATTATTAAAATTGCCCTCGTGGCCACGACACTTTTCCCTCTCCTGGACTTTGTCCGACACCCGTTCTGTGACATTAGCTGAGATCAGAACACAACGAGGTGGTTTGAGTTTAGCAAAGATTGTCTTCTTATTTCTTGTAGGCACTTAATCTACATTGACATGGTCTAAATATGCCTAATTTTAAAGGTTACCATTACACCACTTACGTGTAAATTAAATTTTTCGTTTGCTAGCTATTACGAAAATTTGAAGTTCATATCAATTGGGCACTCAATTTGCATTTTAAAATTTTATATCCCGCGTGCACCTCGCCCTGAAAAGAACCCATCTACGGAAATGCCACGTGATTAAAGTTGTTCTATTATCACCTAAACTTCTATTCTACCAAGTTTTGTCCAGAAGGTTACATAACTTCAGCCTTGTGTAGCTAAACCATAATAAATAAAAAACTTAACGGCTTGCATGCTTCCAACCGCAAATACTTCCATACCTACCCGAGATAGATGTACCTCATCTCTACAACATGTCAAATTTGCATTGAATTTGTTCCGGTTGTCTGAATGATAATAGATTACAAATCCAACATTTCTCCACACACTTGACAACAATTACCGAGACAAAATTATATAACCAACTCCTCGTTCAAGATATATCCCCAATTATCGGGATCTGGCCTTTATAATTAATAAATATAATTACAGTCATAAATTGGCCTAGCAATGCCTCTCCCTCATTTTTTCCTGTATTTTCACTGCCGAACAAATTTGCTAGTCATTGTTACTAACAATATTTTCCAATTTTGTAGTCTACAGTACGATCCATTTCCTTAATAGCATATCCCTGAAATACCTCATTTTCTTACTATGATTCGAATCCTCCAATCATTATGACCTGACTTTGATTTCACAAATATTAAGAAGTTTCTATTAGGTTTGTCAATTCTTACAGCTGTTCTATGTCTGTCAGTCCTCGCTGCCTCCTCACTGCACACATCGTGAAGCACAATAAGAGTCTAAGATCTCAATTCGAAAGTCAGAAGCTTTCCTTAAAGCTTGTTTTGTCCTCTTTCTGATCACCAACCATTATTTCTCTGGCTGGATTACCTTTGTGTTTTTCATTTGGGTAATTAATTCAAACACATACTCACAGATCCTACCTTAGCTTTTTACATTTTGGTAAACACTCACAAGAGACTGTCATCTTGGTCCTCAACGTTGTAAAAATCACAAGGGCATGAGGCAAATTCAGTCCCATGATGTTACTAGGAGTACAGTGAAAACATGTACTACGGTGATAGGAGTTCGATCCAATGTTATGTACTAGTTATTCTTTTAGCATTCTCACACAATTTTTTTGGTTAAAATTCCTATTGCTTTGTCGTAAGTTTCCCTTGGGATATGAAAGAAATCAAACATGGCATACTGAAAGATATTATTAATGTCGGCTGTTTTCATGGAGGAGTTACTCATGTTGTAAATAATATATTCTGATACGTATTTTATATAGTATGCTTTATTTGTTAAGAAAATTGTCTATTCACCACGATATTAAAGATTAGTCTCAGACCGAAATGAACAGCAAATAACATAAATAAAGATCATGAAGTTATGAGACCATAAAGGCCGGAGCACTTAGCATGTTACACTCACCAAAGCAATAAAATGTTGCTCGAGGCCTCCGTCGAACCCGGGCACACAGGATACCTTGAGAGACGATACTCGCTGCTCCACCACCTCGCAGCTCTCCACCCGCTCAGGCACACCTGGGGAGACACAACCCCCCCTTTATTTTATTTTGTTATGAACACATTTAGGAACATCTGAATTTGTGCAGCTGTTTTAGACTATATGAAGAGGAGGACTGTGTGTCAAAAAACTAACTTAGTGATGCTAAAAAATCCCCATCACATAGGATGGTTAGTCATAGAGGCATGTGATAAGTAGTCTGCACTGACAAACTCTGGGTGTATTATGAGGATATCCTCAAGAACACGAGAGTCAATATAGTAATTGCAAAGCTCCAGGTACCCGACACAACCCACATCCTAAGCACTAACCGTTTCGAATATTTCGCAGATAAGGTATTGGTGGTTATCTCTGCTACTACTATATAGCAGCTGAGGGCTACTACTGCTACCACTTCACATTCTATGTTATATAATTATTAACATACTGAGATGAAAACTTTAAACAGGAAGATACAACATGGGACCAGAGGTCAGTGGGAACAGCTGTATAACAAGGGACCTCTGCTCAGTGGGAACAGCTGTATAACAAGGGACTAGAGATCAGCGAGAACAACTGTATAACAGGGGAACAGAGATCAGTGGGACCATTCCGTCGAGACTCGCCAGATTTAATCAAATAAAGAGAACATTCATTAATTTACCCGAGTTATTTCTGCACTCTCGATTGAATGGCCATCAAGTGCTCCAGCATTTATTCTCCTGCACCAATTAGTGTTATGGTGTTTGTGTGACGCAGGTTGATGGTGCAGGGCTGACGAAAAGGATTGAAGGATTGACTCAGGTTGATGGTGCAAGCAGAGGTAGAGCGACTATTCAGTTTTCATGAGGGTGATGAACCTATTCTGACCTGTAACTATGAGTGTGGTGGTGCAGTGTTGACCTGTACAGACCTGCAGCTATGTGTGTGGTGGTGCAGGGCTGACGCAGCCTGTACTGACCTGCAGCTATGAGTGTGGTGGTGCAGGGCTGACGCAGCATGTACTGACCTGCAGCTATGAGTGAGGTGGTACAGTATTGACGCAGCCTGTACTGACCTGCAGCTGTGAGTGAGGCGGTACAGTATTGACGCAGCCTGTACTGACCTGCAGTTATGAGTGTGGCGGTACAGTATTGACGCAGCCTGTACTGACCTGCAGCTATGAGTGAGGCGGTACAGTATTGACGCAGCCTGTACTGACCTGCAGCTATGAGTGAGGCGGTACAGTATTGACGCAGCCTGTACTGACCTGCAGTTATGAGTGTGGCGGTACAGTATTGACGCAGCCTGTACTGACCTGCAGCTATGAGTGAGGCGGTACAGTATTGACGCAGCCTGTACTGACCTGCAGTTATGAGTGTGGCGGTACAGTATTGACGCAGCCTGTACTGACCTGCAGTTATGAGTGTGGCGGTACAGTATTGACGCAGCCTGTACTGACCTGCAGTTATGAGTGTGGCGGTACAGTATTGACGCAGCCTGTACTGACCTGCAGCTATGAGTGTGGCGGTACAGTATTGACGCAGCCTGTACTGACCTGCAGTTATGAGTGTGGCGGTACAGTATTGACGCAGCCTGTACTGACCTGCAGCTATGAGTGTGGCGGTACAGTATTGACGCAGCCTGTACTGACCTGCAGTTATGAGTGTGGCGGTACAGTATTGACGCAGCCTGTACTGACCTGCAGTTATGAGTGTGGCGGTACAGTATTGACGCAGCCTGTACTGACCTGCAGCTATGAGTGTGGCGGTACAGTATTGACGCAGCCTGTACTGACCTGCAGCTATGAGTGTGGTGGTGCAGGGCTGACGCAGCATGTACTGACCTGCAGCTATGAGTGTGGTAGTGCAGGGCTGGCGCAGAGTGCCAAGCTCGTTGACGGCCCAACAGAGGATGATCATCTTCTTGAGAGTCAACGGTGTTATGTAGGTCAGCCTCGAGCTACTGCCTGTTGACTCGTACTGTAGGAGAGCATCCCACGTTATAATTCTCTCGGGAACTACAAGGTGTCGAGGAATTTCGGAGAAAAGAAATCCAGTTAAGATGAATAGTTGGAGTATTACCTGATGGAAATTACTTTCAGATGGAATATGTTAAGAGTTAGCAAAAGAAAAATCTGTATTATAATCAGTACAATGTCTGTAGTATTAGCTCACTAAAACTAAAGAGGAATTAGGATTATAGAGAATATTTTCCCAGAAAGCTTGCTGAAAGCAACAAGGACAATTATACAAAACATCGTTTCGATTGCAGGACAAGGAAAACAAATGTTAGAAAAGTTTAGATGATTATAAATGTAAATATCTTTTCTTTCCCAAAAGGCTTCAAGCTTGTGCGTTTCTAATGCTATACAAGAATTAAATCACGTAAATCTGTAATTTTACACAGATACTGCGGACTAGGAAGATTGATCACTTAACATGCAGCAGATAACTTTACACACACACACACACACACACACACACACACACACACACACACACACACACACACACTAACACACACACTAACACACAAACACATACCTCGACAGTTGAGAGGCTGGACCAAAGAGCCAAAGCTCAACCCCTGCAAGCACAACTAGGTGATTACGCACACACTGGAGAACAACCAAAGTTGGTAGACTTACAATGTTGTTCCAAAATAACGAATGTGGGTGTCAGCTAAACCAGAGGTCAGTGCTCTTTACTTGCTTACCAGACAAGGTGAGAGAAAACATAGCAAGAAATTTAAGCAGACGTGAAATATGTGTACAAAAAGCCTCTATAAAAACACCGGCAGCAGTTCATGGTCGGCTCAAATTTTCCACACAAACTCGACAAAATTCAATGATCGAACGACAGGGAATAAACAAGACACCAGAGAGATGGCAGACATTTTATTTCTTGCTCATGAGACTAATTCATGAAGCAAGAGGAACAAGCAGGAGAGACAGAAAAAATGCATCTGTGATATAAAATGGTTCCTTTGCAGCAGACGGTAAAATATTTGTCCCAGTGAGAGTATAGAACTCAGGGCCGATTTGTAGATAAAGACGCAGTTATTAAAGAATAATTATTTTTCTTTTTATAAATATGATCTTCCTCGCACACTTTTTCTAATGATACAAAAACTTTTAAGAACATAAATTGAGAGGAGAACAGAAAACAAATTTGGATGAATTAATCATGCTAAAAGAATGTTACAATAAATGGCTACTAATGTTTAACTGAAACAAATGCAAAGTATTAGTGCTGGGTTCAAGGATCAAGGGACCATGTACATGAAATGGTACATATGGGTGCCAATGTATTGCCTTTACTTACAGACAAGTATTCCTTACAAGCATATTCTGAAAAATACTAGAAAAAACAATTGAAAAACTGGAGATAAATGATTCATAAAAGATAAACAAAATATGTGCCTAATAAATCTTATTAATTTCTACAAAACAAATCAAGAAAATGAATGCTTGAAAGGACAGACGAATTGGATCTCCGTTGTTCACTGAACAGTCTTTGACAATACACCCAACATAGAGCCAATGTACAATACTGCAGAGAGACAGGAGGCGCCCAAATTAAAGTTTGTATGTCTTACATACATGCGATAAGAATTAACGAAAATTACTAAAATTAGGGTAGTAGAACATGATTACTGCATGCCAGTTATCTGGAAAAGACATATATAGGCGAGGACTGATTATTTTATTGGTGTGGAACTCTGGCAAGGACAGAAGGGCCCAAAGTATCCAAATAAGTCACATAGATATTAGAAACAGGTTTCGTCAATGTCAGACAAGTTATGAAATATATTTGTAAAAAATAGATTAGTTGAGGCAAACTCGATAAATATGTTCATATTTATCACAATTATTGATTAATGAGAGATTTGCTAAATCTCTCTTTGCTAAATTTGCTAATATAAATGAGATATAGGAAGTAAGCCCGGAACACATATTTTTTCGAGAGGGAGGGAGGGATTATCAAGAGAAAGGCGCCAAGCTATTACGAGTACATAGCACTTGGAAGGATTAGGATATGGATTCGAGAGATAGAAACGAGATGTGTACTCAGAGTGGTATTTATGTAAATGGGCAGGAAACAGCGGTGTGAAAGTCCTCCAAACGTCTAGGTTACCGAGTTGGTATGGTCCTATTCGCGGTAAATACAGACGTTATGGAGAGACCACCAAGCTAATCAATGAACAGAATCTGGATAACTGAGCCCCGATAATGGTAGACATTTGCGGAAACATTACTATCATTTGATTTGATTGTATCAGGGTTGAAAGGACTATGAGAAATGCAGCAAATACGCTGCCGCATCCCAGAGCATGATTAAACAAACGTAAAAAAGTTACAAAAAGAAACACATTAATTAAACAGGTACTTAAAAACCCGCTGCTGCCACGCGAGATCCGCGCCTTAAAGAGAAGAGACAATGATTTAAACATTTTGTTGATTTTACATACTACGAAAGCTGAGGCTGAACTTTACTACTGTTACCGATTGGGGACAAATAGAATGTCCAAACACAGATTTTGGTGTTTACACTTTGTAACATAAGTGATCGTCTGTATATATATATATGTAGAAGAACACAATAAAGCTATTTAGTTGAGGTTTTGGAACAGAAGAATACAGAGGATTTCAGGGTATTCACGAGTATATGTAACAAGGTGAGGCAACGCCTTTCTTCCTCAAGACTTGGGGGATACATTAAACACCCTGGAAAGGTAATCTTACCTATGGCCTCCCACTTGTAATCACCTAGTTGTGCTTGCGGGGGTTGAGCTCTGACTCTTTCAGCCCGCCTCTCAACTGTCAATCTACTGTTTTTTCACACAGACACACACACACACACACAGGAAGCAGCCCATCATAGTTGTATAACAGGTACCTATTTTACTGCTAGGTTAATAGATGCATCAGGGCGAAAGAAACTTTGCCCACCATGTTTCCACCATCGCCGGGAATAGATCCCCGGTCCCTAGGTTTACGAATCCCGAGTGCTGCGCACTCAGTCATCAGGCCCCATGATGGCTGTGGCCCACCACTTGTTCACTGGTGCCCACGTTAGTGTTCAACAATCATTGCTGAACTGTTCCGCTTTAGCTACGGCCCCACAACTCACACTTGAACAAAACACTCTCTTCCCACATTGAGCACCGACCCATCCACATATATTTTATCCACATACATTTTATATTGTAATAAAATATTATAATATATTATTTACTTAATAATTAACTAACATTTTTTACCGTGAACTCCATAAAATATGCACCATGATTGAATTTTCCCGAGTGTGATTCGGAATGTGAATCCAATAAATCTTCAATTCTCACAGCATTGGATTCTGAGTGGTTGGAGTGGTTAATTCCCTGGGATTACCCTGACTTTGCCAGAATTGATTTTTTTATGCATGTAACACGGGTCAACTTTTATTTTTTTGCCTGTAGGTTCCGCAGCGAAACAGATTTTTGCAGTTATAATGTACTTCATAATCAGAGACCACTTCTACGCTAGTTAAATATGCAGAGGCTATGTAGCAGCTGGTTTTCTATGTAAAGTGGATTTAGTTTTATAATATATCTAGAAGTTATGTTAGACACACTGCTATATGTAGCAAGAGGCAACTAGTTAAAATATATATCTAATAATCTCTCGTAGCGCTGGGATCTGAAGGTTAGACTGAGGAAAGACCTGAGTACATATTGGTTTACAATATGGTTGTATATTTATGGACAAAATTACCGGGTCATATGATAGACGTGACTTTCATGGGGAAAGTCACACATGAATTAGATTGGGTGGATAAAAATAAGTGACTTGTATTGACCGGTAGGATTTCTGTAGTTTCTCTAATTCTCACGTTCGTTGGACTGAAAACTCCACAGTACTCAGAGGAAGAGAGCAAGGCATAATCCTCTCCTTTGGCTACATACTTGTGAACAAGAAGGATTCTAAATGCCTCTCGGAATATGGCTTCTGTTCGGAAACTAGATTAAACTGCCTGAAAATTTCTTAAGGAACAGTTAACTGCAGTGTTAAGGAGAATACATCGTATAATCAGTTTTTAAATTATATACTTATTGTATAAAGGTAATAAAAAACGTGAACTAGCCTAACTGAGCAAAGTAAACCTAAGCTATACTAGAATGTACATTGTGCCTAATTAGGAGTACAGGGAAGTTAGTTCTAACTTTTCATGCCTTGTCTGCAGGTCGTTAGAACCTGTTGTCTTATAATTCATATTTCCTGGCGTAAGAAATATTCGTTTTAATTTTGAATGTCTAGACCCATTTTATTAACCTCGTCCGTTATCAAAACAACGTTCCTTATGGTTCGTAATGTGCAAGTCAAATACTGATTTATTAAGATCTACATGGGTCAGTTTTTATTTATGATTCACTTGACCATGTTATAAGCTATATCTCGAAACCAATTCCGCTTATTAACAGACGACATTGCCAGCAATCCATAAACAACGTAGAGAACTCATCTTACCTAACACTTCTCAGACCAAATTTTATATCAACCTTCAAATGTAATAATATTTATTAGCATTTACTATAAGAAACGTTCGTTATTATTCCATACGTGAATTAAACTTGATTGATCAAAAAATGGCAACTGTGAATCGTNACTAATTTTTTACTCCCCCCCCCCCACACACACACTCAGGAAGCAGCTCCGTTTCAGCTGTCTGACTCCCAGGAACCTATTTACTTATAGGTAACCGGTAATCAGGGTGAAAGAAACTTTGCCAATTTATTTCTGCCAGGTCCGGGAATCGAACCCGGGCCATATGACACCTATATGTATGTACCAGACCCCTATATGTGTGTGTGTGTGTGTGTGTGTGTGTGTGTGTGTGAGAGAGAGTGTGAGTGTGAGTGTGTGTGTGTGTGTACTCACCTAGTTGTTGTACTCACCTAGTTGTGCTTGCGGGGGTTGAGCTCTGGCTCTTTGGTCCCGCCTCTCAACCGTCAATCAACAGGTGTACAGTTTCCTGAGCCTAATGGGCTCTATCATATCTACATTTGAAACTGTGTATGGAGTCAGCCTCCACCACATCGCTTCCTAATGCATTCCATTTGTCAACCACTCTGACACTAAAAAAGTTCTTTCTAATATCTCTGTGGCTCATTTGGGCACTCAGCTTCCACCTGTGTCCCTAGTGCGTGTGCCCCTTGTGTTAAACAGCCTGTCTTTTTAACACAAGGGGCACACGCACTAGGGGACACAGGTGGAAGCTGAGTGCCCAAATGAGCCACAGAGTGTGTGTGTGTGTGTGTGTGTGTGTGTGTGTGTGTGTGTGTGTTTCTATTTTGTGCCTGCAGGATCGAGCTACTAGCTCTTAGAACAAATCTATGCAATATATTAATTCACGAACAATTTTCTCTATCAAATTACTATATATAAATTAATATATAAATGATATATATATATATATATATATATATATATATATATATATATATATATATATATATATATATATAATATCTGTCTCATTTGTACCGATAGGTCATCTAAAATATTTGTTAAGTATTAAGTTGTTACGTTATGTCCCTGAGACTTGCAGGAAGATAGGATGACCTGAGCCTGGGGCAGTAAAGCTGAAAACATTCCGTCTGCTCTCGCCTCTGAACGCAAAAATAGAGATGAAAATGATGTACAGGTCAGCTAGACACTTGGGGAATATGCTCCAATTTTGCCTCAGGTTAGGTCTCCAGCTGCCAGCCTTACATGATTGATCCCAACCGCCGCCTGGTGCGGACACAGCCAAAGGAAAAGGTGAAAAAACTGACAACTAAGGAGAAAATGTCTTGTAGATCAAGAAAAGTTTTTTTTCCAACAAATTTTGAAGTTTGCTTGAAGTGACAGAAATTGTCATATGTTGTCAAATATCACAAAATGTGTAGGAAATTATACATATTTTTATAAGCAAAATTTGTTTTGACCTAAAATTCAAACCCTTGACATGAGTGTTTGTCCTGGCCTGTTCGTGACTTAATATGTGAACTTCAGTTCAATGGCCTGTTCTTTCATCTATCAGCCAGTGAATGGTTTCCGCTATTCTTGATTTGATACCCTTCAATATGCAGGTAGCAAAAAAGTAATTAGGGCTACATAAAAAACAGAGTCAAGCAGGTCAAGGGTGGGGAAGATTTGATGATTCAGGAAGGGAGGGGAGGTATGTTGGGGAGTGAGATGAAGTGTGGGGAAATGAAGATGGGGAGGGGGGGGTGAAAAGAAGAAAGGAAATTATCAGAGGAAAAGCGCCAAGCCATTAGGATTATATAGCATTGGGAAGGGGTCAGAATAAGGTTTGTGATGGGATGGGGGGAAAGGAAAGTGCCCAACCACTTGGACGGTTGGGGACTGAACGCCGTCCTGCATGAAGCGAGACCGTCGCTCTTATACCGTCCAGCCTAATTAGTTGAGGGGGGAAAGTGAGGGGCGGAAATAAGGAGTGGGTAGTATGATGGTATGAAGAGAGGGGTGGTGAGGAGAGAGTTGGGGGGGGGGAGTGAGAGGTAGTGAGGAGAGAGGCTTCTAGAGATGTGAGGGCAGGGTGGGGAGTGAGATCAGGGAGGGAGAGTGAGAATAGGGTGGGGAATTAAATCAGGGTGGGGAGTGAGATCAGAGTGGGGACAAAGTTGGTAATAATAGTACGTAATTTTATAAGTTGAAACGATATTCTTAACCTGCATTTTTTTTTTAACAAAATCATTGGACAAAAGTAAATGAGACAGAGTCAAAGAGAAGCCAAACGCTCGTTGATGGGAAATCTTCCTGTCCACTCCTATGTTTCTCACTGTAACATGACGTTGATGGTAACTCCTACTGTACTCTCTTAACCAATCCAATTGGTTGAGGTGATTATGATGTAATGGGATCTTAGCCGGTGTAGATAGAAACGAGAAATACATTACGAAAATTGAAGAAGGATAGGAGACAAGAATGTATGAGGGATACAAAATAGATTAGCCAGATAAAAATAGTGGAGCTAGGCGGCGGTGTAGGTGACTGAGAATCTCCAAGAAACTGGAGGTATCTCCCAAGGGCGCCGGGTAATGGGTCAGGGAATGGTGGAACACATGTAGCTGTCTGGTTCCTGCCGTTGGGACACATCTCCAAGGACTTCAGAGTGGCCTCGAGGGACGACGATATACGGGATGCCCTCAACTGGATTTTGCATCGCAGACCGTGTGTTTTGGTGCCGGCCAGGCTTAGAGAGATGGAAATGCGTGGTTATGTTCAGGGAGCGGCCAACGGGGTTATTCGAACACATTTATACACCATTTGTTACTTTACTATACACTCATTCAACAACCTAAATCTTCTCTCTATTATGAAACCCGTCTCGTTGTTCCAAGATATTCCTACACTGTATTGCTTTTCCAGCTTATAAATACTATTTATAAATTACAGATGTCTGCACTTTATTAGGAGCTTTATTAGGCGCTTCCTTGAGTGGGTTCCCTATATATAATCTACATCCACTGCATTCTCTACATCATCTCGTAGCACCCTGTGATTCTACGAGCACCCACATGATGCTCACACAGATGACACCATAGAGTTGTTTATAGCACACTCTGGAGCAGCTCTCGACACATTTTAAAGCTGTCTACATCACGTTCTGTAATACTCATAGAAGGGAAGGGAATTGTCGGGAAAGCGACAAACCGTGACGACTATATACCACTGGAAAGGAATCAGGAAAAGGATGGGACGGGGAGGGAAGGAATGGTGTCCAACCACTTGAACGGTCAGGGATTGAACGCCGACCTGCATGAAGCGAGACCGTCGCTTTACCACCCAGCCCAAGTGATTTGACTGTAATACTCATTGAGCAACCATTATATCTGTTATCATTTTGCTTACGCGTTAACGTATGTGTCAAGTATCGTCGCGATCTGACTACTGAACAAGTAATAAACATGGGTGTCCTGCATCTTCTCTTACACTCTACAGGTGTGTATCATCACTACTCGAAGATATAGTTCCAGGAACTAGTTCTTCCAGTTCGTCTCTAATATAATTTAATTGCAAGCTAAGGCCCAATTAGTTGTGGCTCACAGATTTTCCTATTACATTTGATTGATCAACTCAAGATATTCTTTCTCTAATAAGACTCGCCATGGCTGAGAGGAAGACTTGTTTCAGAAGTTCCTGTGTGCTCTCACTGCTTTTCATGTATACTTTTGTGACGTGAATGGATATATTCACTTCTTGGATATATTTTGTCTTGAAGATGTATCCGATATTTACAGGAGATCTCAGATACATCAAATATTCAGAATTATATTTCGATTTCACTCAGCAATCACATTAATAATTCGTTATATGTTGAGGGGGTAAAGCTGTCGAAGATGTAAAAGTTCTTCTCAGTTATAATGATAATGCACTCACACATTGATAATGCACTCAGACATTGATAATGCACTCTCGTGTGCTTATAAAGGTCGGTGTATATGGTTTAAACAGGACGTTGAGATGCAAGTCTTGTTCAAACCATTTACAAATACCTTAGTAATGCACTCTCCAGAGTGCGAAGGACTTCGTGTAAATAAATTATTTTCATATACTCATAAATACACTGTGGGTTTTTATCATATGTTACTATGACCTTTAATATTCCGTAAGTTAACAAAATTAACTCCTCTTAATTATCAATAACAGTAAAGTCATGTCTACAAATATATTAAAAAGTTTATTTGATTTATCTTGGTTTTTTATTTACAATATATGTAATTAGTAAGAACGAACAGAAAAAAATTGCTAATTAAAAGAAAATTATATGCCAGATGTCAGCAGCGACCAGCAATCACCAGAATTAATTAAAATGTTGAAGGAACGCAAGATTCCCCCATGTTGGTGCTCAAACAATAACCTCATGTTAGGGGCTCAAGGTATTTCAAAATTTTGAGCTCCAGGATTTCCAAAATATGGGACTCAAAGATTTACCCAGTGTTGGGAATCAAGGATTTACCCCATGTAAGGGCTCTAGGATTTACCCCATGTAAGGGCTCTAGGATTTACCCCGAACACAGCATAACTGACAAGATAACTGATAATATAACTGGCATAAACACAAACATTGCGGATTTTGCTCTCAGCCGCTGGTCCAGACTCGTGGAATTCTATATTTATAAAGAAATGTAAAGGGCCAGTAGCACGAGCGCTCAGTGAAGTGTTGAGAAAAATCATGGACACAGGGGAGATATCAGAAGTGCTTAAATCAGCAGATAGAGCTCCCCTACACAAGGGAGAGAGTAAAGCATTGGCCAAAAGTTATAGACCAGTCGCCAAAACATCACACGTAATCAAAAGTTGGAAAGATTGATCAGGAATCAGATCTCCAGTTTTATGGAGAACAATGACTTCCGCAACCCAGGTCAACATGGATGTAGAGCGGGAAGATCATGCCTTTCGCAGCTACTCGACCACTAAGGCAAAATCAAAATGTTGTACAAGGACAACAACATAAAACAGGCGTGTGATGTACACTGACTTTGCAAAGGCATTTGTTATATGTGGTTGCGAAGTGCTAATACATAACATGAGATCTATAGGAATAACAGATAAAGTAGGGCGATGGATATTCAGTTTCCTGACAAACAGAAGCCAAGAGTAACAGTGTGTCAAACAAAATCAAGTCCAAGCAGAGTGAAGAGCTCTGTACTTTAGGACGCAGGCCGTGCTCCACTGCCCTTTCTTATCTCATATCAGATACAGACAAAAATAAAAATCACAACTTCCGGTTCACTTTTGCAGAAGACACAAAAATGAAAATGAAAATGATGTTTATAAGACAATGAAAACATACCGACTGATATTAATAAAGTTTTCTGGTGGTCAGTGGAAATAGTGTTTTAACAGTGATAAATTCCAGGTAATTAGATATGGATAAAAGTAAACCCTTAACGAAATATTAGGTACAAGACGCCTTCAGATCTATCCATAGTGGGAAAGCAATGTGAAAAGGATCTGGAAATAATGTTATTTTACGGATAAACATTTACGTATATAACCAGGGAATATAGTGTCAACTTGAAAAATGATAAGACGGAATATGAAAACATTCAAATCCAGAGAATCCCATCATAATGCTCATACTATTCAAATCACTTAAGCTGTGCCTTGAGTACTGTTTGGTACTCACTTCCCCCATCAGAGCAGGAGAGATTGTTGAAACAGAGGGCATACAGAGAACATATATACAGCACGCATGGACACGGTACGGCACCTAAACTATTGGGACCGTCTCAAAGCTCTCAAAATGTACTCCCTGGAAAGGAGACGAGAGAGGCATCCCATAATATATTACAGGGAAATATTGGAAAGCCGAGTCCAAAATTTGCACAGTATAATAACAACATACTTTAGCGAGCGATATTGCAGAACATGCAGAATAGAGCCAGTGAAGAGCCGAGGTTCCACAATCAGAGAACACTGTATGAATATCAGAGGTCCAAGGTTCAAAATCCTCCATTCAAATATAAGAAATATTGCCGAAACGAAAGTGAAGTTTTCAATAAGAAAATAGACAGTTGCCGGCAAAGAAGTGCCGGACAAACAAGGTTATAGTGATATGTGGCATGTGGGCTAGTGAAGCAACAGTCTGTTGGACCAAGCTCTCATTAGTTAATCCTTGCC
>WNGS01169498.1:30043558-30056388 GCA_020271785.1 Procambarus virginalis
CGTTATTGATCTCGGGAATATGAACATAAATTTTCTGCTATTGATACTTTGCCGTATTAGCATAAAGTATAAAAGAGGAGGCGGATGCAAAATGGGGGAAGAAGGATGACGTTTGGACGGGAGGAAAGTAACGAAGAGGGGGGGGAGTTGGGGGTTCGGGTGGGAGCGGAGCATCCCCGGCCCTGCCGGGTTCCCCTCCTATGTGTGTGTGTGCGTGTGCGTGATTGTGTATGTGTATAGTGGAAATGCAGGCTCGAGAACGTGCTGTAGTCCTGGAATGCGTCTGTGCTACTGAACAAGAGTTTGGAAGCTCTTAGAGTTCAGGCGTGGTAGAGTGCAGATGGCAGGAACGTCGGGGTGCTGGATTACGAGCTCGCTAGAGGTCAGGGGGTTAACAAGTACGAGCATACTGGAGTACAGTCTTGCTGGAGTACGAGCTTGCTGCGTACAGGCGAGCTGAAGTATAAACTCGCTAGAGTATTTGCGTTCTTGAGTGCGGGCGTGCGAGACAAAGAAATGTAGCGAGCATCACAAGTCGGCCCGTCGATAAAGGGCACTCGACTCACACACTCCAGCTTCGTCAAAAAGGCGCCCTCGGGTCGATTGTTCCTCAAGTGACATCCTGGAGATAGTCAATGATTGCCAGCTCTGACTCCCTCACTCGAACTCAGGGCTAAGGACTCAAGGCCCAGGGTTCAGGGCTCTTCGCTTAAGACTCCGAGCTCAGATATCATGGCACAGGGATCAGGAATCATCATCTTTCTTATGGTTCTTTTTCATTTTGGCTTCCCGAACGTCTCTTCCACTTTTCTTTCTTTAACCATTTGGACTGGACTGTGGAGCGACGATCTCGCTTCTTGCAGGTCAGCGTTCAATTCCCGACCGTCCAAGTGGCTGGCATACTTCCTTGCCTCTGTCCTATTATAAGTATTTATCCTCATACACCTTCCAAGTGTTATATAGTCTTAATTGCTCAGTGCTTTCTTCTGATAAATACCTCACCTTTATATCTCTGTCTCGTCTCTTCAGTCTCAAGGTCGTCGCAACACTCTCCTCACGACCTTCTTATCAAGAATTTCCGGAAAGTGTAAACTTGTAAACATTTTCTTTTTATTGAAGACCGTATGAGAATACTTAGGTCTTTCTGGAGAGGTCAACGCTTCAGGCTTGATTACTCATCCGAGTGGCAGAGCGACTCCTTCTGGTTTCATTACTCATGCTAGTGATGGAAGGAACTTCAATCAACTGGTTTGATTACTCTACGTGTGGTGAAGGGGTCTCACTCGTCTCTTTTCATTACTCAACGAGTGATGAAGAGATTTTTCACTCTCTTTCCTGCTTAGTAAGAAAACATGGGCAACAGAGAAAAGAAATGGAAGTTTAATTTACCATCAGATTGGATACAATCTATTGCATGTACTTTGAAGAGGACTGTGAATGATTAAATGAATAATGACACTGACAGAAGTTCGGCTTCGTGAAAAAAGAGAGTTATAGTATGGCGCGTCGAGGCATTATGATCTTCATTATAGTGAACCCGAACTTGTAAATAGAGATATAATAACGGGCACAGCCGTATAGTGAAGAGGTAAAAACAATCTTGTATGATGTGTCTTTTTGCACCACGCAGGAATATTAAGAATTTATTACATTTGACTGACAGTGGATTTCAGATTAGCCTTTCTGAACAAAATGTGTTCCACTAACTCCCTGATTTGGACGCTTTAATGCAAAGATGCATCACCCACGTATTAGACATACAATTAAAGGTGCCAGAGGAGCTAAACCGTCATAGCTTAATCTAACCTAATCTGGAGCAAACTGTTGGAGATGGGTTCCGCCACAAGATCTGTTGGGGATCCGTTCTGCCACAAGTAACTTGATTTGTTCTGGGAATGACGGCCGTCATCATCTCTCTCCCAGATGTCTGCAATCAGAATGAATTAAGGGTTTCCTTTTGAAAAAAAAACTACGTGAAAGAACTGTTAAGTAATGATAAGTTTAGAGAGACTCAAGTCTAGCTGCTTCATCATTACCTCTCATTCTTTTGGGTCCCCTGACATGTTATCTTTAAAAGCTTCTTTATGTTTACCTTTATGTTTATGTTCAAAAGTTTACTTTATGTTTATGTTCAATAGTTTACCTCTCCATGTTTATTTCCCCCGGGGGGTTCCTTGTTTCTCCAGTCTATCTTCAATGGTTGAAGAATCTCATGATTAGAAGTCGGGATTCATTCCAACAGGTGACAGAGGCTTTCTTAGCTGTTATAATAGTTCATGCTATGTTGTTTCTGTCATACTCCTGTCTTGGCCTTCTGAATGGAGGGTTACATATAATTGCAACTACTACTATCTTTAGTCCTCCCATTATCATGGTATTGTCATGTAATCTATGAAGCATTCACAGCCGGCGAAATCCATCTCTTCGAAAGTCCAGTCCTGTCTTGTCCTTATTGCCACTCCTCCTGCTTCCCTTCTTATCTCTCTTTCCTTATTACAGAGGAATCCAAAGAAAACATCGCTTTTGATTTGACATCTGAATGTTTTCTTCCAGTGCTATTATATCTGGGTTATTTTCTTGTGCTATTTCCCAAAATTCACTTGCTTAATTTGAAGCGCCATCTATGATTGAGTAAATAGTTTTGTACGTGTGTCATAAGCAGAAGATGGTACAATATCCGCTGTTAGTGTAGGTTGGTGAAGTGTGCAGTGTTGCATGTGGTTAGTGCAGTGAACAGTGTTCTTTGGTGGTGGTTAGTGCAGTGAACAGTGTTCTTTGGTGGTGGTTAGTGCAGTGAACGGTGTTCTTTGGTGGTGGTTAGTGCAGTGAACAGTGTTCTTTGGTGGTGGTTAGTGCAGTGAACGGTGTTCTTTGGTGGTGGTTAGTGCAGTGAGCAGTGTTCTTTGGTGGTGGGTAGTGCAGTGAGCAGTGTTCTTTGGCGATGGGTAGTGTAGTGAGGACTGTAACCAGTTACGGTGAGAGTTTATGTGATAACTGTTTCTGAATGTAGCTTGCTGATGTAACTGGATACTGAAACAGTTTGACACAGTTGTCATGGGGAACTTAGCAACAGTGTTACACAGTTGTCATAGGGAACTTGGCAACAGTGTGACACACTTGTCATAGGGAACCTGGCAACAGTGTGACACAGTTATCATAGGGAACCTGTTACAGCTGCGGCCAACTGCTGCCAACAGCCTGGCAAGGGTATTCTCCGCGCCTCTCACGTCTCTCTCCTGACACCTGCCTCTGCCTTCTGTTCAGCTCGACTCAGAGTTTCCTCTTACAAGACAACTCAATTTCCAACTCAGCACTTCAAGACATTCCATTTCGGCGTATCACTCATAAAAAAAAGGTTGCAGAAATGGTAAATATTAATGAGAATAATTACTTTATAGACAATACAGTAGTAATTAACAGATAATTATGTATTTACATCATAGCTAAACTAACTCTGAACTAACCATTCAAAACCTATATATATATAAAACTTGTCCATCTACCGGTTATACATATAATGCAAAAAGAAAGAAAAACTAGTCAATGAACGTAATTTGTGTTTATTAATAAAAAATTTTCGTGCATTTATTGGCTGCGAAAACGCAGGTCACCAAGCTTTCTACTCAGCCATCTGTGTCGTGTAGTATCTCTGCTTGCCATGGACACACCTCCCAACTCTAGCCAATCACTCCTTATGGCGCTATGATCACTCTCGTTAGCTCTCGGTGTTCGAGTACCCCGTCTGGTACAATATGATCACTCCCTACACATGATATTCACACCGTATCATGACTACGCCACCAACTATTATTGACACATGATATATCTACCACCGTCTTATGCTGCCACCGCTGCATGACACTACCATCTCTTTATTCTGCCACCGCTTCCTACCACCATCATCACTTGACACCGCCCAATGCTCACAACAGTAACCACTTGCAGTATTAAGCGTTAAGCACATATCATTGTACATATATAGGTCTTTAAATTTTGTGCAATTTCAGGCATTATATTGCCTAATCCTCTTTGTTCTTTCCTTACTGCTTCATTCGCATAGCTTCCCTCGATGCATCTCCCTCTTTATTGATCCCTAATTATTACTTCTTCCTCTTGGGTAATCTTCACTTAATTCTCCCTGTTCCCTGGTAACTCTGTATTCTTGCCTGAGTCTGCCAGTCAAGCCTCACAATAGCCCTGGCAGCTCACTCAACAATTCTGTATGTGATTAACGCCAGCGGCGGGCACTAACTGCACCTGTATTACCCCCCTGTAATCCGCACAGGTGAACTTACCTTGCCTTTTTATCACAAGTGTGTTGTGCCACTAAAGGTGACCGACCCTTCTCATACCATATGTTTTGCCTCCTGCTCCGACAACTTCCTCATGTTTTGTGCTATGGTATCTCACTGAGGCTCCCTGCAGAGGCATCCCAATGAGCCTCCCTGCTCAGGCATGCATCCCACTGAGGTTTCCTGCTCAGGCATACCACTGAGGCTCCCTGCTCAGGCATCCCACTGAAGCTCCCTGCTCAGGCATGCAAGTGAGGTTCCCTGTACAAGCATCTCTCTGAGGCTCCCTGCTCAGGCATCCCAGTGAGGCTCCAATTCCTGCAACCCATTGACGCTCCCTGCTCAGGCATCCCACAGAGGCTCCCTGCTCAGGCATCTCACGCACACTCACTGTGCAAGCATCTTACTGATGCTCCCTGCTCAAGCGTCTTCCTGGTGGTCCTTGTTCAGTCACCCTCTAAATGTTCACTACTCGAGCATCCTCCGTGATGCGCTCTCAGGCATCTTCCTCCGCAGGAATAGCCAGCCAAAGGTCGCTGTATATCGACGCCCTTGTAATAATTTATTTCCCAATGAAGTCGAGAGGGAAGAGAGAACTCTGCAGCTGTCTGCTTTTGAAGTTATATATAAATATTAAACATAATCAGATGGTTGGGAATCTCAGAAGTAATGCTGGACCCGGATCGATCCGGCGGTGCGCGGGTCGATCCGGTGGCTAGGTCCCCCCCTCCCCCCCACACACACACTTCCTCTCCCATAACCCTTGACAACCCTTCCAGATGTTCTCCTACGTGAACTCCCTGCCTCCTCCCAACACACACACACACACACACACACTCTTCCCATTTCACATCTCTCCTTCCAGATACATACCCTTCCATCATAACTTCTCTCCCTGCTTGCACATGCCCTTTCCACCACCATTGTAACAAAATGTTTCGCCAAACATCCCAGTGTCTGTGATCTTAACATACGTTTAGAAAATATGTATCTAAATTCACCATTATTTAAATTCATGTCAAAGTCGACAGACTCGGGGGGGGGGGGGGTTGTACAACACATTCAGACTTCGTGAAGGAAGGGCACCAGGACCCCAACTTCAGGAGAGCACTGGGACAATCCTCAAACCCCCTATGTCACTCCCCGATGTTATCACCATTAATCCTGCAAAGTTTACTGAATCAAGCTCAAATCGTCTATTGTATATTGGTCTATTAAAAAAGACATTGAATGTCTATTAAATAGACATTCTTATAGGTACAAATTGAGAGTTCCTTGTCACTATCCACACCGAACAAAAATGGTGGTAATATTTCCAGGATTCATGTATTAGCTTCACACCCCAGGAAGCATGCAGTTGGAAATTTTTACAAGACTTGAAAATTCCCAGATATTTCTGTTGGGGTTGGTGACGTTGACTTCCTTGTAGTAGAATAACAAGTTGTTTGTTTCAAACTGTTTATTTATCTTTATTATAAAAGCCAATCAGGTCGTTAATGAGCTTGACTGAAGAGAGCAGTTGTAGACCTCGTTGTGTTATTCTATACTTTTTTTTTTGGCATGGAAATGAGTTAATATTTTTTTTTTGCTCCCGTTTCCTTTGATGATTTTAAATTAACACAGGGGTAAAAAGCCATTAAAAAGCAATATATACAGTTAAATATTAGGAATTCAAAGTTAAATTATTCTTTGAAACTTACATTTTAATTAATACCACTCGCATCACCGTCAAGAATAACAAAAAACTGGAAAATACAATTAAATATATATATATATATATATATATATATATATATATATATAATATATATATATATATATATATATAATATATATATATATATACATATATATATATATATATATATATATAAAAGAATACATACAAAAAAATACAAAAAAATACAAAACATACAAAAAAAAAATATAAATATATATATATATATATATATATATATATATATATATAACTGAAAACTCACACCCCAGAAGTGACTCGAACCCATACTCCCAGGAGCAAAGCAACTGGTAACTAAAGGGCGCCTTAATCCGCTTGACCATCACGACCGGACATAAGGAATTTGCATTTGTGTTCCTCACGTGTTGCCCCAAAAAATGAGGTGATTTGATAAAATGCTATGCCCAAGATAACCATCCAGGTGCCGGCGGGGAAGTGGTTCATATAGCTCAGGCTATCACTTCCTTATGTCCGGTCGTGATGGTCAAGCGGATTAAGGCGCCCTTTAGTTACCAGTTGCTTTGCTCCTGGGAGTATGGGTTCGAGTCACTTCTGGGGTGTGAGTTTTCAGTTGTATCTAGTCCTGGGGACCATTCAGGCTTGTTTGCATATATATATATATATATATATATATATATATATATATATATATATATATATATATATATATGAGATACATACGATTATTTTTCTCAAATCATATATTATGTAGTTTAATCCCCACAAGCAAAATTAGGAGAGTACAATCATGTTCGCTCTCTAAAATCGTGTCGCAGAGAAACAATCTCCAATTGAGCCACTGATATGTTGTTATCTTGAGGTTATCTTGAGATGATTTCGGGGCTAAGCGTCCCTGCGGCCAAGTCCTCGACCAGGCCTCGTTTTCGTTACATATCCCCAGGAAGCAGCCCGTAGCAGCTGTCTAACTCCCAGGTACCTATTTACTGCTAGGTGAACAGGTTGATTGAAGTATTGATATAACCCTTGAATGACTTAGTCAGTAGTGAGATACATGAGCTGTGAAAGACAGAGGCGCTGAGAGCACTGTCTCCCTGACAGAACGGCCGTCGTCAGTGACAGTAGTTGACGGACGAGGTCACACTCTTACTCCAGGTCCAGGAGGACTCTACACAGCTGGACCTTTCAACCACACCAGTCCTCTCCTCCTCACCTGCAACGTCCTGGGAGGTCAGTACTCATGAGGGGGTCATCCTCACACTTATGTCCTTCACCCTCATACTGCTGTTATTCATCCTCACAATAATGTGAGCATGAATAACAACAGAGGGTTTAGTGTTCATAAAAGTATTTTTAATGCAGTAATAAGCCAGCCACAATTAATAATGTTATTCATTCTCACATTCATGTTGTTCAGCCTCACCAGAGTGCTCAATGAGAGCTCCCATAGATTGATGAATGACAATTAAGCCTCCCATGAGGTGGCACGGGCATGAGTAACCCGTAAGTGGTGGTCATCAGCATGTGACTGAGCTCCGGGATCGGTGGTGAAGTGGTATTGGTTGTGTGTATGCCAGATGGAGGAGCCCTGATAACACAGGTTCGAATCCTGGTAGGGTATTCGAGTCATTTTAGTTGTATATGTGTGTGTGTGTGTGTGTGTGTGTGTGTGTGTGTGTGTGTGTGTGTGTGTGTGTGTGTGTGTGTGTGTGTGTGTATGAGTACTTTTATTTAAACATGACAGAAACAATTAATGTTTTTTTTTATTATATCATACTGTATATAGAGAAGATTCACACGAATCTTCTCTATAATCATTATGATATTCTTCACCAAAATAATAAATGCAAGATGATGAGTGCATGAATACTGTTGCATATTTTCAACCTGTCTGTTGTTGTTGTTAAAGATTCGGTACTTGGAACAAAATGTTTCAAGTAGCACGAGCTATGGTGAGCCCATAGTTCAACCTGTCGTTCCTCTCCCAAAGGGTGGCCGGCGCCTACAGTGGAGTGGCTCAGGGGAGGTAGAAGGCTGGTCAGCTCCACTGATAATGGCGGCGACGGGTCGGTGGGTAGCCGACTGTTCATCAGCTCTTTGAAAGCCGAGGACTATATGGCGGAGGTGACGTGTGTGGTGACCAACAACAACCTCACGGTGCCTCTCCACACCAGAGTCAGGATAGACATGAACGGTGAGTGAGATGTCCACAGCAGTTTGGTTTCAAAGAAAATTTTGGTGGAGAATTTCTGTTTCACAGTAATTTTGTTTAAGATGTTTTGTTTCATAGTAATTTTGGTGGAAAAGTTTTTTTTCCACAGTAATTTTGTTTAAGATGTTTTGTTTCACAGTAAATTTTGCTGGAGAAGCTTTTTTCACAATAATTTTGGTGGAGAAGTTTTGCTTCATAGTAATATTGGTGGAGAAGTTTTGTTTTACAGTTTTACAGTAAATTTTGCTGGAGAAGCTTTTTTCACAGTAATTTTGCTGGAGAAGCTTTTTTCACAGTAATTTTGCAAAAGTTTTGCTTCACAGTATGTGTGAATGTTTTCTACGAGTATCTAAGTTATTTCAATAGTCAATTTCTCACCTGTAATATTAATTAGACCGTAAATATTTGCAGCTTAAAATTTTCATTATAATATACATATTCCACGAAATTATTGAATATTGTTTACATATGTAATTCACTTTAGTTACCGAAGCCTCGATCACATACCACACATCGTCCTTACGTAGTCCTTACACAAGAACCATGAGTACTCACACTAGAGAAAGATTTCAGAGGCTCCTGACACACAACTGAGACTTAAGCCTCCATATACATACTGGTACCGCAAGGAAGGTTTAAAGTCTCAGATGGGAACCAGTTCGGTTCCTTTTGGACAGCATCTATTATCTGTTTGGTTTGACGGTCTCAATGTTTGTCTCATAACTATATATATGAGAACGATAATATATTAGAACATATACAGCATCCCAAAGCATGACAACATATAGCTTCTTTCTATCTGTGCTTCTGTCTTTGTCTCTGTCATAACTCTTGCTGTTCCTCTCTGTCTAAAACTCTTGCTTTCACTGTCTAAAACTCTTGCGCTCCCTCTGTCTCTGTCTCTCTGTATGTCTCTCTCTTTGTCTCTCTCTCGGCTAGTTTATATTTTACGAACTGGAGAGGAAGGAGGAGTAACTTTGGGAGTCGGGACGAATATTAATGGTAATTTATGTCGTCTGCAAAACAAGTTAAAATGGAACTGCATTTATTCCTTTGGATGTCTTGGGTCGACTTCAGCAATGATGTCTGGTAGGCGGAGCATCCCTGATGTTTGTTGAGGCGACTTCAGCTCTTGTGTTTGTTGAGGCGATCTCTGCTCTAGTGTTTGTTGAGGCGATCTCAGCTCTAGTGTTTGTTGAGACGATCTCTGCTCTAGTGTTTGTTGAGGCGACTTCAGCTCTTGTGTTTGTTGAGGCGATCTCTGCTCTAGTGTTTGTTGAGACGATCTCTGCTCTAGTGTTTGTTGAGACGATCTCTGCTCTAGTGTTTGTTGAGACGATCTCTGCTCTAGTGTTTGTTGAGGCGACTTCAGCTCTAGTGTTTGTTGAGGCGACTTCAGCTCTTGTGTTTGTTGAGGCGACTTCAGCTCTTGTGTTTGTTGAGGCGACCTCAGCTCTAGTGTTTGTTGAGGCGACCTCAGCTCTAGTGTTTGTTGAGGCGATCTCAGCTCTAGTGTTTGTTGAGGCGACCTCAGCTCTAGTGTTTGTTGAGGCGACCTCAGCTCTAGTGTTTGTTGAGGCGACCTCAGCTCTAGTGTTTGTTGAGGCGACCTCAGCTCTAGTGTTTGTTGAGGCGACCTCAGCTCTAGTGTTTGTTGAGGCGATCTCAGCTCTAGTGTTTGTTGAGGCGATCTCAGCTCTAGTGTTTGTTGAGGCGACCTCAGCTCTAGTGTTTGTTGAGGCGATCTCAGCTCTAATGTTTGCTGGCCGACCTCAGACCGGGTTTTTACCGCTCGTTAGCAAAACTTTCTTCCCGCTTATTTTGCTAGAAAGAAAAACTTTAGTAAACAAATCGGGAATTTTATCACAAGTAATTTCCTGCGTAGCAGAGATTCGAAGATTGTTTCGGTTCATGAAAGATAATGAAGTTTTCAGGGGCCTGGGGCCAAATTCACGAAGCAGTTACGCAAGCACTTACGAACCTGTACATCTTTTCTCAATTTTAAACGGCTTTATTTACAATTATTAAACAGTTAATGAGCTTCAAAGCACAAGGAGGCGGTTTATAACAATATCAACATATGATTGGGAGGTTTCATGCTTGTAAACAGTTTAATAAACGTTTAATAAACCAAAGCCGTCAAAGATTAAGGAAAGATGTACACGTTCGTAAGTGCTTGTGTAACTGCTTCGTGAATCTGGTCCCTAGACTACAGAGTCAGCGTTGGTGGTGGTGGTGGTACTGAAGGAATCACTTAACGGTGACCACTGAGACGTTAGGTCTAAATTCCCCACCTGTCAACCGACTTATATAAGGTTGTTTCCATATCTGTGGCAAATCTGGTGGCATTGTGGTGGTGGAAATTTAAGTTGGAATAAGGGTATGTTAATGCTGTTATTGATGATAGTGTCGGACTGTTGGTGGTGGTAATACAGTAGTGTGGGAGTGGTAGTTCTGGTGGAATGGTAGTTTCTGAATGGTATTGTTGTTAACAGGAGTATGGAAGCGTTTGGTGGTGGTGTCACTGTGCAATGGTTTAATTCTCCTTCCCAAAGTGGATGGCCCCCATATTAAATATCTCTATTTCTTGATGAAGTTGTTCTTGTTATTTTTTTCAATTTCTTTGATTTGGGTTTAGTGTTCATAAAACTATTTTTAAACCAGTAATAGGCGAGTCCAAATTACTCCCCCCCCCCCCCCCAACATTACCAAACAAATAACACGAATAACAGCCTCAATAATTAGGCAGTGACTTTAATTACAAAATCCCCACCTAAGCTACGACTATAAAACTGTTTTTGATGCAGCTTTTACTGTTGGTGTAACTAGCGCGGGTACTGTTGTTGGCGCTGTTATGTGAATGTGTGTGGATCTGTTTAGCATGTTTGTTTTGGTCAAATTTATGAAAACAGTTTTTAATGCCTATTTACCATGGTTTGGAATGCAGATGAATATTCAGTTGATCTTTTGCTGACGATAATTTTGCGCTGATATTTTGATGGTGATGGTGTTTATTGTGAGAGTGAAAGAAGAAACGATTGCCGTTGCTATTTCAGTAGTTGTTGGAGTGGATGTATAGTGATGGTAATTGTTGTGGTAACGATTTTGGGTGAGGTTACTGGTTACAAGAAAGGTGTGTGTTTGAATTATTTGTAACTCTATTTTACCAGAGTTATATAAATATTGGGTCGTGGTATGGTGAGAATGACGGTGGTGGTGATATTATTTCGTAAAGTAACATTAGTCTGTACTAATATGATAAAGTTACTAGAGTTACGATCTCGGTAAGGTAGAGGATTGATGATATACAAATGCTTATTTAAGAACATAAGAACATAAGCAACACAACACATAAGCAACACAAAGAAAGATAACTGCAGAATGCCTATTGGGCCATTCAAGGCAGCTCCTATTTATAACCACCCCAATCTCACTCATATACATGTCCAACCCACGTTTGAAACAATCGAGGGACCCCCACCTCCACCAAATATAAGTTCATTATTTCGCATAAGGAACAATACATGCGGGTTCCCCATAAGGAAGAGTGACAGTGAGCAGTGACTGTAATTATATAGCAGACACAATGAAACGATTTCTGGAGTTAGCAAGTGGACAAGAGGTAACAGTTTCTTCACTAATCACGGGTGAACAAAAACACTTGTGACAGAAGTAATCACTGAATAATAACTCTACTTGTCGAGGTTGATTAATATAAATAATACATAACACTTTCACCTCACACTTGGAAGTTTCCAGTATGAAATATATCAATGTTCTTCCACGAAAAGTACATCGGTAAATATTACCCTTTTACCTCACACTTGGAAGTTTCCTGTTTGATATATATCAATGTTCCTCCTCGAAAATAACATCGGTAAATCACTTGGTGGTGCTAGCAGGCTGTGAAAGAAGGTACGGTAACTTTAAACATTGAACTACTTTACATTTAATGTTTCTTCGCAGTTCTACACTCCGTTGATTTCTCAGACGACTGAGGTAGTTCCTCTTCTTGTCAATACCGAATATCCCATAACACTGCCTTTTCTTGGCAAGTCTTAGACCACAATCATGAAACAACTTCGCAACACACCGTTATTATCACAGGCGGTATGTCTCTCTCTAAACGTATTGATGGAACATTTTATCACACCATTCTACACAAAAGGACTTGACCGACTTGAATCGACTTGAGAATGGTCGAGGACGGACCGAACGATCGTCCCTTCACCTTCTAGTGTGTGGTCTGGTCAACCTACACAAAAGGAGCTGAATATGTGGCACGAGGGATAGTAGTGACGTTACAAATAACTTCACGTTGCTAACCAAGCATCAGAGATGAATTGGTAATGATCGATAACATTTCAAACTTCATCTATGATTCTGTTCTCCAAAAATCACCGAGTGGAAGAAAATTTTGTCACCTTAAAGAGCATTCAATTCCCAATTACATTTAAATCCCTATTACTGGTTAAGAGCGGGTCTACCATGCCATTTATCTTGAGACTGGCAATATTAAAACAATATAGTTCTGGCCTGAACTACAGATCGATGTTAGCTAACTTTGTTCAACCGTTCCTCTTGCTTCTTCTCACACCTGACCCATTTACGGATGTTATTTCAGTCTCCC
>WNGS01169498.1:30057388-30099295 GCA_020271785.1 Procambarus virginalis
CCACACCTTCACCTCATCAATTCAAAACTCATGTGAATGCATAGTAAATACCACAATAAAACTCAATAAAATTATATAATCCGCAAATGCTACAGAAACTGTAGAGAAAAAGTGTATTATGTGCTTGCAGTTTTCACAGTATGCTGAAAAAATTTTCAGCATGATTATGAGGTATGACAGAACTAGCAAATATCCCCGTGGAAAGTCGAGGCTGAGTAGTTACGATGACCCTATTTTGTATTTACATTAAGGGATGAAGATACTTGTGTGTACAACTTTAAAGAATTAACAATATATTTCCCCAAGTCTTAGCAGCACTACTGCTTCATTTCCTACACCACGTCGTTCCTCTTCACACCTAACTTTGCTTCACCACGCGTTCCTCCTCACACCTAACTCTTGGCTTCACCACACCGTTCCTCCTCACACCATAACTATTGACTTCACCACACCGTCCACCTCACACCTAACTCTTGGCTTCACCACAGCCAAGAGTTGTGGATTCCTCTCAATTCCCTACACTACAGCTTTCTATTTAATTCCTCTCCCTTAACTACACTTAAACTCCCTCTACTTCCTGCCAAACCACTTGGGCTGGACGGTAGAGCGACGTGTCGCGTCATGCAGGTCGGCGTTCAATCCCGACCGTTGAATAGTGGTTGACACCATTCCTTCCCCCCGTCCCATCCCAAATCCATATCCTGACCCCCTTACCAGTGCTATATAGTTGTAATGGCTTGAGTGAGACTTTCCCCTGATAATTCCCTCCCTCATACCCCACCACTTGGCGCTCTCTCTCCTTCATAAATTAACTACTTAACCATCTAAGTCACTTCCAAACAAATGTTCTTTGTAGTCGAACACAGCAATTTCGATGCTCGTATCTTCCAAAATACCTTTAGTTCACACATGTTGTCAACCTGAATTACAATCTTTTGTGTTTTTATTTTTAAAATGTACCGGAAATCTAGTGTTTAAGGCAGCGAAAATTTTAAGGAGGAAAATATTTTCTCCGCTTGGAGGGTCAGGGAACGACATTCCCTGAGAATTAAGCATCAATAACGATGCTCATTAACATGTCAGTGGTATTAACAATGTCATGGTATTAACAATGCCCGTGGTATTACAATGCCCGTGGTATTAACAATGTCAGTGGTATTAACAATGTCAGTGGTATTAACAATGTCAGTGGTATTAACAATGCCCGTGGTATTAACAGTGCCAGTGGCATTAACAATGTCAGTGGTATTAACAATGTCAGTGGTATTAAGTCAGTGGTATTTTAGTAAGATCGAGACCATGAATGTGGCAAGCGAAGAGGTCAGACAATGACCTCCTATATACATGTCCCTAAACATCAAGATCACGTACAGACACTGGCAGTCATAGATTAAACATCAAGTACAGTCAATGGTAGTTCTTTATTAAGGATCACGTACAGTCACTGGCAGTCCTAGATTAAAGTAAACTGGAAGCTTCCCTGAGGACAGTTGTTATCAGAGGCTTCTGCAAGAAGAAAGTCGTATTATAGGGTCCAGACAAGGAGGTCAAACTTTATTAAAAAACAATGCCTCATTTTTATAGATTTTTTACAGATTTATGGAACAAATAGAGGTTGAAAATGTATGATAATATCAGAAAAGAATTGCTTCGCTTCCTGTCTTAACAAAAATTGAGAAGTTGGAAGCTGTCAGAACTTGCGCTTTCAATCAACATCTGGAAAAATGGAGGAGAATTGACGAAAGTTCTTCCTCATTCATTCAGAAGAGGCGTCAGTGAAGTAAAGTTCTTGGAGTTTGAAAAAATACTATTGTCCAACTTCTTTAAGAATAAAATAGCCATATAAGACATGCAAAATAATTCGTTGATTAAAATCTTTTGGCTACTTTTCTCTTACAGGACATACGCTCGAATAGAAATTAGTCAACATCGTAAGCGAGCGTTGATTTGACACTATTCTAAGCTTACCGTCTCGGTATTACTAGTGATCTGGAGAGAAATATGTACTCAAAGCTGCCGTATGAATGTTAGCAATGTACCATAGACTATGTAAATTTTGTGTGAATAAAAGTAATAATAGTGTTATTTGTTTGTATAATGTCTAAATTATACAATAAAAGGGAGACCACGTCCAGTTAAGTCACTGGGGATTTTTAGCATCAGAGTAGTGAATAAAATCATTCAAGATTGTCTTTTAGGCATCTGTAAATAAATATTTTTACTTTTTTATGAAATTAACAAGGTACAAAACAGGAGAGTAATATTTTATGTAGGGTATAAAGTTCTTTACGATCCCCCCAGAAATTTTGCAGAAACCACAGCTGCACTTTATATGCACATGCGCAAAGAAATAAAATTAACGTGATGAATGTATTAGAAAATCTATAAGGGCCATGAGGGTCCTTTACTCCTATAGGCTGGACATTTTCCTTCTGGATTACAATACTGAAGAGCTTAAAAAAAGCAAACTGACGGCCTTAGGTTTCTTTTTGCGTCAGTCATCCTTAAACCGTAATTCTAGAGAATGCTATGATCTTTTTCCCCAGGGTAATTTTTCCCATTTTTAAGGAGTCCCACAGCTGAGTGGAAAGCACTTCGGATTCGTAGTCCTGAGGTTCCGGGTTCGATACCCGGTTGAGGCTGAATCAAATGGGCAGAATTTCTTTCACCCAGATGCCTCTGATACCTAGCAGTAAATAGGTACCTGGGAGTTAGACAGCTGCTACAGGCTGCTTCATGGGAGTGTGTAACAAAAAGGAGGCCTGGTCGTGGACCGGGCCGCTGGGGCGCTAGGCCCGGAAATCATCTCAAGATAACCTCAAGATAATCCTCAAGATAGGGTTCCTGGGTCTCAGAACTTACAGGGATAAAAATGTATTGGTTGGCGATGACCTCTTAATTTACTTGGATGCCTGACCTGTGATGAAGATGGTGTTGGTGTCAGGTAGGGAGGAAAAATGTGTGTGTGGTGTGGTCCATGTGTGGTACAGCACCAGCTGTATTCCATTTTTCTATGCATGTAATTTAGATTCATCTGGGTGACCAACACGTTTGAGAAACTTACCGGACATCAGAAAATAGTGTTCCCTTTCTGCTAGACACTGGGCGGTGGTCAGAGTATTGTTGATATCGTTGACCTCATTCCCCAAGATTGCAACTTTGTTGAATTGTCTGAATGTCTATTGCAATTGGTCTGTGTAACCTAGTTATACAAGTATTTGTCTGTACGTCTGGTAACATACTGCAAGTGTAAATGAAGAAATGTAAATGTCTATTGCTCAGAATGTTCGGTAATTGCTTATTGTTTGTCATGTATATATATATATATATATATATATATATATATATATATATATATATATATATATATATATATATATATATATATATGAGCACGTTGTACTGAACGGGGTGAGAATAGGTTGAGCTACCTTATCCCTATGTGAGTATTTATACCTCAATAATCTGAATTCAATTCAATATCAACTTCAATATTACTCCATTGTGTCGTTTGTGCCATCTCCCAAAATGCCTGAGTGCCTTCAATGTAGATCATGTAATTCATATACGATGGATTCTGCTTCACCACAAGTAGACTTGCACGTAGTGAGGAGTGTGGCTGCAAAGTAGGATGTCGCTTTGAATAAGTTATGTGCTCTGAGGAGTGTACTTGTTGCAGAGATCGGAAATGACCAAAATAAATCCGCGACATGCCGAGTACTATCAGCTTTCTGGTGAAAGTAATCACAAGATGTTGGTTCCGTTTCAAGCAATGTTGCAGTTACATTTTTTGCACGATGCATCTGTCCGAAAGCGACTTCTGGTTTTCTTTCGATGTTGCTGGTATGAGTACAGGTGCTTCAAAGTAATACAATTCAGTGATGCATTATATAAGGGTAGAGTCGTGATCCCCGTCTTAACCTACAAGAGCTTCGAGTAAGATTTCCTTGACACGTTCATCCGGCACCATTGAAGAAAATAGGATGACTGGTACGATACTTTGGAAAGTTATGAGACTTTCAAGGCAACTGCAGATTGGTTTGCTTACTATCTGTGTCATGAAGACGATGACTGAGGACTAGCATGGACTTTAATTGACAATCGTGCTTACCAATATTTGGGGTTGGTATGGGAAGGAGAACATCTCGAAAAGTAAGTTAAATCTGGGGAAGGGCTGAGCCCCTTGGCGAGGTAGAGCAGAGATTCATCGTGAGCATCAATGACAGTAATTGTGTCGTTCATCCTCTTTCGACATAAATATTATGTCGAAAGAGGATGTACAAAAATAGTCAATATTAACACATCCATCTCAACTGTAGCAGCCACTTCCTGGAGAGCTCCTTGCAGACTATTGGACATGGGATAGAAAATTAGTTGAACATCGGGCAAGAAGGTTTTTTCATTAATTACGATACCTAAGTAATAGAACATTTTTTTTTGCATCCGAAAGGATTTCGCGGGAAGTCTTGATGTACTCCATTATGCAATACCTTCCTGACGCCCTCAAATAGGAAATATGAAGAGCCATGAAGACATTCATCATCCAAATAACATTCATTGAGTTCATTTGACAGGCTTTAGATTTCACGAATTTCGGAGCTGAGAAGCAAAGATAAGGTGATCACTGCTGAATACCTTCGAGAAGGTTTATGTTGTGTTAAATAACAAACTTTGGACCATCTCTGCAGCATGTCTGATGGAAGGATAATGGAAGGGGAGAAGAAATTATGATAAACAGTACTAAGCACAGATTCACTTCTGATAGATTGAAAGCGTTCTTAAAATCCCGTTTGATATGGGCTTTTGTGGTCTGTAAATATAGCAATGTAAGCTCGTGCTACATGGGCATCCGTTTGCTATCTACTGGGATAGCAAAATTGAGCTGATTATGTTTTGAAAAGTTTGATTCATCCTGGAATTTGGAACAGCGATGGGGTCTTCTTACTCAGTGTGAGTGGGACTCACACTGAGTAAGTGTCTCTGGAACATCATCAGTCACGCACAAGCTGGTGTATCACGTGACATGAACAACAACGCCCAGTGTCAGGTTGAGTACTTAATGTACTGATGTCTTACGTGAAACCACCTTTTTTAGGGAACGGAGATTCTTTAAACACGAATGATTCGATCCTGGAATCTTTGATGGATCACTGACTTCAGATAGCTTTGATGTTTAGCCTAAAGGATCTGCGCTACTGAAGTCCCTGAGAACGATTGTGTCCTCGCTTGTGGTAACTGCTGAGAGACACCAGTAGCCACCACCCTGGAACAATAAAGTTGACGGCGTGTGATGTGAGAAACACCAGTAGCCACCACCCTGGAACAATAAAGATGAAGACGTGTGATGTGAGAAACACCAGTAGCCACCACCCTGGAACAATAAAGTTGACGGCGTGTGAAGTGAGAAACACCAGTAGCCACCACCCTGGAACAATAAAGTTGACGGCGTGTGAAGTGAGAAACACCGGTTACCACCATGGAAAATTGGAGATGACGGGCTGGAATTCAGACTGGCTTGCCACGGAAAGTCGAGTCTTGGAGATGCAACTATTGTTCTCAAGAAGAGAGTCCTCCAAGGAAGATGTCTTCCCTGCTGCTATTCACCAAGTTTCCGAGTCCATTACAAAGGAATTTGTATGAAAAGAATTTCTTCCCAAGTAAAATTAGAGAGCATTTGTATGTTAAACTTTATGATAGAATCCTTGCAATGAATTCAATGAGTGTGTGTGTGTACAATGGGTGTTGTTGTCACACTGTGTGTACAGTGAGTGTTGTTAGTGTCACACTGTGTGTACAATGGGTGTTGTTAGTGTTACACTGTGTGTACAGTGGGTGTTGGCACTGTCACACTGCGTGTCGCCAAAATAAATTTAGACACTAGTTTCTATTACATTCTTGTTTTTTTAAGATTAAAACGATTATTTCGTACTTCGTAGAACTAAAAATTATATCATTACGAAATTTGTTCGGTCCAGAGGTGTGGTACGACACTAGTATTTCTCATTTTCTGAACAAAATTGAGAAGTAAAAGTTGGAGCAAACCCCAGGAAGCAACAGCAGCATATAGAGTAGATATTAAAGGTAAATACACCAAGATGGGCCGAGGCTGCTGCTGGGTCATCACATGATCGGGAAAGAAAGAATTTCACCATCAGTTTTTCTGCCTTTTATTTTGGACACAGTTACCTGTCTTAATGAATTTTATATATATATATATATATATATATATATATATATATATATATATATATATATATATATATATATATATATATAGGACACAGATGTAATCATTAATTAGAGGATGCAAAATGTATAAACAATATACTAAGTAGATGATATAGCTAGGAGGAGCGTTACATAAGATACATCCCATCCTACAAAATTTAAAGTTTCAATACTATTGAAACCTGCAATCAAAGCAAACTTCATTCTGGCATAGTAAAGTACATATAGGCACTCAATTGATCATAAGATTGCACGTGTTAAATCATTATAATGTTTATTTAGGCCTAGGACAGATTTGGATTGGTTAATAGTAAATTTTTTCCGTTTTAATATGTTATTGAATATTCATTTATTTCACAGCATAGAGTTTCTTTGGATACATCAGTCAATATTTAATACATTCTATCCTTAGTTAACATAAGGACTATAAGTTTGGAACGATGAGTTGGTTACGTGAGTCATAAAACTAGTAACGTCAACAGCGTTTTCTAGTCTGCTGCTGTATTTTCTCTTCGTCCCTCACCACAAACATTATCTCTATCCCACACAATGCTGCACTCCACCAAAATTCTAAAATAAAAGGAATTTTTGGTAGCTGGACAGTCTAGCGTGATGCCGGTTTAAATTCGTTACAATATGTATCGCTTGGTGTTAAATAAATTCCATTTGGCTCGCTTGAAATATCCTAAATGTAAATACTGTGGACAAAATGTATTATATTACATTTGTGATGGAATTAATAATGTTATTCTTAGATCCGATGTCAAAATAACCGATGGGGTGAGTTGACAGGTGCAGTGTCAAAAGAGACAGCTGCAGAGTGTCAAGAGATACAAGTGCAGTGTGTCAGGAGAGGCAGCGGCAGTGTGTCAAGAGAAACAGGTACAGTGTGTCTAGAGAGAGAGAGTCCTGCTTTGTTGCAAGGAGTGAGAAGTGGATGACTTTGAAGGAGTGGATTGTGAGTGTCCTAGAGGTGAATGATTGTTACAAATTGACGGTGGAATTTCTGGAAAGCGTGGTGGTGAGTTTCCTGGAAGAAGTGAATGGCGGGTTGTCCTGGAAAAAATGATTGGATGGTAATATAAAATGTGTGGTTAATGGTTGTCTAAGAAGAAGTGGTTGGGGCATGTCTTAGAATAAATGGTTGGTGTATGTCTCTCAAGGGTATTTGAGAGTTGCCATACAAGGAGTGTGTGAGATGGATGTCCAGCGAGAGGTTGGTAGTGGGTGTCCTAGAATCAGTAGGTCACGAGAGTCCTACAAAAATTGCGTGGTGAGTATGCTAGGAGGAGTGGGTTGTACGGGTCCTACAAAGAGTGGATGGGGGATGTCCTGGTATAAATAATGGGACTCCTTGAGTGAGTGGCACATGAATGGCCGAGGAGAAGCGAGTGACTGTAAGGCTGGTATGAGAACCGATCAATAACTTGAGTATATCTGGGGTTTTAGAACTGGAGGTCTCCAGGCGTGATAAGACGAACACTCTCCTTTGAATTCTCTGGTAATATCAGGCAGCCAAGGCTTTGTTGGTGGCTTCCGTCAGAACAATGTTATCTCCCTCCACATGTGTTTGGAATAGTACTTTTAGGTGACAATTGAATGTATCTTGCTACTAATGTGAACAAAGTGTTTAATATTTTTTAATAAAATTAATATTTTAATGACGTTTTTGAAACATATTTTAACCAATATTGGCATTACCTTCCTGGCATTAGTGTCATTATCAACCACAATATAATTTTTTTATTTAATATTATTTATTATTGAATCAATAGTCCAGGACGGACCGAAAATCGTTGTTTCTTTATTTTCTGATGAATGGGATGCATATCATTCAATGGTCTGTTCGAGGATCGACGTCAGACCATTTGGGCAAGCATCATTAAACTTTGCAGGATTAGTGGAGATATTATTGGAGGTGGCATATGCGGGTCGGGGTCATACCAGCGCCCTCCTGAAGGGAAAGAAGCTACACCAGTCCCCTTCCTTCACGAATTGTGTTATTGTGAAATGTTCAGCGCCGAACCCGTAGACTTTACCTTTTTAAGAATGTGATTTTTAACATCATGTATCTAGTTTTTTTTCACACACTCTGCACTCCCCTTCATACAGTCTAGGGAATCTGCACGAATGCAGATGTACCTAAATGTATAATTACAAAAAAAGAATTGAGCTATTATTTCGTAAACGTTTGTTCCGATTACTCGGAGAGTTATCATCAGATAGATATTGAGTGTTACGATATTGATATTGAGTGCTGCAGATACTGATGATGTGTTGCAGATACAGAGGCTGAGTGTTGCGGATATAGAAGACAAATTTTGCAGATTCAGATGATGAGCGTTATAAATATAGTTACATTTTCGGATACATTTTTAATTGTCACGAATTGACAAGCGTCAAATTTATGCTTTTGCTTAACCAGAAGCGTTCGAGCACAAGCTGCCCACATTAACTATTGAAGCTGATGTTCTTTTGACGGAGGAAACGTGAATATTACGTTGCATTTTACCTCATTTAAACAACTAAATTTTAACACAAGTCCTTTGCATGAGTAACAATCGGTGCATTAAGAATAAGGACATCTAGAACCACTAACGTATTGGTATGTCTCAGGTAACTTGAATACGAGTAAACTATGACAATTATTCATTAATTATGCTCTCTATACAATTAATCCATAATATACTACAACTGTTTTCACATGAAGCAGCTGAGTTGAATAATGCTTCTCTCTAGTCCGAGGAGGAAAAAATTCCTCTCTCACATGAGCTAATTTAGAGTTCAGTACATCTTAAACTGCTTGTCTCTATTCATAGCTATGACCAGGATACGCGGAGCTGGGTGATAAGGAGGGCTCCGACCGAGGTCCTGAGTCAAGGAGGCCGTGTGGTTTGATCAGGTGTCTGTTTGTCTCTCTTTCTATTTCACTCTCTCTGTGTTTGTGTCTCTGTCTGTCTGTCTGTCTGTCTGTCTGTCTGTCTGTCTCCCTTTCTCTCTCTCTCTCTCTCACTTTCTCACCACCTCAGCAACAAATAAACACTAATATTTTTTACTCGACTTTCTAGTCTCTGAACAATAAAATCCTAATATAAGCTGCATTATTGAGTACCAGCTAAGTGACCAACCATATAAAATTCAATGAAAATAAAGAGGTTTTGGTCCATTCTGAACCTTTATGAGGCGAGACTCATTAGGCCTAATAGTCTAAGTCGGTCTGAAACGTCATTTGTTTCCTTTCAGATGTGTTGGTTGAGAAATATATTTAATACCACGGTATTGTTATTCTCTTCTGAGAGGAGAACCACAATAAGGGTGTTGATAATAAATTACTTTATAATAAACCTTAAAATATTTCAAGATATGTCTGTTGCTAGTCACATATTAATTTAACACGTGTAAATTCTTTTATCAATCACGTATCTAATAAGTAGTTTGAAATTCTAATCTTTTGCCTTCGTGTCTCAGTAGGAAGGCGAAACAAGAAACATTTTTCGAGGTATTCAGCTGTGGAAGAGTTCAGATCATGCAGTGAGCACACCAGCTGTGAAACTCATGCTACTGACGTTTACCAGCCAAATTATACGTAATGGTCTCAGGAACAAATCCACAAGGGCCGTGACGAGGATTCGAACCTGCGTCCGGGAGCATCCCAGACACTGCCTTAATCGACTGAGCTACGACAGGGTTAAAAGGGTTGAAACCGAAGTTCTACTGAACTTACTGGATCCCGTAGCCTCTCCGAGGCACAAACAGTTTGTGAGGTTTGTGCCTCGGAGAGGCTGCAGGATCCAGTAAGTTCAGCAGAACTTCGGTTTCAACCCTTTTTACCCTGTCGTAGCTCAGTCGATTAAGGCAGTGTCTGGGATGCTCCCGGACGCAGGTTCGAATCCTCGTCAACGGCCCTTGTGGATTTGTTCATTTGATGCATCACGTTAGTGTGATCTCTGTGTGTGATAATGGTCCCAGTACCCTAAGCAAAACGTGCTCTACGTTGAGTGTGTGTTGGGGAAGGGGAGAAGACGATGTGTCGAGTGAGATTTTGTGTGTTTTTCTTCTCGTGGAGATGAAGCTTCTGATGTTACTGTTACATCTGCTTGCAGTGGTGATCATGATGAATCTGTTTGTGGTTCGCGTTTCTTGAGAGTTTGTTAAACTTACAAAGTTGCTCTTACATTTTGCTTTAACAAAAAAGTGGGTGTTGCTTTTGTATTTATTATTCTTTAATATAGTCATGGTAATGTTACTGCTTCTGCTATTCTTACACACACCCCAAAACCACTGTGCTGTCTTTATCTGTCAGGGGCCTTGAGTCATAGCCAAGCTAGTTCACTAATGAAAATTTTGTCCATATAATACAAGATTAGCACTTGGGCGTTTAATCAAATATTGAAACCACACGAGGGACTGATCTAGTATCTCTCTGGGATCCTTAGATTAATGCCCAACCCACTCACCCACGATGAACTATAAGTATAACAACCATAAATACTACTGAACATACAGGGAGCGTGGAAGGCATCCAGCTGAAACCCACAACCCATGATCTGCAGGTAACCCATAGTGGTAAGACTGACTGTTTACCGAGTGGGAAATTGGGCCATTATAGTTCAAATTGGAAAAGTGACAAAACGCTTGTGAATATGTTCGCCATAAAAGAGACAATGTCAGAAAGTTTGTTAGATGTTCCTCAGTGCTCGATAGTTTATATTTTGACGTACAGTCAGTCGAGAATGAGTTGAAAATGATGAAGAAATGGTGATTATGAGAGCTGACTTCTGAGTCGAGAATCCCTCTCTATTTAGCTCTGGGTTTTGTGACCAGTTACGTTAAGTTTGGTGTGTTCAGTAATCTTTTTTTCTTCAAAGGATTGGAATTTTATTAGTAAATGACTTAATGAAGGTAATAATGCTCTCATGAATATTGATACATTCATGATTGCTGGACGCAGAAAATAAGGTGAGGTGAGATGCGTCTTTTCATTGTTACTAAAGTAATACGAAAACAGGGAGCTAATAGGCAAATGTTGAGTCTACTTGTGTTTTCCTGCGTCCAAAAATGTTGGAGAAACAGAGAAAGTGAAATGTTTCAAGTGACAGGCCAGAGTGTTGCACAGTGTTAGGGCACAGAGTGTTGCACAGTGTTAGGGCACAGTGTTGCACAGTGTTAGGATACAGAGTGTTGCACAGTGTTAGGATACAGAGTGTTGCACAGTGTTAGGCCACAGAGTGTTGCACAGTGTTAGGGCACAGAGTGTTGGACAGTGTTAGGGCACAGTGTTGCACAGTGTTAGGATACAGAGTGTTGCACAGTGTTAGGATACAGAGTGTTGCACAGTGTTAGGCCACAGAGTGTTGCACAGTGTTAGGCCACAGAGTGTTGCACAGTGTTAGGGTACAGAGTGTTGCACAGTGTTAGGATACAAAGTGTTGCACAGGGTTAGGGCACAGAGTGTTGCACAGTGTTTGGGCACAGTGTGCTGCTCAGTAATGAGTCACATACTGTGGGACTGTGCCAGGGTACATTGTGTGGCTGATTGAATGTAAGAATGTGAACGAAAAGCGGTTGTCAGCTAGTGAGGTTGGCTACTTACCTGAATAAACGTCTGGTGAAACTTTTATGTATGCACCTGTGTAGCTTTATTTACACGTTATTAAAGACAGGTAGAAGCTGGAATATCATTCCATCACGGTCGTACTACAATACATTACAATAACTTTTATAACAGTATTTTAGCTTTAAAAACATACAATGCAATAGTTGTACTATCATATATTGCGATAGTTGTACATGCACACATTCCCATAGTTTAATTGATCACTGTCAATAGTTTAGCTAGTAAACGTTTCGCTAGTTTTGGTTCCAAAAATTTCTAAAGATTTTTCTAACGCACACTTTGTGATAGTTTTACTCTCGCATACTGTGGAAAATCTCCAGGGAACTCCAGGGACTGTTTCCACCTTCGTTGGGAACGTGTGTCAACATGATCAAAACTGGCTGACTGTAATCTTCGACTAACCTTGAAAAGGCCAAAAATATAGTTTTCCTTCATTTGATCTCGAGTCGTTGCACGAACTCCACTGCAGTCGTCAGCGCCCTGATGCAGTTCTTATGATGTGAACCGACATAGAAACACGCACACACAGTTTCATTGCCATACAAATAAACGAGAAAAGCAAGATATATATATATATATATATATATATATATATATATATATATATATATATATATATATATATATATATATATACAGAAGGCCTCCTGGAGGCCTCCTGCCTCCAGGAGGCCCTGGAGGCAGGGTATGGAGGTCCTGCCTCCAAGCCCCTAAGCATGTCCAGTACTATAACCACAATGTAACAGACAACAAAAGTATTGGGAAGTTGTCTGACTTGTAACCCCAATACCCGAGAGCGCTCGTGACGATTTGGACACAGGAGATATTTCAATAAATCACTTCAACATGCTAGGAACGCAGTAGCATCAATTGTTTAAAGCCATGCTAAGTTTAGTCACTTGTCATAGATCATTAATCACATTTATGACAAAACCAAAAAGGCGCTTACAATCAGGTAATTTTCATGAATATACACTGCTTTTAAGTGTTATATGAGATAATACGAAATCAGAATATGAATATAAGTATGTTTGTATTTTGGGGAGCAGGTCTTTACTGCATCAAAGCTAGTGGTACCGATTTCGTTTGCTACAGTAGGACAGAAACGGCTGGTCGAGTTTCCTTTCATCCAGCGGTGGAGACCCGGGAGGTAAGCAATTACTGTGTGTTACATCCTGGAGAAGGTCTGTAGTTGGCCTACGGGAGACGTCAACAAGCCTCAGTACTGGCTCCCTCACCCTGCCATCGGGACTCCCAACGTGTTTCTGTTAACGTGAGGTTGGCCTGGAACACCATAACAGCTCGTGAAATAGCTGTCGAAGTCTGTGGGTATAATGAGGGTGTTTACTTACAGATGCTGGGATTTTGATCAGTAAGATATATAGTAATACTTAAGTAAGTCTGTAAGACAAATTTGGAATTAACTAATGGCTTCCACCTATAAAAGTTCCTTCCCGACGAAAAAATTTACTAGAATTTTAAAATCCAGCGTTGCTACATTTTCTTATAAACTTTAAGCTTTTTTATTCTCCCAGTTCTGATGCTCCCCATGCAGTCCCGACGCCGAAGGGGGTAAGACAATCGCCTGGCGTTTCGAGTGCGCTTTGGCCTGGGTTCGTATCCTGGTTGGGGAGAATTTACTGGGATTCAGTCCTTAACTGTAGCCTCTGTTCACCCAGCAGGGAATGGGTACCTGGTTGCTAGACAATTTGTCGGGTTGTATTCCAGGGAAAATTAGGATTAAGGACTCGGCCGAAAAGCTGTGCGTGATAGTGGCTGTACAAGAATGTGTGAACTATTGTATATTTAAATAAATACGAATACAAAAATACTCTCTGGTTGTATCATTATTCTCTTTCCTTGGAATATTTTCTCATCGCCACGATGGTACCTCTGTCAATATTCACTAGTGTTCTTGTAAATAAATTCCTTTTATCTCTAAAATATATATACTCACCAGTTTGATGCTAGCTGTATTGACTGTATCCATACAGAATTCTTACTCACCAGTGTATTCTCAGTCATAATTACTGTTGTGTATGTTTATCCTCAGTTACGACGCTCGGGGCGGCAACCTGTCAGCGGGCTCGGGTCGAGTGCATGGCAGTAATCTGGGCCCGCGCTCCAAGTGAGTGTAGCGTGATGTGGTATTGTGGTATTGTCTCTTTATGTGGTATTGTAGTCTTTGTGGCGCTCTCAGCGTGAATACGTAATATTGGCACCTTTCATAATGGTATAGTGTGCAGACTCACACTGGTATAGCCTCCCACAACCCACTGCCAACCTCTCAACAAGATCCCACTTCCCACACACACACACATGGTCTCTTTCCTTTAAGGTTTGTGTTGCTGGAGAAGGAGAGTTACCTGCGCGTGGGGTCCGGACAGGACCCAGCCAGCTTCATACCGGTGTTTCCCGGGTACCTGGAGCTGAGCCACATCACCAGGGCTGACAATGGCAGCTTTAGCTGCAGAGTTGACTTCCTCAACTCCCCCACCCAGACCCACAGACTACATCTAACCGTCTACGGTAGGTCAAACATCCACTGCATTAATCGATATGTATAAGAGGGAATGTCTGTTTGTCCAAAGTTGAGGCCATACACTTTGAGCTAACCTCGCCCAACTTTGTAGGGGGAATGGTCTGGGGTGCAGGACGGATATAGGGTGTTCGGGCTCAACAGAATTTACGCGGAAACAGCGTGCCAGGGTCACATTTTAACCTCAACGACGACTTTTGGCACTGCCTGCTGGCTACCCCCTCGCTAAATATTATGAAAACAAAAACAAAATAAAAATCATATAGTAAAATACACAATCGTTTATTGATCTCGGGAATATGAACATAAATTTTCTGCTATTGATACTTTGGCCGTATTAGCATAAAGGTAGATAAGAGGAGGCGGATGCAAAATGGGGGAAGAAGGATGACGTTTGGACGGGAGGAAAGTAACGAAGAGGGGGGGAGTTGGGGGTGTCGGGTGGGAGCGGAGCATCCCCGGCCCTGCCAGGTTCCCCTCCTAGTGTGTGTGTGTGCGTGTGCGTGTGCGTGTATGTGTATAGTGGAAATGCAGGCTCGAGAACGTGCTGTAGTCCTGGAATGCGTCTGTGCTACTGAACAAGAGTTTGGAAGCTCTTAGAGTTCAGGCGTGGTAGAGTGCAGATGGCAGGAACGTCGGAGTGCTGGATTACGAGCTCGCTAGAGGTCAGGGGGTTAACAAGTACGAGCATACTGGAGTACAGTCTTGCTGGAGTACGAGCTTGCTGCGTACAGGCGAGCTGAAGTATAAACTCGCTAGAGTATTTGCGTTCTTGAGTGCGGGCGTGCGAGACAAAGAAATGTAGCGAGCATCACAAGTCGGCCCGTCGATAAAGGGCACTCGACTCACACACTCCAGCTTCGTCAAAAAGGCGCCCTCGGGTCGATTGTTCCTCAAGTGACATCCTGGAGATAGTCAATGATTGCCAGCTCTGACTCCCTCACTCGAACTCAGGGCTAAGGACTCAAGGCCCAGGGTTCAGGGCTCTTCGCTTAAGACTCCGAGCTCAGATATCATGGCACAGGGATCAGGAATCATCATCTTTCTTATGGTTCTTTTTCATTTTGGCTTCCCGAACGTCTCTTCCACTTTTCTTTCTTTAACCATTTGGACTGGACTGTGGAGCGACGATCTCGCTTCTTGCAGGTCAGCGTTCAATTCCCGACCGTCCAAGTGGCTGGCATACTTCCTTGCCTCTGTCCTATTATAAGTATTTATCCTCATACACCTTCCAAGTGTTATATAGTCTTAATTGCTCAGTGCTTTCTTCTGATAAATACCTCACCTTTATATCTCTGTCTCGTCTCTTCAGTCTCAAGGTCATCGCAACACTCTCCTCACCGACCTTCTTATCAAGAGTTTCCGGAAAATGTAAACTTGTAAACATTTTCTTTTTATTGAAGACCGTATGAGAATACTTAGGTCTTTCTGGAGAGGTCAACGCTTCAGGCTTGATTACTCATCCGAGTGGCAGAGCGACTCCTTCTGGTTTCATTACTCATGCTAGTGATGGAAGGAACTTCAATCAACTGGTTTGATTACTCTACGTGTGGTGAAGGGGTCTCACTCGTCTCTTTTCATTACTCAACGAGTGATGAAGAGATTTTTCACTCTCTTTCCTGCTTAGTTAAGAAAAACATGGGCAACAGAGAAAAGAAATGGAAGTTTAATTTACCATCAGATTGGATACAATCTATTGCATGTACTTTGAAGAGGATTGTGAATGATTAAATGAATAATGACACTGACAGAAGTTCGGCTTCGTGAAAAAAAGAGAGTTATAGTATGGCGCGTCGAGGCATTATGATCTTCATTATAGTGAACCCGAACTTGTAAATAGAGATATAATAACGGGCACAGCCGTATAGTGAAGAGGTAAAAACAATCTTGTATGATGTGTCTTTTTGCCCCACGCAGGAATTATTAAGAATTTATTACATTTGACTGACAGTGGATTTCAGATTAGCCTTTCTGAACAAAATGTGTTCCACTAACTCCCTGATTTGGACGCTTTAATGCAAAGATGCATCACCCACGTATTAGACATACAATTAAAGGTGCCAGAGGAGCTAAACCGTCATAGCTTAATCTAACCTAATCTGGAGCAAACTGTTGGAGATGGGTTCCGCCACAAGATCTGTTGGGGATCCGTTCTGCCACAAGTAACTTGATTTGTTCTGGGAATGACGGCCGTCATCATCTCTCTCCAGATGTCTGCAATCAGAATGAATTAAGGGTTTCCTTTGAAAAAAAAAAAACTACGTGAAAGAACTGTTAAGTAATGATAAGTTTAGAGAGACTCAAGTCTAGCTGCTTCATCATTACCTCTCATTCTTTTGGGTCCCCTGACATGTTATCTTTAAAAGCTTCTTTATGTTTACCTTTATGTTTATGTTCAAAAGTTTAATGTTTATGTTCAATAGTTTACCTCTCCATGTTTATTTCCCCCGGGGGTTCCTTGTTTCTCCAGTCTATCTTCAATGGTTGAAGAATCTCATGATTAGAAGTCGGGATTCATTCCAACAGGTGACAGAGGCTTTCTTAGCTGTTATAATAGTTCATGCTATGTTGTTTCTGTCATACTCCTGTCTTGGCCTTCTGAATGGAGGGTTACATATAATTGCAACTACTACTATCTTTAGTCCTCCCATTATCATGGTATTGTCATGTAATCTATGAAGCATTCACAGCCGGCGAAATCCATCTCTTCGAAAGTCCAGTCCTGTCTTGTCCTTATTGCCACTCCTCCTGCTTCCCTTCTTATCTCTCTTTCCTTATTACAGAGGAATCCAAAGAAAACATCGCTTTTGATTTGACATCTGAATGTTTTCTTCCAGTGCTATTATATCTGGGTTATTTTCTTGTGCTATTTCCCAAAATTCACTTGCTTAATTTGAAGCGCCATCTATGATTGAGTAAATAGTTTTGTACGTGTGTCATAAGCAGAAGATGGTACAATATCCGCTGTTAGTGTAGGTTGGTGAAGTGTGCAGTGTTGCATGTGGTTAGTGCAGTGAACAGTGTTCTTTGGTGGTGGTTAGTGCAGTGAACAGTGTTCTTTGGTGGTGGTTAGTGCAGTGAACGGTGTTCTTTGGTGGTGGTTAGTGCAGTGAACAGTGTTCTTTGGTGGTGGTTAGTGCAGTGAACGGTGTTCTTTGGTGGTGGTTAGTGCAGTGAGCAGTGTTCTTTGGTGGTGGGTAGTGCAGTGAGCAGTGTTCTTTGGCGATGGGTAGTGTAGTGAGGACTGTAACCAGTTACGGTGAGAGTTTATGTGATAACTGTTTCTGAATGTAGCTTGCTGATGTAACTGGATACTGAAACAGTTTGACACAGTTGTCATGGGGAACTTAGCAACAGTGTTACACAGTTGTCATAGGGAACTTGGCAACAGTGTGACACACTTGTCATAGGGAACCTGGCAACAGTGTGACACAGTTATCATAGGGAACCTGTTACAGCTGCGGCCAACTGCTGCCAACAGCCTGGCAAGGGTATTCTCCGCGCCTCTCACGTCTCTCTCCTGACACCTGCCTCTGCCTTCTGTTCAGCTCGACTCAGAGTTTCCTCTTACAAGACAACTCAATTTCCAACTCAGCACTTCAAGACATTCCATTTCGGCGTATCACTCATAAAAAAAAGGTTGCAGAAATGGTAAATATTAATGAGAATAATTACTTTATAGACAATACAGTAGTAATTAACAGATAATTATGTATTTACATCATGGCTAAACTAACTCTGAACTAACCATTCAAAACCTATATATATATAAAACTTGTCCATCTACCGGTTATACATATAATGCAAAAAGAAAGAAAAACTAGTCAATGAACGTAATTTGTGTTTATTAATAAAAAATTTTCGTGCATTTATTGGCTGCGAAAACGCAGGTCACCAAGCTTTCTACTCAGCCATCTGTGTCGTCTAGTATCTCTGCTTGCCATGGACACACCTCCCAACTCTAGCCAATCACTCCTTATGGCGCTATGATCACTCTCGTTAGCTCTCGGTGTTCGAGTACCCCGTCTGGTACAATATGATCACTCCCTACACATGATATTCACACCGTATCATGACTACGCCACCAACTATTATTGACACATGATATATCTACCACCGTCTTATGCTGCCACCGGTGCATGACACTACCATCTCCTTATTCTGCCACCGCTTCCTACCACCACCATCACTTGACACCGCTAAATGCTCACTACAGTAACCACTTGCAGTATTAAGCGTTAAGCACATATCATTGTACATATATAGGTCTTTAATTTTGTGCAATTTCAGGCATTATATTGCCTAATCCTCTTTGTTCTTTCCTTACTGCTTCATTCGCATAGCTTCCCTCGATGCATCTCCCTCTTTATTGATCCCTAATTATTACTTCTTCCTCTTGGGTAATCTTCACTTAATTCTCCCTGTTCCCTGGTAACTCTGTATTCTTGCCTGAGTCTGCCAGTCAAGCCTCACAATAGCCCTGGCAGCTCACTCAACAATTCTGTATGTGATTAACGCCAGCGGCGGGCACTAACTGCACCTGTATTACCCCCCTGTAATCCGCACAGGTGAACTTACCTTGCCTTTTTATCACAAGTTGTGTTGTGCCACTAAAGGTGACCGACCCTTCTCATACCATATGTTTTGCCTCCTGCTCCGACAACTTCCTCATGTTTTGTGCTATGGTATCTCACTGAGGCTCCCTGCAGAGGCATCCCAATGAGCCTCCCTGCTCAGGCATGCATCCCACTGAGGTTTCCTGCTCAGGCATACCACTGAGGCTCCCTGCTCAGGCATCCCACTGAAGCTCCCTGCTCAGGCATGCAAGTGAGGTTCCCTGTACAAGCATCTCTCTGAGGCTTCCTGCTCAGGCATCCCAGTGAGGCTCCAAGTTCCTGCAACCCATTGACGCTCCCTGCTCAGGCATCCCACAGAGGCTCCCTGCTCAGGCATCTCACGCACACTCACTGTGCAAGCATCTTACTGATGCTCCCTGCTCAAGCGTCTTCCTGGTGGTCCTTGTTCAGTCACCCTCTAAATGTTCACTACTCGAGCATCCTCCGTGATGCGCTCTCAGGCATCTTCCTCCGCAGGAATAGCCAGCCAAAGGTCGCTGTATATCGACGCCCTTGTAATAATTTATTTCCCAATGAAGTCGAGAGGGGAAGAGAGAACTCTGCAGCTGTCTGCTTTTGAAGTTATATATAAATATTAAACATAATCAGATGGTTGGGAATCTCAGAAGTAATGCTGGACCCGGATCGATCCGGCGGTGCGCGGGTCGATCCGGTGGCTAGGTCCCCCCCTCCCCCCCACACACACACTTCCTCTCCCATAACCCTTGACAACCCTTCCAGATGTTCTCCTACGTGAACTCCCTGCCTCCTCCCAACACACACACACACACACACACACTCTTCCCATTTCACATCTCTCCTTCCAGATACATACCCTTCCATCATAACTTCTCTCCCTGCTTGCACATGCCCTTTCCACCACCATTGTAACAAAAATGTTTCGCCAAACATCCCAGTGTCTGTGATCTTAACATACGTTTAGAAAATATGTATCTAAATTCACCATTATTTAAATTCATGTCAAAGTCGACAGACTCGGGGGGGGGGGGGGTTGTACAACACATTCAGACTTCGTGAAGGAAGGGCACCAGGACCCCAACTTCAGGAGAGCACTGGGACAATCCTCAAACCCCCTATGTCACTCCCCGATGTTATCACCATTAATCCTGCAAAGTTTACTGAATCAAGCTCAAATCGTCTATTGTATATTGGTCTATTAAAAAAGACATTGAATGTCTATTAAAATAGACATTCTTATAGGTACAAATTGAGAGTTCCTTGTCACTATCCACACCGAACAAAAATGGTGGTAATATTTCCAGGATTCATGTATTAGCTTCACACCCCAGGAAGCATGCAGTTGGAAATTTTTACAAGACTTGAAAATTCCCAGATATTTCTGTTGGGGTTGGTGACGTTGACTTCCTTGTAGTAGAATAACAAGTTGTTTGTTTCAAACTGTTTATTTATCTTTATTATAAAAGCCAATCAGGTCGTTAATGAGCTTGACTGAAGAGAGCAGTTGTAGACCTCGTTGTGTTATTCTATACTTTTTTTTTTGGCATGGAAATGAGTTAATATTTTTTTTTTGCTCCCGTTTCCTTTGATGATTTTAAATTAACACAGGGGTAAAAAGCCATTAAAAAGCAATATATACAGTTAAATATTAGGAATTCAAAGTTAAATTATTCTTTGAAACTTACATTTTAATTAATACCACTCGCATCACCGTCAAGAATAACAAAAAACTGGAAAATACAATTAAATATATATATTATATATATATATATATATATATATATATATATATATATATATATATATATATATATTATATATATATATATATATATATATATATATATAGATACTATATATATATATATATATTTATATATATATATATAATATATATATAATATATATATATATATATGTCGTACCTAGTAGCCAGAACGCACTTCTCAGCCTACTATGCAGGCCCGATTTGCCTAATAAGCCAAGTTTTCATGAATTAATTGTTTTTCGACTACCTAACCTACTTAACCTAACCTAACCTAACTTTTTCGGCTACCTAACCTAACCTAACCTATAAAGATAGGTTAGGTTAGGTTAGGTAGGGTTGGTTAGGTTCGGTCATTTAACTACATTAATTTTTACTCTAATAAAAAAAATTGACCTCATACATAATGAAATGGGTAGCTTTATCATTTCATAAGAAAAAAAATGAGAGAAAATATATTAATTCATGAAAACTTGGTTTATTAGGCAAATCGGGCCTTGCATAGTAGCTGAGAAGTGCGTTCTGGCTACTAGGTACGACATATATATATATATATATATATATATATATATATATATATATATATATATATATATATATATATATGTCGTACCTAGTAGCCAGAACGCACTTGTCAGCCTACTATGCAAGGCCCGATTTGCGTAATAGGCCAAGTTTTCATGAATTAATTGTTTTTCGACTACCTAACCTACCTAACCTAACCTAACCTAACTTTTTCGGCTACCTAACCTAACCTAACCTATAAAGATAGGTTAGGTTAGGTTAGGTAGGGTTGGTTAGGTTCGGTCATATATCTACATTAATTTTAACTCCAATAAGAAAAAATTGACCTCATACATAATGAAATGGGTAACTTTATCATTTCATAAGAAAAAAATTTGAGAAAATATATTAATTCATGAAAACTTGGCTTATTAGGCAAATTGGGCCTTGCATAGTAGGCTGAGAAGTGCGTTCTGGCTACTAGGTACGACATATATATATTATATATATATATATATATATATATATATATATATATATATATATATATATATATATATATGAGATACATACGATTATTTTTCTCAAATCATATATTATGTACTTTAATCCCCACAAGCAAAATTAGGAGAGTACAATCATGTTCGCTCTCTAAAATCGTGTCGCAGAGAAACAATCTCCAATTGAGCCACTGATATGTTGTTATCTTGAGGTTATCTTGAGATGATTTCGGGGCTAAGCGTCCCTGCGGCCCAGTCCTCGACCAGGCCTCGTTTTCGTTACATATCCCCAGGAAGCAGCCCGTAGCAGCTGTCTAACTCCCAGGTACCTATTTACTGCTAGGTGAACAGGTTGATTGAAGTATTGATATAACCCTTGAATGACTAGTCAGTGAGCTGTGAAAGACTGAGGCGCTGAGAGCACTGTCTCCCTGACAGAACGGCCGTCGTCAGTGACAGTAGTTGACGGACGAGGTCACACCCTGACTCCAGGTCCAGGAGGACTCTACACAGCTGGACCTTTCAACCACACCAGTCCTCTCCTCCTCACCTGCAACGTCCTGGGAGGTCAGTACTCATGAGGGGGTCACCCTCACACTTATGTCCTTCACCCTCATACTGCTGTTATTCATCCTCACAATAATGTGAGCATGAATAACAACAGAGGGTTTTGTGTTCATAAAAGTATTTTTAAAGCAGTAATAAGCCAGCCACAATTAATAATGTTATTCATTCTCACATTCATGTTGTTCAGACTCACCAGAGTGCTCAATAAGAGCTTCGATAGATTGATTGATGACAATTAAGCCTCCCATGAGGTGGCACGGGCATGAGTAACCCGTAAGTGGTAGTCGTCAGCATGTGACTGAGCTCCGGGATCGGTGGTGAAGTGGTATTGGTCGTGTGTATGCCAGATGGAGGAGCCCTGATAACACAGGTTCGAATCCTGGTAGGGTATTCGAGTCATTTTAGTTGTATATGTGTGTGTGTGTGTGTGTGTGTGTATGTGTGTGTGTGTGTGTGTGTGTGTGTGTGTGTGTGTGTGTGTGTGTGTATGAGTATTTTAGTAAACATGACAGAAACAATGATTTTTTTTATTATGTCATACTGTATATAGAGAAGATTCACACGAATCTTCTCTATATTCATTATGATATTCTTCACCAAAATAATAAATGCAAGATGATGAGTGCGTGAATACTGTTGCATATTTTCAACCTGTCTGTTGTTGTTGTTAAAGATTCGCTACTTGGAACAAAATGTTTCAAGTAGCACGAGCTATGGTGAGCCCATAGTTCAACCTGTCGTTCCTCTCCCAAAGGGTGGCCGGCGCCTACAGTGGAGTGGCTCAGGGGAGGTAGAAGGCTGGTCAGCTCCACTGATAATGGCGGCGACGGGTCGGTGGGTAGCCGACTGTTCATCAGCTCTTTGAAAGCCGAGGACTATATGGCGGAGGTGACGTGTGTGGTGACCAACAACAACCTCACGGTGCCTCTCCACACCAGAGTCAGGATAGACATGAACGGTGAGTGAGATGTCCACAGCAGTTTGGTTTCAAAGAAAATTTTGGTGGAGAATTTCTGTTTCACAGTAATTTTGTTTAAGATGTTTTGTTTCATAGTAATTTTGGTGGAAAAGTTTTTTTTCCACAGTAATTTTGTAGGAGAAGTTTTATTTCACAGTAAATTTTGCTGGAGAAGCTTTTTTCACAATAATTTTGGCGGAGAAGTTTTGCTTCATAGTAATATTGGTGGAGAAGTTTTGTTTTACAGTTTTACAGTAAATTTTGCTGGAGAAGCTTTTTTCACAGTAATTTTGGTGGAGAAGTTTTGTTTCACAGTAATTTTGCAGAAGTTTTGTTTCACAGTATGTGTGAATGTTTTCTACGAGTATCTAAGTTATTTCAATAGTCAATTTCTCACCTGTAATATTAATTAGACCGTAAATATTTGCAGCATAAAATTTTCATTATATTATACATATTCCACGAAATTATTGAATATTGTTTACATATGTAATTCACTTTAGTTACTGAAGCCTCGATCACATACCACACATCGTCCTTACGTAGTCCTTACACAAGAACCATGAGTACTCACACTAGAGAAGGATTTCAGAGGCTCCTGACACACAACTGAGACTTAAACCTCCATATACATACTGGTACCGCAAGGAAGGTTTAAAGTCTCAGATGGGAACCAGTTCGGTTCCTTTTGGACAGCATCTATTATCTGCTTTTTTTGACGGTCTCAATGTTTGTCTCAAAACTATATATGAGAACGATAATGTATTAGAACATATACAGCATCCCAAAGCATGACAACATATAGCTTCTTTCTATCTGTGCTTCTGTCTTTGTCTCTGTCATAACTCTTGCTGTTCCTCTCTGTCTAAAACTCTTGCTTTCACTCTGTCTCTGTCTAAAACTCTTGCGCTCCCTCTGTCTCTGTCTCTCTGTATGTCTCTTTCTTTGTCTCTCTCTCGGCTAGTTTATATTTTACGAACTGGAGAGGAAGGAGGAGTAACTTTGGGAGTCGGGACGAATATTAATGGTAATTTATGTCGTCTGCAAAACAAGTTAAAATGGAACTGCATTTATTCCTTTGGATGTCTTGGGTCGACTTCAGCAATGATGTCTGGTAGGCGGAGCATCCCTGATGTTTGTTGAGGCGACTTCAGCTCTTGTGTTTGTTGAGGCGATCTCTGCTCTAGTGTTTGTTGAGGCGATCTCAGCTCTAGTGTTTGTTGAGGCGACCTCAGCTCTAGTGTTTGTTGAGGCGACCTCAGCTCTAGTGTTTGTTGAGGCGATCTCAGCTCTAGTGTTTGTTGAGGCGACCTCAGCTCTAGTGTTTGTTGAGGCGACCTCAGCTCTAGTGTTTGTTGAGGCGATCTCAGCTCTAATGTTTACTGGCCGACCTCAGACCGGGTTTTTACCGCTCGTTAGCAAAACTTTCTTCCCGCTTATTTTGCTAGAAAGAAAAACTTTAGTAAACAAATCGGGAATTTTATCACAAGTAATTTCCTGCGTAGCAGAGATTCGAAGATTGTTTCGGCTCATGAAAGATAATGAAGTTTTCAGGGGCCTGGGGCCAAATTCACGAAGCAGTTACGCAAGCACTTACGAACCTGTACATCTTTTCTCAATTTTTAAACGGCTTTATTTACAATTATTAAACAGTTAATGAGCTTCAAAGCACAAGGAGGCGGTTTATAACAATATCAACATATGATTGGGAGGTTTCATGCTTGTAAACAGTTTAATAAACGTTTAATAAACCAAAGCCGTCAAAGATTAAGGAAAGATGTACACGTTCGTAAGTGCTTGTGTAACTGCTTCGTGAATCTGGTCCCTAGACTACAGAGTCAGCGTTGGTGGTGGTGGTGGTACTGAAGGAATCACTTAACGGTGACCACTGAGACGTTAGGTCTAAATTCCCCACCTGTCAACCGACTTATATAAGGTTGTTTCCATATCTGTGGCAAATCTGGTGGCATTGTGGTGGTGGAAATTTAAGTTGGAATAAGGGTGTGTTAATGCTGTTATTGATGATAGTGTCGGACTGTTGGTGGTGGTGATACAGTAGTGTGGGAGTGGTAGTTCTGGTGGAATGGTAGTTTCTGAATGGTATTGTTGTTAACAGGAGTATGGAAGCGTTTGGTGGTGGTGTCACTGTGCAATGGTTTAATTCTCCTTCCCAACGTGGATGGCCCCCATATTAAATATCTCTATTTCTTGATGAAGTTGTTTTTGTTATTTTTTTCAATTTCTTTGATTTGGGTTTAGTGTTCATAAAACTATTTTTAAACCAGTAATAGGCGAGTCCAAATTACTCCCCCCCCCAACATTACCAAACAAATAACACGAATAACAGCCTCAATAATTAGGCAGTGACTTTAATTACAAAATCCCCACCTAAGCTACGACAGTAAAACTGTTTTTGATGCAGCTTTTACTGTTGGTGTAACTAGCGCGGGTACTGTTGTTGGCGCTGTTATGTGAATGTGTGTGGATCTGTTTAGCATGTTTGTTTTGGTCAAATTTATGAAAACAGTTTTTAATGCCTATTTACCATGGTTTGGAATGCAGATGAATATTCAGTTGATCTTTTGCTGACGATAATTTTGCGCTGATATTTTGATGGTGATGGTGTTTATTGTGAGAGTGAAAGAAGAAACGATTGCCGTTGCTATTTCAGTAGTTGTTGGAGTGGATGTATAGTGATGGTAATTGTTGTGGTAACGATTTTGGGTGAGGTTACTGGTTACAAGAAAGGTGTTTGAATTATTTGTAACTCTATTTTACAAGAGTTATATAAATATAGGGCCGTGGTATGGTGAGAATGACGGTGGTGGTGATATTATTTCGTAAAGTAAGATTAGTCTGTACTAGTATGATAAAGTTGCTAGAGTTACGATCTCGGTAAGGTAGAGGATTGATGATATACAAATGCTTATTTAAGAACATAAGAACATAAGCAACACAACACATAAGCAGCACAAAGAAAGATAACTGCAGAATGCCTATTGGGCCATTCAAGGCAGCTCCTATTTATAACCACCCAATCTCATTCATATACATGTCCAACCCACGTTTGAAACAATCGAGGGACCCCCACCTCCACCAAATATAAGTTCCTTATTTCGCATAAGGAACAATACATGCGGGTTCCCCATAAGGAAGGGTGACAGTGAGCAGTGACTGTAATTATATAGCAGAAACAATGAAACGATTTCTGGAGTTAGCAAGTGGACAAGAGGTAACAGTTTCTTCGCTAATCACGGGTGAACAAAAACACTTGTGACAGAAGTAATCACTGAACAATAACTCTACTTGTCGAGGTTGATTAATATAAATAATACATAACACTTTCACCTCACACTTGGAAGTTTCCAGTATGAAATATATCAATGTTCTTCCACGAAAAGTACATCGGTAAATATTACCCTTTTACCTCACACTTGGAAGTTTCCTGTTTGATATATATCAATGTTCCTCCTCGAAAATAACATCGGTAAATCACTTGGTGGTGCTAGCAGGCTGTGAAAGAAGGTACGGTAACTTTAAACATTGAACTACTTTACATTTAATGTTTCTTCGCAGTTCTACACTCCGTTGATTTCTCAGACGACTGAGGTAGTTCCTCTTCTTGTCAATACCGAATATCCCATAACATTGCCTTTTCTCGGCAAGTCTTTGACCACAATCATGAAACAACTTCGCAACACACCGTTATTATCACAGGCGGTATGTCTCTCTCTAAACGTATTGATGGAACATTTTATCACACCATTCTACACAAAAGGACTTGACCGACTTGAATCGACTTGAGAATGGTCCAGGACGGACCGATCGTCCCTTCACCTTCTAGTGTGTGGTCTGGTCAAACTACACAAAATGAGCTGAATATGTGGCACGAGGGATAGTAGTGACGTTACAAATAACTTCACGTTGCTAACCAAGCAGCAGAGATGAATTGGTAATGATCGATAACATTTCAAACTTCATCTATGATTCTGTTCTCCAAAAATCACCGAGTGGAAGAAAATTTTGTCACCTTAAAGAGCATTCAATTCCCAATTACATTTAAATCCCTATTACTGGTTAAGAGCGGGTCTACCCATGCCATTTATCTTGAGACTGGCAATATTAAAACAATATAGTTCTGGCCTGAACTACAGATCGATGTTAGCTAACTTTGTTCAACCGTTCCTCTTGCTTCTTCTCACACCTGACCCATTTACGGATGTTATTTCAGTCTCCCTCCTTCCTGTTCACACAGCAACAGTTCCTCCTGTTTACACAGCAACACCCCCTCCTGTTCACACAGCAACAGTTCCTCCTGTTTACACAGCAACACCCCCCCTCCTGTTTACACAGCAACACCCCCTCCTGTTTACACAGCAACACCCCCCTCCTGTTTACACAGCAACACTCCCTCCTGTTCACACAGCAACCCCCCCTCTGTTCACACAGCAACCCCCCCTCCTGTTCACACAGCAACACTCCCTCCTGTTTACACAGCAACACCCCCTCCTGTTCACATAGCAACACTCCCTCCTGTTTACACAGCAACATTCCGTAATACTCGCACCATTGACTTGAGAAGCAAGGAAGCTCTCCATGTGAGGCCTGTGTTATAACTAATGCAGTTTAGTCTAATTCATTACCTCAGGAGAAGGACATGTGGCCATGCAGCCCCCTTGTGGCTTTGAAGTGTTTCATCTTCTTAATTTTTATTTGTTAAATTAAGAACATAAGAATAAAGGTAACTGCAGAGGGCCTATTGGCTGATACGAGACAGCGCCTATTTATAACCACCAAATCCCATTTACTCAGTCTTATGCTTGGAAATTTTTCATTATTGACCTACTGCTGATAATAAATGAATATGAGCTGTACATGTGTGCTTTGGCTTGGTTACTTATTTGCTTATTTGTGTACTAATTTATACAACTAAAATGTCAAAATTGGCATTACGAATTAATCAATAATTTACTATAAAATATATTAAAAAGAACTGCTTGGCTGCATTTGAAACGTTCTTGAGATTAAGTTGAGTTTTTTGTACATTTTGCGGAAGAGGATTTCCAGCTTGAAGATTTGATAGTGTTGAGAATAGTAATGTTGCAACACTCATAGCATTGCGAGTGCAGACGATGAGTCACAATAACGTGGCTGAAGTATGTTGACCAGACCACACACTAGAAGGTGAAGGGACGACGACGTTTCGGTCCGTCCTGGACCATTCTCAAGTCGATTGTCTTGTGTATTGCGAGTGTTGAGAATGTGAATGAGAATGCTTGTCCCAGATATTTTTTTAGCAGTTCAAAACTCGTGAAAATCTTCCTTCATCAGAAAACGTACATATAATAAGACTTAACTTAGAAGATAAATATAATCTTCCTCAACTCTTCAATTCCTTCGCTTACCAAGTTTCTTCCCGTTAGCCATAAAGTTCCTTCCCTGGGAGAGAAATTCAAACTTTTTCCTCAGTTTAAAAATTTTGATAACCTCGGTTAAAACTTGTTTTTATCTGATATTTAAAACAAATATCAATATTTGGTGTATTTAAATGAATTTATGTTGTTAATCGAGTTTTATATTTGATGAGCAGTGGAACCTTCGAGTGTGGTCATCACAGGTGTGGAGGGAGGTTTGGAAGCCGGAGCCCGTCAAGAGGTCAAATGCGTCTCTACGGGGTCAAGGCCTCCAGCTAATCTTACTTGGGACCTTGAAGGAGAACCTGATTGGTCACCACTACAGGTCACAGAGGTTAGTCACTGCTGATATTTTGATGAGTAATTGTATATTTATTTATGGTTGATATGTGAACATTTATATACTAATATAACATTAATCTACACACACACACACACACACACATACACACACACACATACACACACACACACACACACACACACACACACACACACACACACACACACACACAAACACACACACACACACACACACAAACACACACACACGCTACCACAATGGCAGGAAGGATAGTTGGGAATATGAAAATATGTACAATTCTCAGGGGAAACTGACACAATATGTAAAAAAATTGAGGTCCCGAGAGGGAGCCCCAGGGCACTCCACTTGCAACTTTTTCCCACTTAGACTTCATCTATGCTTATGTAAGACTTGTACGGTCTCTCTTCACACTGAGTAACGCACCCAAGGAGCGTTCCACGAGAGCTCGTTACCGACGGAATGAGCCGAAGGCTTGCCACATTCATTTACACGCCAATTGCTCGCCAGTACATATATTATCTAGTGCGCATGATCCAACAGTCACTTAAATGCCTCGCATGAGAATTAATCACAAACTAGAGCTAGCAGCTTTAATGGATTACCCATGTTACTCCTCTCTCTACTCCTCAGTCACACACAAACCACGCAGGCTCCTTCTACTCGCACATTACCAGTACGAGTTTCAGTTCCCTGGAGGCTTACTTTAGAGAGGAGGCTCAGTGAGGGTGGTCCCGGGTCACTGGAGGCCGAAGCCCGCCAAGAAGTCAATTGCGTCTCCACGGGGTCGAGGCATTGTCCTGAAAGGTGTCCGGACAATGGCATTGCTCCTCAGCACGAGGTGGTGATACGTTCCAGGGCCAGGTGTCTGGAAGACCATCCAGTACTTAGTCAGTGGCGTCTCCAGGTACCGACGATGCCCCGCTGAACAAGGCCTCATTTGTTGATAACGCGCCATCGAATTACTTTTGAGGTTTGGCTTTTCTCTTAGAAACATACAGTTGAGAGAGCTTTTATCTACTCACGCAGGCTCTGATGGATAGATATGATGGCTCACTCGTACCTTAGTGATTTCTCTACGTCAATTGCGGGCTCGTAACTTGACGAATGGTAGTTCAGGACGGTATGATATTTAGGCCCGGGAGGCAACACGTGTGTTCAGAATACCACCCACAGTCGGCATGTGGCCCGTGGCTCAGAGAAGCTACCTCGTAGCTTCTACAGAGTTTAACGGTTACTTCTCTGTCAACCAATCAGGGCCCAGGAAATTTGGCCTGTGTTCTTACTGGTTGCCACCTCTTATTTACCTTTTCATTTTACATACATGATACTAGTAGGCCATACACAAAAGTTGCTAGAAGGTTATAGATACATGTTGCTAGTGGGCTAGACACGGATACACATTCATGAAGATAATAAATGGAAGAAAAGAGGAAAATACACTGCCATGAAAAACATTAAATGAATGTTAGTTGAATACTCAATGCCGCGCACTCCACCGTGTGCTGGCTACACTACCGCAAAAAAAAAAAAATATTCATTTACGGACGAGGGAATACGGAATGACGCTTTTAATCCAGGCATAAACACTTTATCTGATGAAAACCTAATTTGATTAGTAAATCACATGCGACTATCAGCTTTAGTTTATACAAGACAATCTCCCTTTTTAAAAATGAAAATACACATTGTAAGTAGCATTTTTGTGCTCTTGAGGTTGACTTATAATTAGTGTATTGGTAAAGTGTTTTGGCAAATTCGGAAATCTTTCCTAATTTGTTGAAATCTATAGTATTTGGAAATTTACAGTATTTACAAATTTGCTGAAAATTGTATTTTAAAGGAAAATTTCTGGTAATTTCCGAATAATTAGAAATAATAATAATGAACATTTTTCGTTGCTGGGGACAGGAAGCCTTTACTTAGGTTTATCAAGGTCCTATATTACGTCAACTACTGACCTTTTCCAGGCTGTATCCTTCAACAGTTGCTCATTCCCTTATTCCAAAACCTATTTACTGTTTTGTGAACAGACACATCAGGTGAAAGGAAGCATGGCCAATTTGTTCTCTCCCTCCCGGGACTATGAGTTGTGAGTCGAGGACGAAGACCACTGTACTACAGGACCGCAATATATCATCTAGTCATTTAATATATTAAACTATGACCTAATCAGAACATTCTTTAATTACCAAAATGGTGATGGTTAGCTAAGGAAAACTGAACCGTCAAGTCACTTCATGATTGTCGTCACATTACTACATAAATATGCACCTAGGATCAAATGTTTATAAAAAAAGTGAACCATCGCTTCCTTCCTCTTCTCGTGGTCATGATAACTTTTTTGTTCTACCACAGACGTGGCCATACACTTCTAATACTAACCAATATATATATATATATATATATATATATATATATATATATATATATATATATATATATATATATATATATGTGTTAGATAAATATACACACATACCAAAAGAATAGGGGGTGGTAGGAGAAGAAAATATCAAAGTATTCAGTGAGGATCCACAAGGTCTTCTCTGAGTACTCTTTATTTTCTTCTCCAAGGCTATGGGTCCCTACACTTGCACCAGAGGTGTTACCCCTTCTAGGTTTATATATATATATATATATATATATATATATATATATATATATATATATATATATATATATATATATATATACATATATTCTATCCTCAATGGACAGGGCTAGAGATCTGCTAAACATATAGTTCAGTGATTTATTGAACAATCAACCACAGAAGGTAATTGCAGTGCATATAAAATGCTAATGAAACCTACATTCAGAAATACATATATACACAGATTTACGTCTGCTCTAATTAAACAGTGTTCGATGTGTCATTTGACAAAATATCATTAAGGTTCCACATATCCTATATACACATGCATACATAGACACATTCATACATATACATATGCATATATAATTATGTCTCTCCTGGCAGGGTAAGGTAGCTGCTATATAAACTAGTGTGTTATTAAGCACCTAACGTGATTAGGGTGCTTTTACTAGCTCAGGTTATAGTTACATCACAACATGAGATATGCAAGGCAAGATGATGGTCTAAATGAGTGCCAATTGTCCTTCTAATTGTAACAGGATTCTGAGTTTCCTTGACTCCCCTAACCTCCTATTTTTTCTCGTGTGCTTCATAGGGACAGTAAAAAAAACCCTGTTTATGATACATAGACAATTATTAAAATTCCAAGAATTGCAGGTAAATATATTATATGAAAGTCTATCTAGAAGTGCAGGAAAAAATCTATTATATTTATGAAAACGAAAGTTACTGGATGCATTTGGAAATCTACATAATAATTTTAACTTAATGTGTGAAAAAAATACAAGCAGTACCACAAAAATATAACGTGAAATGTAGGTTCACCAGAGCTGCCGCGGACGCGGAAATATGAGCAATTTACTCGCAGGGAAGAAAATATCATCTGGACGTCAGAGATGTTGGCACAACATTGGAAAAACTAGATAAACAGCAGATTGGCGAAGTGTTCGGCTGGCTTTACTGCTAAACAGACCACTGTTTTGCAACATACACAGTCAAAATACAAAATAACATTCTGATATGTTGTTGACTCATTAGCAATCCCTGGACCCATTCTCAAGTCCTGGACCATTATCAGGTCTTAATAATCATACGGGTTGATAAAATCCAGGACGGATAGAAATGCCATCTCTTCCTTTATTTTTCAGATATGTTGGCGGAGGCCTTATTTACATCCACGTTATTCTAAATTACTGTCTGCGGGTCATTGATGATCAGGCTATTGATGATCTTACAAATTTATGGCCTGGTTAATGATACTTTGACTATTAATGATCTTGTTAATAATGACCTGGGTATTGATGATATGGATATCAATAGTTTGGACATTGATGATCTGATCATAACGACCTGATCAAGTATAATCTTAACATTCACGATCGGGACATTAGGAATCTGGACATTTTACCTATAGGACAATGAAAACCTTGTCATTGATGATGTGGTCATTGATGATATGGGCATTTTGTGTTCAGGAAAATACAGTGAAAACCTGATCATTGACGATCTGTACATTTATGATGAAGACATCAATGATCTGAAGATGTTATATATATTTAGGACAATTATAACCTGACTATTGATTATCTGACATTGATGACCTGAACAATGATAACTATGGCTTTTCTCCTATTTAGATAGCAGCAATTTCCCAGATATCCTTACATGAGAGAATTTTATCTTATCTCGAAAGTAAAAATAAAACAGCTAAACTCAATACGAGATGCGGACCGGAGAACAGAGTTATCAGAGGAAAAAAAAAACAAGCAATTACGACTATATAGCACAGGGAAAGGGTGAGGATAAAGATTTGCGATGGGACGGGGGAAGGAATAGTGCCCAACCACTTGGACGGTCAGGGAATAAACGTGAAGCGAGACCGTCGCTCTACCGTCCAACCCAAGTTGTTGGGAGAGTGAAACGACATCTGTAAACCTCCTGAACTCTCACAGGGCCAGCACAAGCATACAAAAATTACATGGAATGTAAAGAATCTTGACATAATGGAATTAGGAAAACATGGGGGGTGGGAAAGACGGGGCGTCGGGCGAGTCTCACCTCTCGGAGCCCCTTCCACCGCCTGCAAAAAGTTAAGACACGGAGAGCAGGAGTGAGGTTGTATATTAAATAAGACCTGACAGTAACGAGGGAAAAACAAGGCTAGAATGGCGAGGCAGGGAAGCCTTTCTTGTAACGAATAAACTGCATGGAGGTATTTGGTACTTGAAGGCTGGAGGACAGCACTGTGCAGACAGTCCAGCAGCACTGTGTAAACAGTCCAGGAGCACTGTGTAGACAGTCCAGCAGCACTGTGTAGACAGTCCAGCAGCACTGTGTAGACAGTCCAGCAGCACTGTGTAGACAGTCCAGCAGCACTGTGTAGACAGTCCAGCAGCACTGAGAAGATAGTCCAGCAGCACTGTGAAGACAGCCCAGCAGCACTGTGTATACAGTCCAGCAGCACTGTGTAGACAGTCCAGCAGCAATGTGCAGACAGTCCAGCAGCACTGAGAAGACAGTCCAGCATCACTGTGCAGACAGTCCAGCAGCACTGAGAAGACAGTCCAGCAGCACTGTGCAGACAGTCCAGCAGCACCGAGAAGACAGTCCATGCCAGCGTCAGAACAAGTAACAGACCAACACCAAATATGAAATAATCAGGGGTACCCTCGTTATTGGAGAATACAATCCTCTGATCGAAGACCGGATGAATCTATTATTGCAAGGAGAAGAATTCCTTCGTTTAGTGCAAAAGTGGGTTTATTATCAGAAGAATTACTGATTTAACCAGAGAAAATATCATTTTATATTTTCTCGTGCTAAGAAAAGATTGTATCTGATCGTAGCGTCGGAAAAGAATATCTGGTCCTGACAGCAGAAGATGATATACGGTCCAGGCAACATAGAGTATCTGATTCTAACATTACTTTGATAATGCGAGAGCATTACTTACACCTATCATAAAACTAAAAGTTTTATGTTCGTAAAACCATGTTTCAGGTCTTTAGTTTAGTTTTGGTATTCCATATATGCTAATTCACTATATCCTCGGCAATGGTCATTGCCTAATGCAAGTTTAAGATATCCCATTAAAAATTAAATATTACTACTTTGCCTGTAATCTTTGGAGTATCACAGGGCGAAAATATAAATATTATTTTAATTACATTTTTCATACTTGCTGTTATAGGAGTGTAAGACTTTTGACTCCTGTTAGCAGGCTAAGGGTTTTTCTTTCCCAAGGCTCATGTTAGTATTTACCCTCCGTGTTTTTCCGCTAAAGCACAAAAATATATGTCAATATTATGTAGCTAAATGAGCTACATAATATTAATAGCTATATAAACCAAGAGGTGTAGCAACTTTTCTGAATATTTATACCGAGAGTTTACATTAGTGCTGAATTATTTTCCGAAGTGTATTTCAAGGTCAATTTCACTTTACTTTGTCAACACATTATCACTGATTTTCCACTTTAGTGACTATTTTTCAGCTCGATTACTCTGTATTCTACATAGTTACATAAAATATTTATTGCTTTCACTCACTGAGTTCTCCATTCCAGCTTCTGAAAAATACAGTACTTCTTATATTGTTTATTTCTCACGAAACTCCGAGTGTCTAAACGAATAATCTTACAGTAAACTTTGTGATTGTTCAGGCAAACACAGCACCCTATTACCGCACAACGTCTCTTCTTTCTGCCTGACCAAGAGTTTTTCTGATGATGAGACATACGAGTAATCCTCTTTCCTGGACATCAAAAGCTTTTAAGCTGGATTTTACCTATCTAAAATCGTCCTTCATCCCTTGTGTTCGTTATTATACTTATCCGGTTTTCAACCAAAAATTTTGCTTTTCTTCCTCTGCTGCACTATTTCTATATAATGAATTTGACATAACTTTGCTTGTCCTTCCAGTTTAGCAACACGGTATGTTAAATACGTTTAACTTACCCATAATACTTTCCTAGTTCACTAAACTTTCACAGGACACTAGCAATACGCTCAGTTTATCCTCTGGAGCGACGTAAAACAATTCGGTTCATACGAGGAAACCCGCTCAATTTAAGAAAATTGCCTGTATAATTACCTGTGTGGGTGCCTGAGAATTTGTAAATGTTATTTAATACGTGTTAAAGGTTATTGGCTTTTGAGAGCAATAGAAACATGTGTCGAAGACGGTCGATTGGTTATGCTTTAATTTTATTTATTTGCAATTAACTTTGGCTCTTTTCGCAAAAATAATTAAAGCAAATATGATTTCACAAACTTCTTTATTGATAAACGCTGCAAAAATGTCTTTCCCACATTTAGCTTTTAAAATGAAATCAAATTGATTGAATAATTATTCGTAATTCAAATAGAACCATCGAACTGAATAAGTGAAATACATAATACAGTATTGAATAAAATAAACAGTCCAGCAGCAGTAAAATAAACAAGTCGAATACAATCGAATTCAACACAATGTGAAAAAGCGAATATTTATACCTATTGAGTCGAAAACGCATGAGGATATATCAAATTAAATGGAATGTGCTGCTGGGTCAAAAACATTCATTATAAACTGCATCACGATCTGTACTACCACTCGGTACTGTTGTTTACACTCGCCCAGAGAATAGGATCAGAAATCTACTCATGTTTATAGGCTTAGAGATCTCTGTACCTCAGCACCTCTGAACAATCAGCTGAAACGATTATCTCTAAAATTCGAGTCTTTACTCATTTCATTACCAGGTTGTTTCACGACAACCTTATTGAGAAGGGGTGAGGGAGAGGGAAGGTGGTGAGGGAGAGGGAAGGTGGTAAGGGAGAGGGGAAGGTGGTGAGGGAGAGGGGAAGGTGGTGAGGGAGAGGGGAAGGTGGTGAGGGAGAGGGAAGGTGGTGAGGGAGAGGGAAGGTGGTGAGGGAGAGGGGAAGTAGTGAGGGAGAGGGAAGGTGGTGAAGGAGAGGTTTTCAGTGAGTTCTAGTTAGATAGGGATGAACACTGAAGCTTCCAATTACTGTTTGGGTGAATAGAGGCAAACCGTGAGGCTTCCAATTACTTCTATGTGAATATGAGCGAACAAAAGTTTCCCAAATATTTGTGAGTGAATAAAGACGACAATGAGGTACAAAATTATTAGTTGGAGAATATTTGTAAACAGTGAAGGAACGGCGCTCAGCAATCTCGAAATGTGTCAGCAACTTCAATTATAAACTCTGCAATCTGAAAGAAGCTGATCAAAACCCTAAATATATAATAAACCTACTTGACCCATTAGTTAGTCGAGATTTGAACGTAACCAAAGAAGAGTGTTGAGCATGTTTATTCATACACATGTGTCAAAATGTAGAGAATATTTAAAAAAAATTATAACCTCTTATAATGGCAAAGCAAGCATTAAATTTCCATAAAAATCTAGATAGCCTTAGTGACATTAGATCTATCAGTCTCATAGAATAACTGAAAATATGATTAACGAGCGTACAACAGATTACAACGAAACATCCAGTCTTTCTGTGCTTAATGAACGTTTATCTATGCAAGAGGCTTGGCGCCTTCACATGATAATTACTTATCTATGAAATATGAATCTTAATGAAGGGCAAGTTGGCCGCACAGAAGTCTGACAAACAGGATTCGTTTTTTTAAATGCACGAAATGTGTATTTCCAATGAAATTCTTGCTTGGATCTCAGCACAATAAAATCAGCAGACGTATTTTCATTATTTAATTTAATTTTATCTTCATATACAAGAGTTTTTACATTCATTTAAAGCCAATAACACATAAAGCGTTCCGGGCGGGTCCTTAATCCTAATATTCCCCGGAATACGACCCGCCAAATCGTTTAACAACCAGGTACCCATTCCCTGTTTGATGAACAGAGGCTACAGTTAAGGATTAGCGCCTAGTCAATCCAAACGATTAGGGGTTCGTTATTCAATGATATCGACCTTCAATATGTCATGATACCAAGTACAATATGTCATGATACCAAGTACAATATGTCATGATACCAAGTACAATATGTCATGATACCAAGTACAATATGTCATGATACCAAGTACAACCTGACAATGTACAGGTTGTCCAAGGACCTGATTATGTACAGGGTATCCACAGAACTGGCTAAGAGCAGGGTATACCCTGATGTGGCAGTGTGAATGATAACCGAGCAGGGTATACCCTGATGTGGCAGTGTGAATGATAACCGAGCAGGGTATACCCTGATGTGGCAGTGTGAATGATAACCGTAGACCTGGGTATAGGAGCGGTTTTAAGGGCCTTGGCAATCATCTCTAAAATCTGTTGGAATTCAACAGATAATTTTTTATATCTAGTTGAATACAAAGTGCTGACAATGATGCAAGGAAACACAAAATTTAGCGTAAGCTTTGTTCTAGATAAATTTAAGCATTTACATTATTTCAATTCATTGATACTCTTGAGCTAAATTTATTACAGCGTTTGTGTTTGCTAAAGTAGACAGCTGGTGACAGTAAACAGGCAAAGATACGCCACTCATTAATACATAAATAAGAACAGAGTGCTTTTTAATTTGATTAACAATCGCAATGAAACTTGCTGATAAAGTTTACTTCGATTGACTGCACTAATTGGCTAACACACTCGTGCTCTTAATGCAGCAAATGGATGGATTATTTTATTCATGCGCTTACCTTGAGAGTTTTGTTAAATTTTGTCTATAAACGCACACAATTCACGTATCAGATTCATGATTAATAGTTAGGTATTTGTTTTAAAGTTTTTGACACAACGTCTTGGCATAATAGAGGTAAAAAATTATGTATATATTTTGTTTCGAGTTCTCCCATTCTTGTTTGAAGAATATTGTTATTCAGATTATATTATCACGTGAACACTTGTGAGCATATGAGGGAAGGAGAGTGAAGGTGGTGAAGGAGAGGGAAAATAATAAAAATAATCATTGTACATGAGGTGACCAGCGGTGAACAGGGATTGAAGATGAATGCAGTGATGAAGTCAGAATGTAATGAAGAGTGTTACAGTGACTAGGATGGTCGTGTGTGTAGGGAAGATGGTTACACTGATGGGAACTGCGTTAAGGTAAAACTGTTGAAGTGATGAATGTTGTGGGTAGTTAAGATGATAAAGGTGATGATGGTAGTGTGTACTGAGCATAGTTACAGTATAGAAGATAGTGTGCATTTATATAAAGGCGTTCTCTATCACCTGAACAACGTGGGTACCTTCTCTCCCTCTCCCAAGATGTCCCTACCCCTATCACCATCCATCACCCACCTCCCCTATGATCTCCCCAAAGCAATAATTCCCATCCTATCCCTATCCCACATTCCCTCCTCGTCACCATGATCACAGACCCAATCCCAATGTCCTTCCCATCACCACTATCTCCATTCCCGCCCTCATCCTCTCAACTCCACCACCATCCCCGTCACATTATGTTCTCTCTACAATCCCCCCCATCCTAAAACTCATTCTATCCCCCATAATCAACACACCCCCATGTTCTAGCCGCCACCATCCATCAATCTGTCAAGCAAGAGTGTCACGCTGTTACTGTGGACGGTAATGTCATACCTGTGTCACTCTTGGCCCTGTGGTTAGTAATGTAATTCAGGACCGAGATTGTTCTGTTGAGAGAGAATGTTATTTGGTCATGACGCCCTGTTCTGGGAAATGGTAACACGACTTTTGTTGTGTATTCTCAGCCAAGTATCAAAGAGCAATATTCCTGCAAACACAAAACGTAACGGTCCCTATGATTCCCTTGTCACAACTGAGGAGAGAACACATCGCCTGCTCGGGCGTCACTGCGCCACGTTAGTACCGCTTTAAATAGGGTTTCCCTGAATAAACTCGTGAAAGCAGAGGACGATATAATGATGTGTTATGTTGGTAGAGTTTCGCTGAGATAAGGCCCTACGGGGCTTGGTGGAGAGCCCTGACGCAATCAGTGACGCAAACACATACTTATAAATACTCTTGAACTCAAGGCATATAAAATAAATATATATTATATATATTATATATTATATATATATATGATATATATATATATATATATATATATATATATATATAATATATATATATATATATATATATATTTTCTCTTTATTACACTCTTATTAGCAATGATAAATGTGATATTTTCTTATTAAATTATTATTATTTTATGTTTACGTTGTTGTAGGGTGTAGGGACCATTCACAAATAATAGACAATTAGGGGTGTTTGTGATTTATTTCCCAGTGATCTACAACTATTTGTATTGTTTTAAATAAAACAATAGTTTTTTGGCATATCTCTAAGTTTTTTGTTTAAATCTATTTTTTTCTCCATGGGGGCTAGTATGGGCTAAGTTCGTGAATGTTATTTATTTTAGTTAGAAGTTAGTGATTATTGTGAACTTATTTTAGTTAGAATTTAGTGATTATTATGAACTTATTGTAGTTAGAAGTTAGTGAACAAATCCACAAGGACATTGACGAGGATTCGACCTGCGTCTGAGAGCATCCCAGACGCTGCCTTAATCGACTGAGCTACGACATGGTCAAAAGGAGTGAAACCGAGGTTCTACTAGAAGTTAGTGATTATTGTACTTACGATAGACGACGAGTCTGGTGTAGTTAGTGAGGTAGTAGTGAGGGTTGCGAGGGTTGGTGGCTGTGCATGAGAGGCCCTTCTCGTTGTCCTCCGGCTGGGCGTTCCACACTACACGGCTCTCTGACGAGCCTGTTCTTGTCACCGTCTGTGTAGGCAAGATGCGGCGGTTAGAGATGCACTCTCCCGACCAGTGGTGGGGGAGAGTGACCAGTGGTGGGAGAGTGACCAGTGGTGGGAGAGTGACCAGTGGTGGGAGTGAGTGACCAGTGGTGAGAGGAGTGACCAGTGGTGAGAGGACAGTGTGTGACCAGTGTGTGAGAGTGACCAGTGGTGGGAGAGTGACCAGTGGTGGGAGAGTGTGTCGGATCCATGGTGGAATGTGACCTTAGTGTGGTGGATGAGTACCAGTGGTGGGAGAGTGAACCAGTGGTGGGAGAGTGACCAGTGTGGATGAGTGACCAGTGGTGGATGAGTGACCAGTGGTGGGAGAGTGACCAGTGTGAGGATGGTAACCAGTGGTGGAGAGTGACCAGTGTGGGGAGTGACCAGTGTGGATGGTACCAGTGTGGATGAGTACCAGTGTGGATTGGTACCAGTGTGATGGTACCAGTGTGGATGATACCAGTGTGGATGGTGACCAGTGTGGATGATGACCAGTGTGGATGGTACCAGTGTGGATGGTACAGGTGTAGATGATACCAGTGGATGGTACCAGTGTGGATGGTACCAGTGTGATGTACCAGTGTGGATGGTACCAGTGTGGATGGTACCAGTGTGGATGGTACAGTGTGGATGACCAGTGTGGATGGTACCAGTGTGGATGGTACCAGTGGATGGCACCAGTGTGGATGGACCAGTGTGTGGTACAGTGTGATGGACCAGTGTGGATACCAGTGTATGACCAGTGTGGATGGTACCAGTGTGGATGGTACCAGTTGATGGACCAGTGTGGATGGTCCATGTGGATGGTACCAGTGTGGATGGTACATGATGGTGATGGTACATCTTATGTGACAGTGTGATGGTACAGTGTGATGGTACCAGTGTGATGGTACCAGTGTGGATGGTACCAGTGTAGATGGTACGTGGGCAGTGTGGATGGTACCATAGTGGAAATACCATTGTGAAAGATACTAACATTGAAAGCATCAAAATGAATGAAACCAGAACATAAAAAACATCTTCCCACCGGTTGCCTCCTGCAACCGGTACGCCAATATTCCATCCACCTCTCAACTCTGCTCTTGTCCTTACAAACTGAAAAAACACAATGACGTGTGTGTAACACTTTTCAAATAATAAAGCAACACGAGGAAATTGAACCAACAACCTGGTGACGACCAGGTGAGCATGATTTCCTGAAAGGTCTTGCTGGTCATGCGTTCAAATATCAGTTTTCACTGACTAGAACAGGAGGAGGATTTTAGGTGTGTATATTTCAGGCACATGAATGTTAAAGGGTTTCTGGTTGCAAGGTAATTGTTTGCATCAGAATGGTATGACTCGCAGTATGGTAATGGTAGCAGATAAATAGGTTATAAGATGGTTATAATACAGAATGATACTAAGACGTTGGTACAACATTCGAACTAGTTTTAACACCAAACAAATGTAACAACCCATATAAAGCCATTTGTAACAACGTTCAAATACGCATTAAAAACGTTATAAGAAAATGTAACAACTTTATTACAA
>WNGS01169498.1:30099320-30123094 GCA_020271785.1 Procambarus virginalis
TTACACAGCAACACTCCCTCCTGTTCACACAGCAACACCCCCTCCTGTTTACACAGCAACACCCCCTCCGTTTACACAGCAAACACTCCCTCCTGTTTACACAGCAACAATCCGTAATACTCGCACCATTTCACTTGAGAAGCAAGGAAGCTCTCCATGTGAGGCCTGTGTTATAACTAATGCAGTTTAGTCTAATTCATTATCTCAGGAGAAGGACATGTGGCCATGCAGCCCCCTTGTGGCTTTGAAGTGTTTCATCTTCTTAATTTTTATTTGTTAAATTAAGAACATAAGAATAAAGGTAACTGCAGAGGGCCTATTGGCTGATACGAGGCAGCGCCTATTTATAACCACCAAATTCCATTTACTCAGTCTTATGCTTGCAAATTTTTCATTATTGACCTACTGCTGATAATAAATGAATATGAGCTGTACATGTGTGCTTAGGCTTGGTTACTTATTTGCTTATTTGTGTACTAATTTATACAACTAAAATGTCAAAATTGGAATTACGAATTATCAATAATTTACTATAAAATATATTAAAAGAACTGCTTGGCTGCATTTGAAACGTTCTTGAGATTAAGTTGAGTTTTTTGTACATTTTGCGGAGAGGATTTCCAGCTTGAAGATTTGATAGTGTTGAGAATAGTAATGTTGCAACACTCATAGCATTGCGAGTGCAGACGATGAGTCACAATAACGTGGCTGAAGTATGTTGACCAGACCACACACTAGAAGGTGAAGGGACGACGACGTTTCGGTCCGTCCTGGACCATTTCAAGTCGATTGTCTTGTGTATTGCGAGTGTTGAGAATGTGAATGAGAATGCTTGTCCCAGATATTTTTTTAGCAGTTCAAAACTCGTGAAAATCTTCCTTCATCAGAAAACGTACATATAATAGACTTAACTTAGAAGATAAATATAATCTTCCTCAACTCTTCAATTCCTTCGCTTACCAAATTTCTTCCCGTTAGCCTTAAAGTTCCTTCTCTGGGAGAGAAATTCAAACTTTTTCCTCAGTTTAAAAATTTTGATAACCTCGGTTAAAACTTGTTTTTATCTGATATTTAAAACAAATATCAATATTTGGTGTATTTAAATGAATTTATGTTGTTAATCGAGTTTTATATTTGATGAGCAGTGGAACCTTCGAGTGTGGTCATCACAGGTGTGGAGGGAGGTTTGGAGGCTGGAGCCCGTCAAGAGGTCAAATGCGTCTCTACGGGGTCAAGGCCTCCAGCTAATCTTACTTGGGACCTTGAAGGAGAACTGATTGGTCACCACTACAGGTCACAGAGGTTAGTCACTGCTGATATTTTGATGAGTAATTGTATATTTATTTATGGTTGATATGTGAACATTTATATACTAATATAACATTAATCTACACACACACACACACACACATACACACACAACACACATACACACACACACACACACACACACACACAACACACACACCACACACACACACACAAACACACACACACACACACACACACAAACACACACACACGCTACCACAATGGCAGGAAGGATAGTTGGGAATATGAAAATATGTACAATTCTCAGGGGAAACTGACACAATATGTAAAAAAATTGAGGTCCCGAGAGGGAGCCCCAGGGCACTCCACTTGCAACTTTTTCCCACTTAGACTTCATCTATGCTTATGTAAGACTTGTACGGTCTCTCTTCACACTGAGTAACGCACCCAAGGAGCGTTCCACGAGAGCTCGTTACCGACGGAATGAGCCGAAGGCTTGCCACATTCATTTACACGCCAATTGCTCGCCAGTACATATTTATCTAGTGCGCATGATCCAACAGTCACTTAAATGCCTCGCATGAGAATTAATCACAAACTAGAGCTAGCAGCTTTAATGGATTACCCATGTTACTCCTCTCTCTACTCCTCAGTCACACACAAACCACGCAGGCTCCTTCTACTCGCACATTACCAGTACGAGTTTCAGTTCCTGGAGGCTTACTTTAGAGAGGAGGCTCAGTGAGGGTGGTCCCGGGTCACTGGAGGCCGAAGCCCGCCAAGAAGTCAATTGCGTCTCCACGGGGTCGAGGCATTGTCCTGAAAGGTGTCCGGACAATGGCATTGCTCCTCAGCACGAGGTGGTGATACGTTCCAGGGCCAGGTGTCTGGAAGACCATCCAGTACTTAGTCAGTGGCGTCTCCAGGTACCGACGATGCCCCGCTGAACAAGGCCTCATTTGTTGATAACGCGCCATCGAATTACTTTTGAGGTTTGGCTTTTCTCTTAGAAACATACAGTTGAGAGAGCTTTTATCTACTCACGCAGGCTCTGATGGATAGATATGATGGCTCACTCGTACCTTAGTGATTTCTCTACGTCAATTGCGGGCTCGTAACTTGACGAATGGTAGTTCAGGACGCTATGATATTTAGGCCCGGGAGGCAACACGTGTGTTCAGAATACCACCCACAGTCGGCATGTGGCCCGTGGCTCAGAGGAGCTACCTCGTAGCTTCTACAGAGTTTAACGGTTACTTCTCTGTCAACCAATCAGGGCCCAGGAGATTTGGCCTGTGTTCTTACTGGTTGCCACCTCTTACTTACCTTTTCATTTTACATACATGATACTAGTAGGCCATACACAAAAGTTGCTAGAAGGTTATAGATACATGTTGCTAGTGGGCTAGACACGGATACACATTCATGAAGATAATAAATGGAAGAAAAGAGGAAAATACACTGCCATGAAAAACATTAAATGAATGTTAGTTGAATACTCAATGCCGCGCACTCCACCGTCTGCTGGCTACACTACCGCAAAAAAAAAAAATATTCATTTACGGACGAGGGAATACGGAATGACGCTTTTAATCCAGGCATAAACACTTTATCTGATGAAAGCCTAATTTGATTAGTAAATCACATGCGACTATCAGCTTTAGTTTATACAAGACAATCTCCCTTTTTAAAATGAAAATAAACATTGTAAGTAGCATTTTTGTGCTCTTGAGGTTGACTTGTAATTTGTGTATTGGTAAAGTGTTTGGCAAATTCGGAAATCTTTCCTAATTTGTTGAAATCTACAGTATTTGGAAATTTACGGTATTTACAAATTGGCTGAAAATTGTATTTTAAAGGGACAATTTCTGGTAATTTCCGAATAATTACAAAAATAATAATGAACAATTTCGTTGCTGGGGACAGGAAGCCTTTACTTAGGTTTATCAAGGTCCTATTACATCAACTACTGACCTTTTCCAGGCTGTATCCTACAACAGTTGCTCATTTCCTTATTTAAAAACTATTTCTGTTACGTGAACAGACACACCAGGTGAAAGGAAACGTGGCCAATTTTTTCTCTCCCTCCCGGGACTATGAGTTGTGAGTCGAGGACGAAGACCACTGTACTACAGGACCGCAATATATCGTCTAGTCATTTAATATATTAAACTATGGCTTAATCAGAACATTCTTTAATTACCAAAATGGTGATGGTTAGCTAAGGAAAACTGAACCGTCAAGTCACTTCATGATTGTCGTCACATTACTACATAAATATGCACCCAGGATCAAATGTTTATAAAAAACGTGTACCATCGCGTCCTTCCTCTTCTCGTGGTCATGATAATTTTTTTGTTACACCACAGACGTGGCCATACACTTCTAATACTAACCAATATATATATATATATATATATATATATATATATATATATATATATAATATATATCTATATATATAATATATATATATATATATATATATATATATATATATATATCTAACTTATATATATATATATATATATATATATATATATATATATATATATATATATATATATATATATATATATAAGTTAGATAAATATACACACATACCAAAAGAATAGGGGGTGGTAGGAGAAGAAAATATCAAAGTATTCAGTGAGGATCCACAAGGTCTTCTCTGAGTACTCTTTATTTTCTTCTCCAAGGCTATGGGTCCCTACACTTGCACCAGAGGTGTACCCCTTCTAGTTTATATATATATATATATATATATATATATATATATATATATATATATATATATATATATATATATATATATATATATATATATATATATATATATATATATATATTTATATATATATATATATATATATATATATATATATATATATATATATATATATTCTTCTATCCTCAATGGACAGGGCTAGAGATCTGCTAAACATATAGTTCAGTGATTTATTGAACAATCAACCACAGAAGGTAATTGCAGTGCATATAAAATGCTAATGTAACCTACATTCAGAAATACATATATACACAGATTTACGTCTGCTCTAATTAAACAGTGTTCGATGTGTCATTTGACAAAATATCATTAAGGTTCCACATATCCTATATACGCATGCATACATACACACATTCATACATATACATATGCATATATAATTATGTCTCTCCTGGGAGGGTAAGGTAGCTGCTATATAAACTAGTGTGTTATTAAGCACCTAACGTGATTAGGGTGCTTTTACAAGCTCAGGTTATAGTTACATCACAACATGAGATATGCAAGGCAAGATGATGGTCTAAATGAGTGCCAATTGTCCTTCTAATTGTAACAGGATTCTGAGTTTCCTTGACTCCCCTAACCTCCTATTTTTCTCGTGTGCTTCTTAGGGACAGTAAAAAAAACCTGTTTATGATACATAGACAATTATTAAAATTCCAAGAATTGCAGGTAAATATATTATATGAAAGTCTATCTAGAAGTGCAGAAAAAAATCTATTATATTTATGAAAACGAAAGTTACTGGATGCATTTGGAAATCTACATAATAATTTTAACTTAATGTGTGAAAAAAATACAAGCAGTACCACAAAAATATAACGTGAAATGTAGGTTCACCAGAGCTGCCGCGGACGCGGAAATATGAGCAATTTACTCGCAGGGAAGAAAATATCATCTGGACGTCAGAGATGTTGGCACAACATTGGAAAAACTAGATAAACAGCAGATTGGCGAAGTGTTCGGCTGGCTTTACTGCTAAACAGACCACTGTTTTGCAACATACACAGTCAAAATACAAAAATAACATTCTGGTATGTTGTTGACTCATTAGCAATCCCTGGACCCATTCTCAAGTCCTGGACCATTATCAGGTCTTAATAATCATACGGGTTGATAAAATCCAGGTCGGATAGAAATGCCATCTCTTCCTTTATTTTTCAGATATGTTGGCGGAGGCCTTATTTACATCCACGTTATTCAACTTACTGTCTGCGGGTCATTGATGATCAGGCTATTGATGATCTTACAAATTTATGGCCTGGTTAATGATACTTTGACTATTAATGATCTTGTTAATAATGACCTGGGATATAGATGATATAGATAGTTTGGACATTGATGATCTGATCATAACGACCTGATCAAGTATAATCTGTCCATTCACGATCGGGACATTAGGAATCTGGACATTTTACCTATAGGACAATGAAAACCTTGTCATTGATGATGTGGTCATTGATGATATTGGCATTTTGTATTCAGGAAAATACAGTGAAAACCTGATCATTAACGATCTGTACATTTAGGACATCAATGATCTGAAGATGTTATATATATTTAGGACAGTTATAACCTGACCATTGATTATCTGACATTGATGACCTGAACAATGATAACTATGGCTTTTCTCCTATTTAGATAGTAGCAATTTCCCAGATATCCTTACATGAGAGAATTTTATCTTATCTCGAAAGTAAAAATAAAACAGCTAAACTCAATACGAGATGCGGACCGGAGAACAGAGTTATCAGAGGAAAAAAAACAAGCAATTACGACTATATAGCACAGGGAAAGGGTCAGGATAAAGATTTGCGATGGGACGGGGGGAAGGAATAGTGCCCAACCACTTGGACGGTCAGGGAATAAACGTGAAGCGAGACCGTCGCTCTACCGTCCAACCCAAGTTGTTGGGAGAGTGAAACGACATCTGTAAACCTCCTGAACTCTCACAGGGCCAGCACAAGCATACAAAAATTACATGGAATGTAAAGAATCTTGACATAATGGAATTAGGAAAACATGGGGGGTGGGAAAGACGGGGCGTCGGGCGAGTCTCACCTCTCGGAGCCCCTTCCACCGCCTGCAAAAAGTTAAGACACGGAGAGCAGGAGTGAGGTTGTATATTAAATAAGACCTGACAGTAACGAGGGAAAAAACAAGGCTAGAATGGCGAGGCAGGGAAGCCTTTCTTGTAACGAATAAACTGCATGGAGGTATTTGGTACTTGAAGGCTGGAGGACAGCACTGTGTAGACAGCCCAGCAGCACTGTGTAGACAGTCCAGCAGCACTGTGAAGACAGTCCAGCAGCACTGTGAAGACAGTCCAGCAGCACTGTGAAGACAGTCCAGCAGCACTGTGTAGACAGTCCAGCAGCACTGTGTAGACAGTCCAGCAGCACTGTGTAGACAGTCCAGCAGCACTGTGTAGACAGTCCAGCAGCACTGTGTAGACAGTCCAGCAGCACTGAGAAGATAGTCCAGCAGCACTGTGTAGACAGTCCAGCAGCACTGAGAAGACAGTCCAGCAGCACTGTGTAGACAGTCCAGCAGCACTGTGAAGACAGCTCAGCAGCACTGTGTATACAGTCCAGCAGCACTGTGTATACAGTCCAGCAGCACTGAGAAGATAGTCCAGCAGCACTGTGAAGACAGTCCAGCAGCACTGTGTAGACAGTCCAGCAGCACTGTGTAGACAGTCCAGCAGCACTGTGAAGACAGTCCAGCAGCACTGTGAAGACAGTCCAGCAGCACTGTGAAGACAGTCCAGCAGCACTGTGCAGACAGTCCAGCAGCACTGTGTAGACAGTCCAGCAGCACTGTGAAGACAGCCCAGCAGCACTGTGTATACAGTCCAGCAGCACTGTGTAGACAGTCCAGCAGCACTGTGCAGACAGTCCAGCAGCACTGAGAAGACAGTCCAGCAGCACTGTGCAGACAGTCCAGCAGCACTGAGAAGACAGTCCAGCAGCACTGTGCAGACAGTCCAGCAGCACCGAGAAGACAGTCCATGCCAGCGTCAGAACAAGTAACAGACCAACACCAAATATGAAATAATCAGGGGTACCCTCGTTATTGGAGAATACAATCCTCTGATCGAAGACCGGATGAATCTATTATTGCAAGGAGAAGAATTCCTTCGTTTAGTGCAAAAGTGGGTTTATTATCAGAAGAATTACTGATTTAACCAGAGAAAATATCATTTTATATTTTCTCGTGCTAAGAAAAGATTGTATCTGATCGTAGCGTCGGAAAAGAATATCTGGTCCTGACAGCAGAAGATGATATACGGTCCAGGCAACATAGAGTATCTGATTCTAACATTACTTTGATAATGCGAGAGCATTACTTACACCTATCATAAAACTAAAAGTTTTATGTTCGTAAAACCATGTTTTAGGTCTTTAGTTTAGTTTTGGTATTCCATATATGCTAATTCACTATATCCTCGGCAATGGTCATTGCCTAATGCAAGTTTAAGATATCCCATCAAAAATAAGATATTACTACTTTGCCTGTAATCTTTGGAGAAGCACACGGCGAAAATATAAATATTATTTTAATTACATTTTTCATACTTGCTGTTATAGGAGTGTAAGACTTTTGACTCCTGTTAGCAGGCTAAGGGTTTTTCTTTCCCAAGGCTCATGTTAGTATTTACCCTCCGTGTTTTTCCGCTAAAGCACAAACATATATGTCAATATTATGTAGCTAAATGAGCTACATAATATTAATAGCTATATAAACCAAGAGGTGTAGCAACTTTTCTGAATATTTATACCGAGAGTTTACATTAGTGCTGAATTATTTTCCGAAGTGTATTTCAAGGTCAATTTCACTTTACTTTGTCAACACATTATCACTGATTTTCCACTTTAGTGACTATTTTTTCAGCTCGATTACTCTGTATTCTACATAGTTACATAAAATATTTATTGCTTTCACTCACTGAGTTCTCCATTCCAGCTCCTGAAAAATACAGTACTTCTTATATTGTTTATTTCTCACGAAACTCCGAGTGTCTAAACGAATAATCTTACAGTAAACTTTGTGATTGTTCAGGCAAACACAGCACCCTATTACCGCACAACGTCTCTTCTTTCTGCCTTACCAAGAGTTTTTCTGATGATGAAACATACGAGTAATCCTCTTTCCTGGACATCAAAAGCTTTTAAGCTGGATTTTACCTATCTAAAATCGTCCTTCATCCCTTGTGTTCGTTATTATACTTATCCGGTTTTCAACCAAAAATTTGCTTTTCTTCCTCTGCTGCACTATTTCTATATAATGAATTTGACATAACTTTGCTTGTCCTTCCAGTTTAGCAACACGGTATGTTAAATACGTTTAACTTACCCATAATACTTTCCTAGTTCACTAAACTTTCACAGGACACTAGCAATACACTCAGTTTATCCTCTGGAGCGACGTAAAACAATTCGGTTCATACAAGGAAACCCGCTCAATTTAAGAAAATTGCCTGTATAATTACCTGTGTGGGTGCCTGAGAATTTGTAAATGTTATTTAATACGTGTTAAAGGTTATTGGCTTTGAGAGCAATAGAAACATGTGTCGAAGGCGGTCGATTGGTTATGCTTTAATTTTATTTATTTGCAATTAACTTTGGCTCTTTTCGCAAAAATAATTAAAGCAAATATGATTTCACAAACTTCTTTATTGATAAACGCTGCAAAAATGTCTTTCCCACATTTAGCTTTTAAAATTAAATCAAATTGATTGAATAATTATTCGTAATTCAAATAGAACCATCAAACTGAATAAGTGAAACACATAATACAGTATTGAATAAAATAAAACAGTCCAGCAGCAGTAAATAAACAAGTCGAATACAATCGAATTCAACACGATGTGAAAAAGCGAAAATTTATACCTATTGAGTCGAAAACGCATGAGGATATATCAAATCAAATGGAATGTGCTACTGGGTCAAAAACATTCATTATAAACTGCATCGCGATCTGTACTACCACTCGGAACTGTTGTTTACACTCGCCCAGAGAATAGGATCAGAAATCTACTCATGTTTATAGGCTTAGAGATCTCTGTACCTCAGCACCTCTGAACAATCAGCTGAAACGATTATCTCTAAAATTCGAGTCTTTACTCATTTCATTACCAGGTTGTCTCACGACAACCTTATTGAGAAGGGGTGAGTGAGAGGGAAGGTGGTGAGGAAGTGGGAAGGTGGTGAGGAGAGGGGAAGGTGGTGAGGAAGAGGGGAAGGTGGTGAGGGAGAGGGAAGGTGGTGAGGAGAGGGAAGGTGGTGAGGGAGAGGGGAAGTAGTGAGGGAGAGGGAAGGTGGTGAAGGAGAGGTTTTCAGTGAGTTCTAGTTAGATAGGGATGAACACTGAAGCTTCCAACTACTGTTTGGGTGAATAGAGGCAAACCGTGAGGCTTCCAATTACTTCTATATGAATATGAGCGAACAAAAGTTTCCCAAATATTTGTGAGTGAATAAAGACGACAATGAGGTACAAAAGTATTAGTTGGAGAATATTTGTAAACAGCGAAGGAACGGCGCTCAGCAATCTCAAATGTGTCAGCAACTTCAATTATAAACTCTGCAATCTGAAAGAAGCTGATCAAAACCCTAAATATATAATAAACCAACTTGACCCATTAGTTGGTCGAGATTTGAACGTAACCAAAGAAGAGTGCTGAGCATGTTTATTCATACAAATGTGTCAAAATGTAGAGAATATTTAAAAAAAAATTATAACCTCTTTTAATGGCAAAGCAAGCATTAAATTTCCATAAAAATCTACATAGCCTTAGTGGCATTAGATCTATCAGTCTCATAGAATAACTGAAAATATGATTAACGAGCGTACATCAGATTACAACGAAACATCCAGTCTTTCTGTGCTTAATGAACGTTTATCTATGAAAGAGGCTTGGCGCCTTCACATGATAATTACTTATCTATGAAATATGAATCTTAGTGAAGGGCAAGTTGGCCGCACAGAAGTCTGACAAACAGGATTCGTTTTTTTAAATGCACGAAATGTGTATTTCCAATGAAATTCTTGCTTAGATCTCAGCACAATAAAATCAGCAGACGTATTTTCATTATTTAATTTAATTTTATTTCATATACAAGAGTTTTTACATTCATTTAAAGCCAATAACACATAAAGCGTTCCGGGCGGGTCCTTAATCCTAATATTCCCCGGAATACGACCCGCCAAATCGTTTAACAACCAGGTACCAATTCCCTGTTTGATGAACAGAGGCTACAGTTAAGGATTAGCGCCTAGTCAATCCAAACGATTAGGGGTTCGTTATTCAATGATATCGACCTTCAATATGTCATGATACCAAGTACAATATGTCATGATACCAAGTACAATATGTCATGATACCAAGTACAATATGTCATGATACCAAGTACAATATGTCATGATACCAAGTACAATATGTCATGATACCAAGTACAATATGTCATGATACCAAGTACAACCTGACAATGTACAGGTTGTCCAAGGACCTGATTATGTACAGGGTATCCACAGAACTGGCTAAGAGCAGGGTATACCCTGATGTGGCAGTGTGAATGATAACCGAGCAGGGTATACCCTGATGTGGCAGTGTGAATGATAACCGAGCAGGGTATACCCTGATGTGGCAGTGTGAATGATAACCGAGCAGGGTATACCCTGATGTGGCAGTGTGAATGATAACCGNTAATGATTACAAATATTTGTACTGAAGGGCTTACAAGAGTCAGATTTCACCCAAGGCTTTACCCAATCCCTGAACCTTGGGAGGGTTCAAGGATTAGAACCTGGATAGTTGGTTCCAAGACTTTTGAGTCCAGGTGACCCTGTCTTACATTAATAATTCTAAATACTTTAAAACAAATAGTGAAAAACACCACTTGGAAAGTATCTTCATGTGGTCCTACATCTCATAGAGTGAGAAGTAAAACTTACGCCATTACACAGAAAACTTCTTAGATATGAAGATGGTTAGTTTAGTTTACGAATATTGAGCAAATGCAGGGAACTTCACAACACTGAGTGAACACTGAGTTAATTTAGTGAGCAGGTGGATACAGCAATTGGATAATAGATGAATCATATCGTAAGGTGTAGGTATGGTTAATCACAAATTATCCAAAGTTATTACAGCAAACAACCAATTGGATACAAAGCAATCGCCCAGAAACTGAAAGTTTTTAAAACACAATTAGGAAATGGAAAAACAACACCTAAACAAAACAAAAAAGTAATGAGACACATTCACAAAAGTTGCTGATGATTTTTGCACACAAGTCATTGTATGTGATTAATAATTATGATCCCCGGAGAGAGCTCTGAGGTGCTTCATCAGAGACTGTTCTCATCTCTGACTTCTCGAAATTTAATCTGATACAAACCTTGTTAATGATTACATAAAAAAATTGACTGTTATTTGAAGCCATTGGTTTATTTATGTTCAAACACAAATTACTAATTTGCAACCCTTCATAATTCTGGTACAATAAAATTATTCTGGTATAAAGCAAATTATTCATTAAGTTCTTTCTGAATAGTTTTAATGTCCTGTAAAACTACTCTCTCAGATGTGAGGCTTATCACGCCTTTATATTTTATATTTTAAAATTTTCATACTTCTTCAGTTTGAATTCCTAAAATGTATTAATTGTAATCACTCCCTCTAGAAATTTGATTCAGTTCGGAAAAATTAGAAGTTCTTTTCTAATGAAGACGAAATAATTAACATTAAAAAATATTTTGTATATGCTCGAGATAATGCATCTGCTTTTAATGGTCCAGTCTTTGACCCAAAGCCTGGAAGAACACTTTACGATTGGATTTTGCTTCCCATACAACTTTTCGTTTTACTTTAATTATTTTTTCTACTTTAGCGATTCTTTGATCATGCAACTTTTAGATGACCTTCCACCCTTTATTTACTTCAACAGCTCTTTCTAATATGCACAGTGGAGGTTCCATGCAGATACTGACCTCCATAATATGCAAAATCCAAAATTGCATATATATGTAAGTGGCTTTCAGATATGTATTTAATATTTATATAAAACCACTGGACCTACAGTTTGACACGGGGGGTGGGGGGGGAGGGGTGCTAGTTCTGGGAGAATGTACATGAATATTCAGGACTCATCTTGTGCTACGTTGCCTGATCGCTGGAACACAGACGCAGTAAAGGAGTCTGTGAGAAGACAGCCAAAGTGGCGTCTGTTGTGTTGGAGAAATTTAACGGGAACGTCTCGCAAAGATCGCATTTTTCTAACAGACAAACAACATGCTTTAAATATGATAATACTGTTGTTCTACATTTGCAATGAAACAGTTTTGGGCAACGTTAACGAGCCGAGGTTCGATTTTCCGTCGAAGCAGAAACAAACAGGAAGTCAGAATATTAAACAACCAACGATTTGAACGGCGGTAACCAAGAGCTAACCTCTCGATCATGCAGACATGAATAGTAAGCACACACACACACACACACACACACACACACACACACACACACACACACACACAACACACACACACACACACACACACACACAATTATACAAAACAAAAGTTTCCCATATTTTTTCCTAGACGCATCAATTCATCAATGTCCCACGTGTCTGACGCGTCCAAGGCAATTATCCTAAATAAGTATAAAAGAGAAAAATCAAAGATATATCTTGCCAATGAGTCTTCGTTAAACAAGAGAGCAACGCCCACTGCACCAGCTTGAGGAGCCAGGAGTGAACCGTGTGATTTGATTTGTTTTAATTATAAGTATATTTTTTCTAAGATATTGAGAAAGGTTTATCTTAAAGTTGTGTTGGTTAGATCAAGGTGAATTATTCTATTTTCCTGTGGCGTGGGCTGGCTGGAATGCTTACAACCATGTGAGGGCACAATGCCCTTGGCGAGTCTGTGTGCATGTGTGCATTGCCCCAACTGTATAGGCAGAGGAGCTCAGAGAGGCTGAGTTACTTGCTGGGCTATAAATATGATGATATATGGCGTGGACTTTGTAATCTGCTCGGAGTGTCTGCGGCTGACTACTTCATTTTCTGCGAATTCGTACACGCTTGCACGCTCACACACACACACACACACACACACATGGGGCGCTGGTGGCTGAGTGAACAGCACGCTTTATAAGCAGTCCTGTGGTCCGGGATTCGATTCCCGGCGCCGGCGGAAACAAAAATAGGCAGAGTTTCTTTCAACCCGATGCTCCTGTTACCTAGCAGTAAATAGGTACCTGGGAGTGAGACAGCTGCTACGGGATGCTTCCTGGGTGTGTGTGTGTTAACAAAAAAAATAGTGGTAGTTAATAACAGTTGATTGACAGTTGAGAGGCGGGCCGAAAGAGCAGAGCTCCACCCCCGCAAGCACAACTAGGGGAACACACACACACGCACACACACACGCACTCGCCCTATCCACTTTTGGAGCCTCGTTGCTGAGTGGATAGCACCTGTGGGTCGTAGTTCTAATGGCGTGTTCTGAATTCACAAATTCAGTGAAGATATGAGTGAGCTCAATAGGATCAGGAACCTATACAGCAGTTGACTGTGAGGAGTGATCATGAAGCCGAAGTTCTAATTCTTCATGTACAATTAGGTGAGTACAGTTAGGTGAATACAGTTAGGTGAGTGCAAACATATGACCCTGTGGCGCAGTGGCAAAGTCGTCGGCACACAATCAAAGATTTTGGTTTGGTCCTCCGACACTACAGAAGCGATTGAGCAACGTTTTCCATCCTTCTGCTCACTTAAATCTAAGATAAATCTTAGATAAATTTTGATTAATAGAACATCTATCTGGAAAGATATTAGTTTGGTTATAACATTATTGATTTATGACACAAAAGATACTATACATCAGATCGTTGATATACTTCATGTAACAGTTAGACGAACATATTTAACATAATAGCATAAATAGGGTTCTATTCCAATGGGCAAATTAGGCTTTCCGTAGTGTCAGAGTTTCTTAGGTTCATATGCTTCAACATTTTGGTCATGATTTTTGGGGGTGAGAGCTGTAGTTTGGTGTGAAACATTAGAGCTCTTAATGAGCTAATTACCGAAGTATTTTCTACATATTAAGGTAATTGAGCAAGATTTATTATTGACTAGACAGTATGTTCGTCCTCTGTGAATTGTATCGTTGAATGATGGAGCAAACACTGGGGTGAAACCATTAAAAGATCAACTAGAGTACAGAGAGAGAGAATTCAATCTTTCTCTCCTGGAGTGCACAAATTGGACTTCACTCACATTCCCTTGAACGGGCAAGTCATGCCAGCAGTTTCTGTAACTTCTTTAATTTCAAATAGCCTCTAACACTTAAGAATTAAATCACCACATCTAATCACAGCTTCCTGGACCACACACTCTTTGAGTGGTAGCTAAAGCAGCACTGATCGGATCTAATTGGAAAAGTTGAACAAGAAAATCAAGTATTTTGGCTCAGGAATGACACCGAAACCTCTGATCTTGGAAGCAAAGTGANAAAAAGAGAAAGGCGGTATTACAAATGAGAGAGGGAAGGCAGTGAGAGCACAGGTGGAAGATGGAGACACGGATGAGCTGCACAGCCATCAGATGAACCTTTGCAGTATAGAAGTCCCGAGGAAATGGAACGGGCAGCTTTCAAAGGGAATACGACGAGAGTTGGGAGGAATGAATGTCATTGCATTAACTGACCAGAAAATTGAGATGCGGAGCTACAGAGCTATTACTCGACCATTAAACACACACCACACACACACACACACACACACACACATACACACACACACACACACACACACACACACACACACACACACAAAACGCACTCTGAAACACACTCACAAACACACAATCACGCACCCAAACCCACATATGATCTTAGTGCCACTGATTACATCTGACCTTCTATATGTGTCTGTCATATATTATCAACACGTGTCTAAATAATTTCCTAGATGTGGAGCATCCTGGTTAAAAATGACGGAAATAATTTTCAAGAATATAATTATAACTTCAATCAAATGAAATTTCGTGGCCGAGCAGCGTGCTTACCGTTATCGGACGGCCGCTGGCCTTTAAATGTCACGGTGACATTTCCCCAAGTTGTGGTGTATTCTGTACCCTTCAGTCGATACACTTGGTAAGGCTGAAGTGATTGAAAATGAGATATATAGTGGAAAAGAGAGAGAGAGAGAGAGAGAGAGAGAGAGAGAGAGAGAGAGAGAGAGAGAGAGAGAGAGAGAGAGAGAGAGAGAGAGAGAGAAAGAAAAAGACAGAAAAGAGAAACAAAGACCGAAACAGAGTGGCATAGAGAGAGAAACAAAGGGTGTATGGGATAAAGAAGAGAGGGAATTGTAGGAGAAGTAATGGGAGTGAGATACATAATGTTGTTCAGTCCTAACGACAAGCACAAGAAAAGTATTCAAACACTAAAGAAATGTCCATAACTTTGCAGTCGATCAAGCGGTGAGCCAAACAATTTTCTCTTTTTGCTAATGCGTTATATTACGTGACGTTAAAGTTAGTTAGGACAGATTAGATTAGGTTTGAATTGTTTAATGGAAGTGGGAGGCTGGTTAGGACAGATCAGGTTCGGATGTAACAGAATTTGCAGAGAAATTTCCCAACAATTCGGACTGGTCGGATGAGCAACGATATTGATTCCTGCGGGCCTTCGTTCAATTCTCGATAGCCGAAGTATGTGGGGCGCCATTATTTCACTCAGTCTTTTTTCCCCAGTCTCTTCTCCTCATACCTTCTTCCAAGTGTTATATGGTCATACGAAGTAAGCAATTTCTCCTTATAATTACCTTACGTTATTAATTTGTTGAAGAATTCTGGGTAAAATTGGAATTGATTAGGGTTGGCAAGATTAATATAGATCAGGATAGGAATCGGATAAATAAATTATGATTAAAATTGATTCGGTTACATATTGTAAAAGTTTGAGATGGTTTGGAGGTTGGCTCTTCCCAATTAGACCACTCCAATCCTTTCGTCAATCAGAAATTTGATAATCTAAGATGACCGTAGACGTATCAGGCAGATATGTCACATTTATTTACTTCGGTCCAAACACACGATATTATCGTAAAGAAATATGCAAGCATATCAGTCTGACTCGAAACGTAATTCACTCACGTCCAGCCTGTACTGTAAACACTCCAAGCCTGTACTGTAACACTTCCAGCCTGTACTGTAAACACTCCAAGCCTGTACTGTAAACACTTCCAGCCTGTCCTGTAAACACTTCCAGCCTGTACTGTAAACACTCCAAGCCTGTACTGTAAACACTTCCAGCTTGTACTATAAACACTTCCAGCCTGTACTGTAAACATTCCAAGCCTGTACTGTAAATACAATAAGCCTGTACTGTAAACACTCCAAGCCTGTACTGTAAATACAACAAGCATGTACTGTAAACACTCCAAGCCTGTACTGTAAACACATTCTCAATTAACGTGACCATAACCCTTTACCAAACCGTTTCGAAGTCAAACTATTAATAAGCGGTAAAATATAAAAAAATATTATTATCGTATAAAGAAAACGTTATTACTACACCAAATAAAAGATTCATCCTGTCATTTATCATGCAAGAGTAATATAATTGAAATACTGACTTGATATGGTTGGCATCAGTCAAAACTTGTACTATTGCTTTTAATTTAGAGAATGGGTAGATTATTTGAAGCTGAACCAGAATTTTTGTTTATTTTGAACAAATATAAGTAATCTATAATTACCTATAGTTGATATAAGTAATAATCTCTGCCCTCGACAGTGACACTACCGAGGACAGAGATTATTGAGCAAAACTGTATTTTTCATTTATTGTTTGATTGGTGCTTTGTAAATTGGACGAACATATATGCATCACTGTAAAGTTGTAAATATAATTTAAAGGCTTTATAATTATTATTTAATGATATAAACTTTTCTGGCTTCTGAGATTTTTTTACACTAAACATAGAGTATGTAGAATGTATGAATCCCTGAACCATGTGCAATCCCTGAAAGCTGTGGTGTAAATATGTGTAAACATTCTCAATGTTTACTTATTAAACTTGGTTCTATAAGTAAGTGGAGTTTCGGTTCCTTGACTGGTGAGCAATTAATCAACACATAATGTAATGTAATTTTGTAATTATTATTTAAAATAAAATCTCAAATTTATTGAATACTAAATAGGTGTAAGTAGAAGTATTAGCCTATTATTTTCTATATTCTGGGATATTCATTCAAATATCTCTTGTTGAGTATCTAAATATATTTGTTTTGAATTTAGGTGATATATCTTTGTTATTTCCCCTGATTAAGTTATGATAGCTGAGACACTACTTTAGAATCACCCGTGATATATTTTTGACAGCTTATATGAACATCAACTTTCATATATCACTCAGTGTGTTTACCTTGACAAATTATGCAGATGTTTATTTTATCAAAAGGCTGCGCAATATTTTATTTTTTAATTCATTACATTTTAGGGATACTAAGCAACGAGGTCGGAAATAACATATTTGCTTTCGGCCACGCGGCAGAGGACAAAGAGGATTTGAATTCATGAGAATTTACCTGCAGTTAAACACTTAAATACCATGGCCTAACTAAGCGATTACACTTGCTTGCCTCTGCAAAGACCATAATCCTCGCGGTATTGTGGGGTCGACACACAGTGCACACAAATCTGACAGTAATGCGTCCTCATGTTCACATAAGCACACAATCCAGCCAGGCAAAGCGGTAGTTACCTTCTGAGCTTCTTCCCACACAGTGTAGCGAAGCCCAGGGGTAGTATGACCTTCTGTGCCTCTAACCAAACAATGTAGACAAACCCAGGGTGGTATGACCTTCTGTGTCTCAAACCACACAGTGTAGCGAAGCCCAGGGGTAGTATGACCTTCTGTGCCTCTAACCACACAGGGTAGACAAACCCAGGGGTAGTATGGCCTTCTGTGCCTCTAACCACACAGGGTAGACAAGCCCAAGGGTAGTATGGTCTTCTGTGTCTCATATCACACAGTGTAGACAAACCCAGGGGTAGTATGGCCTTCTGTGCCTCTAACCAAACAATGTATACAAACCCAGGAGTAGTATGACCTTCTGTGTCTCAAACCACACAGTGCAAACAAACCCAGGGGTAGTATGACTTTCTGTGTCTCACACCACAGACACCCGTGCTTCACCGAGTATCTCTATAGTACCAATAATTACCTAACCAACATAACAAACATTAGTGCTCCTTATTAAAGACAAATAAAACCCCACAAGATGCCTACCAACTTACACTCGGATAATACTGCGAAGCCTCTGACAAGAGTCTCAAAGATGAACCTCGGCATGTCAACAGAGAATCAAAAGTAAACAACGCCCTTGACATATAAACAACAACTGACGCCCAAGTCTTACAAATATCCTTCAAAATAAACGAAATGAATAATCAAGTGAACGAAATGAATAATCAAGTGAACAAAATGAGCAGCATTTTGATCAGCAATGAACAGAAAAATATGAATATAAAAAAATGGCTTGATTGATTAACAAAGGATTTTTTAAAATATATTCGCCAAAGCTTTTATAATAAGAGGATAATCAATCAATATGAGAACAGATTCAGGTTTAAACAAGCAAGACAACATATCAATTCACACATCCAAGAGCACACATGCACACAGCCGAGTAGACAGCATTCTGAGGTCGCAGTCTTATGTGCCCGCGTTCAACTCCCGGTGGAAGAGGCACAATAGGACAGAGTTTCTTTCTCCTGATGTCTCTGTTCATCTAGGAGTAAGCAGATGCTTTGGAGCTAGACAGCTGCTATTAAGTGTATCCTGAGAATGTGTGTGTATGAGAGAGATAAATATATGTCGTAGATATGACTGAAGAAAAATAGGTCGGGAATCTGTTAATCAGACAACCGACGGTTAGAAAGACGGGGTCCAAAAGCTAAGAGTTCGATCCTGCAATAAAAAAATACAAAGCATATTCATGTACTCCTTTAATTGAAAATGAAGTTATTGTATATAAATAAGCTGTAATAAGTTAAGTCCTTCACCTTCACCTCATCCCCTGTTATATACTCGGCAGAAAAAACTACTTTCTAACTATTCGAACTCTGCCTGCCATTATGTTAACAAGACTTGGCGAAAAGCGCCTCTCAACTTATTTGTGGATTGGTAATCGCCTAGAGAGTCTACGTGGTTGTCTTGCCTATATACTGAGTTCTCCCGACACCTTGGAGGAAACCAACGTTGTTTACGCCTTCACGTGCCCCCTTGGGGGATGCCAGCCCCAACGAACTCAATATATAGGCAAGACAACAACGTGTCTCTCTCTAGGCGATTACCAATGCACAACAAACAGGGCTCGATCAGGGAACATATAAACGCCATACACAACGAGACGATCACCAGGGATATTTTGACTAGCAACAACTAGAATTATTGGATAGATACAATGACAATGGAAGATTAGACATCAGTGAAGCGCTGCTTATCAAGAAATCTAGACCAGCAATCAATAACCAGCTAATACACAGTTACACTCTACCCTCTTCAAGACCCCGGGCCACTGGAGAAGCTGAACCGAAGGACCCTGCAACAGGAACGGAAGCAGCCAGAAGGACATAAGCTGCCAATATGTTACACTCTTAATTTATTACCCCCATTATATAAGACCCCCATTAATACCCCCCTTGTATGTCATTCATCAATGTCACTTGCTACCTCACCATTAGAGGATATAATCAAGTGATAACACACAAGACTCTGTCTTTGAGAATATGAAGTGAGACCTTACGAAATATATCACTAGGCATCAGACCCAAATAATAAGTAAAAATGAACTTTGGACAGATTATTTTTAATCTTCATCCTTCAGTGAAGAAAAATATAAGAATTATCGAGAAGATTCGTTGGCTAGGTTTCAAGTGCAAGTGTTGGGACCCATAGCCTCGGAGAAGAAAATAAAGAGTACGCAGAGAAGACCCTGTGGATCCTCACTGAACACTTTGATATTTTCTTCTCCTACCACCTCTATACTTTTGGTTTGTGTGTATATTTATCTAACTTTATTTGAAAATGTCATTACACTAAAAAAGTTACAATATTGATTACATGCAGGGTACAAGGCTGCTTGTCACAAGTTGTATAGCTCCTCCAGCTCCTCAGATGGCTGGCAGGAACCATGGATGCAGTGAGCATTTGCTCTCTAGATTGCCACACTAAGGCGTTGAAGAAGAAAACTGGCAGCTCTATGGTCTCTAGTTGTTTCGATTAGCTTAGACCCCAACTCCTTCAAAAAACTGGCAGCACTTTTACCCCAGGCACCAAGTGTCTCTGAGGTAATGGGGACAAAATTGTAGTGGTGCTCAAGGTCTCTGTATTTACGTGACTTGGCCACTTCCCGGTGATTGGCAGCTCCTCCTGCTTGTGTAGCAGTGAAGTCAACATAGGTATTGGCTAAAGTTGAAACGCAAGTGTAGTCCCACACCAACTGTCTACTATTCTTCCAGGGGTTCACCGTGATTCCGTCTGGGCGACCGACAGGCTCATCAGAGTTGCGGGACATTAGGTAACGGGGCTCTCTCTCTGCTGGACAACCGGCTGTGGTAAGGCTTCTCTTAATAATGTCATTGACCTCGCCGTGTCTTGCATGCCATCCTCCTGTCCTTTGGCAGAGAAGGCCATGCCGTCCGTAACTGTCGGCCTCTGCCTCGCCGCAAATACACATGTATTCGGTGTGGATTGGGGCAGCGAGGCGTAGAGCTACGGCAATTCGGAGGGCCTGCAGTGTGAGACGGGTGCCGGTTGCTGACATTGGGGTTGCTAATAGGAAATCACCTGCATGGGGAGCTGCTACCGCTCTAGGTCGGGCAGTGTCGTGTGGTGTTGTCGCAGCTTCTAGCAAAGTATATATATATATATATATATATATATATATATATATATATATATATATATATATATATACACTTGCTTCCCCGCACCCAACAAACTCTGCTGACTTCCTGTACACCTTTGTCTCCACACTACCTGCTTTAATTAACCTGAGCCTCTGAACTCCCCCCTGCAGGTAGTCCTCAAAGCTCATATGTGCCCCCCACTATCTTCACGGCCACTAGGCAATAACTGCCGAGTATAAGAGGGCTAAAGCAGGAAGGACACTAAGGCAGATAATCCTCCAACATACTCACACAAATTCGCTTTTGCTGCCAGTGTGAGATGAAGCTATCGGCTTCTAGCAGCGAGGCTCCCGGGGTAGCTGTGTCGGAGGCCACGTCAATTTGAGTGTGAACGGGTTCACTCTATCATAGTTATCATGCACTCCTTCATCACCCGGTCATCTTTCATCCATATCTACTGCTGCTTCCATCACTATACAATGAACTCGCCAATCGCTGTTTTCTCTATCATTGAGCAATACTAGGTATAGTCACTGTTGCTTCCTCCATCACTGTGTTGTGTATCAGTCCATCTATATGGTTTTCATTACATCACGTAGTGAACTCCACTATTACCACGTGTGTTTCAATTACTGTGAATCACATGTAGCGTTAATACAAATGCTTATTTCACCTAGCAATGATCATCTTCATCACTACTGTTGCCTGCATCTATTTGCTGTCTTAAATGAATCCTATTGTTTTCTTCATTTTGTAAATAACAAATAATTAATATAATATATATATAAGAAGACGTAGCTGCTTATCAGTGTTTAGTAGGCTCAAACAATTATTCGATTCAAAATATATTTATCTAAACGCTCTTAAGGACAGCGGAAAATTGTCAACCTAAAGAAAGTTCTATATTACCCTAATTGGAAGTTGAACGGAGAAAGGAACTGCGAAGCTCTCTTGTTTAGACTTTCAATTTAGGCATGAAGAATAAAGGCCTATTACGTATCCTTTGATCATATATGGAGGTCCAACCCATCCTCCGCTGATGAGTTGTCCTTATAGGCACTATTTTGTCAACAGTATCGATATGTAGTGATGGGCCACAAGTTAACATCATTTTATACAGTTAATTTTACAAAGGTACCAAAATAAAGCTAAAAGCCAAATTTAAAAATTCCTTGCCTTACTAGCATCTATGTACTATATAAAGACTACGACAGCGCGCATTAGGCTTAGGATTGCTAGGAGAGATTAAGTTTTACGTTATGTTACGGTTAAAAAAATCTAGTTTGTCCAAATTTAAAAATAGTGACTGATTTAGTATGTTCAACTCACAGTGTCCTGTCTACAGAGACCAGGATAGCGGCCCTGGAGGAGGGGAAGAAGTTCACTTTCCCCTAAGAAGATTGACGAGGGAAGATTTATATCAGCAGAACTATTCCCATACTCTACATCGCTATGTAACAAAATGTGAACAAATCGAAGAATATGTTTAACACATGTTATGATGAATTTTTAAGGATTTAATTCAAAATGTTGCACTAAGTTTGCTTACTAAAGGCATCGCAAGCACATTATTATAAGCTTTCCGCTTTTAATCACAATTGGAGAGATGCGAGCTGCATGATTTTGAAATAAATTTATATGCAACTAAATCACCATAAATGAAAATAGCTGACGTTAGAGAAGACTGCGCTTATGAAGACTGTGATATGCTTAGCCAAATTAATTTTGAGATCATGTTCTTGAGCATCTTATGTACTTCTGAAACATTTCCTACTACCACCTACATTATAAGACATGCAAGTTATAAACACAAGGAATGAAGTTGACCAAACCGCACACTATAAAGTGAAGGGACGACGACGTTTCGGTCCGTCCTGGACCATTCTCAAGTCGATTGTGAATACAAGGAATGAATACAATTTGTATTGCAAATTTTGTTAGAAATATACTATCACATCCCCAGCTATAACTCTACAAATGTGACCAACTAATGTCCTCCCTATATACGAATGACAAAATACTCTTTATGGTTTGCTATTACCGCAGCGTAGGGATCAGGATTAAATCCCGCTGCTAAACAAGGCAGCGTCCACCAATCAACACAAAAACGCTGTTCTCTTCTCACATCGCATGTTACCTCACCACTTTGTTTACCAAAAGCATTCCACACATTGTTTTAATAATATTGTAAATTTGAATGTGATAAGTTTTTCATATTCAGTTCACCTGTTATTACAGTCCACTCATTTCTACAGTGTGCAATTAATTTCTACAATTTGTCAAATGCAAAAATGCTATGTGAAAATGTACTAACTGTTTAACTATGAATGCATGAATCCATATGTTTATACGTCAGGGTTAAATGCAACATGTGTCCAATAGTCCGGTACTAGACGTCTTCATTCAACACGAATCATGCCAGGTCGGTCAATGCCCATTCGAACACGTACTGGACCCTCCAGAGTCTCCAGACACTAAACTAGCATTTCCTCTAGAGCCAAGACTCTGCAGGAAAGCCGTGTACATGATCTGTAACCCATACTGTTCTTAACGCTATCTTCATAAATGTGCTGTGATCATTACTTTCACCTTCATGTCACCATCCCCTCTCTTGAACACCACCGTCACCTTCATTGTCTCCATCACTGTTGTGAACACTTCTACATCCATTAATGGACAATGACCGTCACAATGACATCCACTATTTCGTGCCTGTGATTATTCTGGAGTAACAGCTTAATGGATCAACTAAATCTGTCAATTGCCTATCCTGTCAAGTGCCACAACAGGG
>WNGS01169498.1:30125783-30160714 GCA_020271785.1 Procambarus virginalis
CAATTCTGAGCTACAAATTACTCCTATGTCTCAATTGTTCCATCATAAACACCATTTGGGGTTTCACAATCATATATGATTTTAATTGCACAATCATATATAGGCCTCATTCCACAATCATATATAGGCCTCATTCCACAATCATATATATTTCATATTCCACAATCATATGGAGGCCATATTCCACAATCAAATAAAAGTCTTATTCCTCAATCATTTAAAAGTCTTATTCCTGAATCATATAAAGGCCTAATTCTCAATCATATAAAGCCCTAATTCCACAATTATATACAGGCCTAATTCCTCAATCGTATGCAGGCCTAATTCCACAGTCATATAAAGGTCTAATTTCAGTCAAATAGCGCATACATATTTATATGTAATTTAGTTATTTTTAACAGAGAATTAAAACTTAATCTTCTGATTCGGTTGCTAGATGAATTAGGTAAGTACTTTTAAAGTGGGATTATGGATAGGATGGTTAATTATTGATGGTTAACCTGTTGTTCCTGATTTTAAACGACCAGCCGGGATGATCAATCGAATCTTATTTCGTATAATTACAATATTACAGGTTAACTACTACGGTTTAATTGATTACAATTAAAATTTTGTCTTATTACAACACTGAAGGAACTCTGTCAAGTATCTCGTGCATTGTCATTGAAGGAACCCAGATGAAGATCACAACTTACATGTAATGCTTTTGATATAATTTACAAATTGCATCGTTTGACCAACAGCGTGATGTTAGTACGGTGGGATATTTAAAATAATTTTTTTCCATACATCTAGCGAAAAGAAAGGACTAGGACTAGGACATAGAGCAGTAGGAAGTTCCATACATGGTTGTTGATACTAGTGGATGTAGATATGCGTTTGAACACGTACAACATTGCTCTGCTAGGGAAGAAATTGAACCCAGGAGCTAAATCTCCATTCTTAAAGTAGCAGAAAGGTAGACACGCAAGCTCAGATATATGCACACTAAGTAACTCACAAAACGGCCTTAGAGGTTGCGCTTCGGAATAATTTTATAAACACAGAGGGCACAAGATTTTCATCACCTACATCTAGACATAAGGGCCATAACAGACCAACCACTGACTGTGTTCAAGGAGGGAAAATGATACAAACATCCATAGGTTACTTGATCAACCAGAGTGTAGCCTAAATGTCAGATTGCTTGCAGCGGTGTCTAATAGTATGGTTGATCAGATCTCCAAACGAGACGTGATCAAGACTAAGCCGTGGGGGACATTAATTATCAGAACCACCTCATGATGGGTGGATACGTCTCTGTTTAGAGAAGTGAATGAATGATTGTGTGGATCAGGGTGTGACTGGGTGGATCAGTGAGGGATTTAATGGATGAAGGATTGGTTGGGAGAGTGAGTGAGAGCGTCAGGTATTGATATGTTGAGTAAGTGAATGAATGGTGGGTGATTGAGTAAGTAGTTGGAAAGATTGAATGAATTTTTGCATAAATGAGTTGGTCAGTGAGCGAGTAGATGGCTAAATAAGTTGGTGAATAAGTGAGTTTGTTGGAAAGTGAGCTGAAGACTGAGAAACAGCATGAGAGTGTTCGATGGTAAATGAGCCTATGTATCCTTATGTGATTTGGTGAGTGAGTTGATGATGAGTAACATAGTGATAGCTGTGGGCGAGCCAGTGATTAAATTACTAAGTGCCCTGGGATGAAGATAATGGTGGGTTACTGAGTGCATCAATTATCGATTGGAAGAGTTGGTGAGTAATTGGGTAAGTAGATTAGTGGATGAGTAAGTCGGGGCTTGGAAGATGCCACGCGGTAATATTCCTACTTACCGTCTTGACCTCATGATCAAAGCGACCGACATCATCGTGTAGGTAGCAGGGGGGAGGGATTAAATTTATCGGATAAGGATTAGGATGAAGCATGAGTGATTCTGGAGGGCCTCTTGGGAGATGCTACAGGTGTGTGAGTTACAGAGAGCAGCATAAGGTGTGTGGGATACAGAGAGCAGCATAAGGTGATGCTGCAGGTGTAGGAGTTACAGAGAGCTGCATAGGATGATGCTGTAGTTGTGTGAGTTACAGAGAGCAGCATAAGGTGACGCTGCATGTGCAAGCGTTGAGCCACGACAATGTGTGTGTTAGAGTGGGACACCTATAAGAGAGGGAGAGACACCACAACACCTATAAGAGAGGGAGAGACACCACAACACCTATAAGAGAGGGAGAGACACCACAACACCTATAAGAGAGGGAGAGACACCACAACACCTATAAGAGAGGGAGAGGATTATAATGTGATTGTAAGAAGAGGAAAAGAGAGAGAGGAAAAAATGTTAACTATCCATGGCTTCCTTAGCAAACGACGGACTAAAACTAACGTGTAGCATCATGAGAAGATAATTAACAGTTGAAAGGAAAATTCCGGAAGTAATTGTCAAACATTAAGGAACGGATCACCTACCCTGTACTCTAAATTTGATAATGAAACTGACAGGCAGTAGTATGGGAGACTGCTAGTATAGTCTATGTATCCAGGAAGGGAGTCAGGAGCCTTTCTCGCTTCTTTGTTTATTATGCACTCCATACCCATCCCGTGGGCGGTGGTGTAAACGGTTACAGAGGCACATAATCGGTTCAGGAACTGAACCCTCTAGTTCGTTTAGTTAAGCAAATATCAATCTTTTGACGCTAGTTGCACAATTATTAATATTACATATACTCGTACATGTACTTTATATATATATATATATATATATATATATATATATATATATATATATATATATATAAGCCATCCACAGTGATAGAGAGCCTTGTAGGGAAATGTGTAGTGGAACACCTATCAATGGTGAGCGATTTCTCGAAGTGCGAACATCGATTCAGTTAAAACATTCTAACACTTCAGTAATGTCTAACAATTCTATTTCAGGATTGGTTGAATTAAAATAAAACAAAATAGGTGAGAGAGGTGAGAGGCTGAATGTGTTTTCCTTGATCGTCACTAAGCTTTGGACACAGATCAGCATGAAAGTTCCTTATTCAATCTTGAAAGCAAGTCATTCACAGTTGGAAAAACGCTGGAATGGGTGCATAGATCTCTCAGGAAAGAATAAGAGTTACAGCGAGATACAAGATCTTGTAGTGGGGAGACGCTACAAGTTAGGTTCCTCGGGGGATCGGTATTGGGACCCATTCTATCCTCAATTTTCACTTAACAGTGAAAATATTGCCATCTATAACCTAATTTGTTGATGTTCTAAAACTGGCGTGGAGAATTAGAAAATGCAGGAAGAACTAGATACAGATCAACAGTGGTAGGCCAGATAGCTGTCTTCCTTTACATTTATCAAGTACCATGTAATTAGTGTATTTGTTGGCAGAGAAAGATCCAAATGAGATTACAGGCCCTAACAGTTACATCTTCCAGACACATTAAAAGGAACTCTTAAATTTGTAGAACCTGCAGGGAATCCTTCCCAGTGTAAGAAACAATAATCAGAAAGAACAGAGATAGACAACAAAATACAACTAGTTAGGGGAATTCATCTGTAGTTAAATGTTGTGCAAGAGCTTATTCCCCACTTTGGAAGAAAAGCAATGTCAAAGATATTAAAAGAAATTAGCAAGAAAAAAGAGAAAGGCGGTATTACAAATGAGAGAGGGAAGGCAGTGAGAGCACAGGTGGAAGATGGAGACACGGATGAGCTGCACAGCCATCAGATGAACCTTTGCAGTATAGAAGTCCCGAGGAAATGGAACGGGCAGCTTTCAAAGGGAATACGACTAGAGTCGGGAGGAATGAATGTCATTGCATTAACTGACCAGAAAATTGAGATGCGGAGCTACAGAGCTATTACTCGACCCTGTAAACACACACACACACACACACACACACACACACACACACACACACACACACACACACAAACGCACTCTGAAACACACTCACAAACACACAATCACTCACCCAAACCCACATATGACCTTAATGCCACTAATTACATCTGACCTTCTATATGTGTCTGTCATATATTATCAACACGTGTCTAAATAATTTCCTAGATGTGGAGAACTGGTTAAAAATTACGGAAATTAATTTTCAAGAAATATAATTATAACTTCAATCGAATGAAATTTCGTGGCCGAGCAGCGTGCTTACCGTTATCGGACGGCCGCTGGCCTTTAAATGTCACGGTGACATTTCCCCAAGTTGTGGTGTATTCTGTACCCTTCAGTCGATACACTTGGTAAGGCTGAAGTGATTGAAAATGAGATATATAGTGGAAAAGAGAGAGAGAGAGAGAGAGAGAGAGAGAGAGAGAGAGAGAGAGAGAGAGAGAGAGAGAGAGAAAGACAGAGAAAGAGAAACAAAGACCGAAACAGAGTGGCATAGAGCGAGAAAGAAAGGGTGTATGGGATAGAGAAAGAGACGGAATTGTAGGAGGAGTAATGGGAGTGAGATACATAATGTTGTTCAGTCCTAACGACAAGCATAAGAGAGTATTCAAACACTAAAGAAAATGTCCATAACTTTGCCGTCGATCAAGCGGTGAGCCAAACAATTTTCTCTTTTTGCTAATGCGTTATATTACGTGACGTTAAAGTTAGTTAGGACAGATTAGATTAGGTTTGAATTGCTTAATGGAAGTGGGAGGTTGGTTAGAACAGATCAAGTTCGGATATAACAGAATTTGCTGAGAGATTTCCCAACAATTCGGACTGGTCAATTGAGCAACGATATTGATTCCTGCAAGGCCTTCGTTCAATTCCCGATAGCCAAAGTATGTGAGACGCCGTTACTTCCCTCCGTCTTCATTCCCCAGTCTCTTCTCCTCATACCCTCTTCCAAGTGTTATATGATCATACTAAGTAAGCAATTTCTCCATATAATTACCTTACGTTATTAATTTGTTGAAGAATTCTGGGTAAGATTGGAATTGATTAGGTTTGGCAAGATTAATATTGATCAGGATAGGAATCGGATAAATAAATTATGATTAAGATTGATTCGGTTACATATGGTAAAAGTTTGCGTTGCTTTGTAGGTTGGCTCTTTCCAATCAGACCACTCTATTCCTCTCTTCAATCAGAAATTAGATAATCTAAGATGACCGTAGACGTATCAGGCAGATATGTCACATATATTTTCTTTGGTCCAACCACACGATATTATCGGAAAGAAATATGCAAGCATATCAGTTTGACTCGAAACGTAATTCACTCATGTCCAGCCTGTACTGTAAACACTTCCAGCCTGTACTGTAAACACTTCCAGCCTGTACTGTAAACACTTCCAGCCTGTACTGTAAACACTTCCAGCCTGTACTGTAAACACTCCAAGTCTGTACTGTAAACACTTCCAGCCTGTACTGTAAACACTTCCAGCCTGTACTGTAAACACTTCCAGCCTGTACTGTAAACACTTCCAGCCTGTACTGTAAACACTTCCAGCCTGTACTGTAAACACTTCCAGCCTGTACTGTAAACACTTCCAGCCTGTACTGTAAACACTCCAAGCCTGTACTGTAAACACTTCCAGCCTGTACTGTAAACACTTCCAACCTGTACTGTAAACACTCCAAGTCTGTACTGTAAACACTTCCAGCCTGTACTGTAAACACTTCATGCCTGTACTGTAAATACTCCAAGCCTGTACTGTAAACACTCCAAGCCTGTACTGTAAACACTTCCAGCCTGTACTGTAAACACTCCAAGCCTGTACTGTAAACACTCCAAGCCTGTACTGTAAATACAACAAGCATGTACTGTAAACACTCCAAGCCTGTACTGTAAACACATTCTCAATTAACGTGACCATAACCCTTTACCAAACCGTTTCGAAGTCAAACTATTAATAAGCGGTAAAATATAAAAAAAAAAAAAATTATTATCGTATAAAGAAAACGTTATTACTACACCAAATAAAAGATTCATCCTGTCATTTATCATGCAAGGGTAATATAAATGAAATACTGACTTGATATGGTTGGCATCAGTCAAAACTTGTACTATTGCTTTTAATTTAGAGAATGGGTAGATTATTTGAAGCTAAACCAGAATTTTTGTTTATTTTGAACAAATATAAGTAATCTGTAATTACCTATAGTTGATATAAGTAATAATCTCTACCCTCGACAGTGACACCACCGAGGGCAGAGATTATTGAGCAAAACTGTATTTTTCATTTATTGTTTGATTGGTGTTTTGTAAATTGGACGAACATATATGCATCACTGTAAAGTTGTAAATATCATTCAAAAGCTTTATAATTATTATTTAATGATATAAACTTTTCTGGCTTCTGAGATTTTTTTACACTAAACATAGAGTATGTAGAATGTATGAATCCCTGAACCATGTGCAATCCCTGAAAGCTGTGGTGTAAATATGTGTAAACATTCTCAATGTTTACTTATTAAACTTGGTTCTATAAGTAAGTGGAGTTTCGGTTCCTTGACTGGTGAGCAATTAATCAACACATAATGTAATGTAATTTTGTAATTATTATTTAAAATAAAATCTCAATATTTATTGAATACTAAATAGGTGTAAGTAGAAGTATTAGCCTATTATTTTCTATATTCTGGGATATTCATTCAAATATCTCTTGTTGAGTATCTAAATATATGTTTTTGAATTTAGGTGATATATCTTTGTTATTTCCCCTGATTAANGGTTGTGTAATAGAAACAAGACCACTTTGACCTTTGCATCAAAGAGCTTCGTATCGATGCCTCTATGTAGAGAGAGGTTTAACCTGCTGCTCCAGAGAGCGGGAGGTTACATCACTGCGTGCGCTAGATAATTAATTCTTAACTTTATGACTGGCAAAAGCCAGTAATACATACATTATTTTGGAAAAAAATCAGTAATGTAAGGAACAATTAAATTTTTGTCTGAATTTGAAGAAACGTCACATCTGCCTTGTATAAGTGTAATGGCATACTAAAACTATTATTCAAAATTTAATAGATTTGTAAATACATCATTCTCCAGAAGCAATTATAATCATCCATGAATTAGATCTGATCGTCTTAACGACGCAGTAGTCATGTTAAAAGATTAACATTTGCAAATTACCAGAAAGAAAATATGCTGCTACATAAATACAGATACAAACATTTAATATATATCTATATATAGATATATATATATATATATATATATATATATATTATATAATATATATATATATATGTATTAATATTATATATTATGTATATATATATATATATATATATATAATATATATAATAATATATAATATATATATATATATATATATATATATATATATATAACTGAAAACTCACACCCAGAAGTGACTCGAACCATACTCCAGGAGAAACGCAACTGTATGTACAGGACGCCTTAAACCACTTGACATCACGACCGGACAAAGAAGTGATAGCCTGAGCTATTTGAACCACTTCCCCGCCGCACCTGGATGGTTATCTTGGGCATGCATTTTATCAAATCACCTCATTCTTTGGGGCAACACGTGAGGAACACAAATGGAACAAGCCTGAATGGTCCCCAGGACTATTGCGAATGAAAACTCACACCCCAGAAGTGACTCGACCCATCTCCCAGGAGCAACGCAAACTGGTATGTACAGGGGACCATTCAGGCTTGTTCGCATTTGTTTCCTCAGTGTTGCCCCAAAAATGAGGTGATTTGATAAAATGCTATGCCCAAGATAACCATCCCGGTGCCGGCGGGAGAAGTGGTTCAAATAGCTCGGCTATCACTTCCTTATGTCCGTCGTGATGGTCAAGTGGTTTAAGGCGTCCCTGTACATACCAGTGCGTTGCTCCTGGGAGTATGGTTTCGAGTCCCTTCTGGGGTGTGAGTTTTCATTCATATACATACTATATATATATATAATATATATTATATATATAATATATATTATATATATTATCTATATTATTATATATATATTTTTCCTGCTCATTTTCCTGTATTATGATTATCTTGTTTGTAATTTAATACACCTACTGTACAACAAGAGCTATTAATTATTATTGAACAAAAATTTGTGGAATAAACTTGTGATTAAAATTTGAAAAAAAGAGGATGATATGAAACAAATATTTTATCCATATTGGTATTCTGAATTTTTTTAGAATTTATTTTGTTATTTGATTGCAAGTAGTAATTACAGTTCTGCAAAATGTATAGTTTTGTTTCATTCAGCAAATACAATAACCTTAATATTTTGAAAAATCTACTTTTTATTTTGTGAACTAAGACTGTCTCCACATATTAATATTTATATTTTAGGGAAGAAGCATGTTACTATTTCTGTAATTTTTTTTAAATAATAGAAATTATGTTTAATATTAATTGCTATCCCTTCGAGTTGGACTTTCTAACTAGCCTAGACCTTATGATGTATCTCAGCCTATAATATTACTTTCTATTATTAACTCATTAATAGCGTACAGGAAGATATGCACTATGACTGTCACTGTACTAATCTCAGTTGATGAAGGCAATGGTTGTGGATATACTTAACAGTGAAAAAATATCGATGAATTACAATCCAAGATTATATAATAAGAATGTAAGGTGGTTGGTACGACAGGCGAAAAGAAACTATCAGGAGAAGCGCCAAGCCAGTACGACTATATTGCACTTGGAAGGGATCAGGATAAGGAATTGGGATGGGATATTTGGGATATTTTCCTGATCCAGTTGCTGAGATAGCGCTCAGTCTAGAGTAGTTAGGAACACTGAGTAATGAGCTGATCAGTTGCCGTCACCAAGAATCTAAGGTTTTTCATCTCTGGCAAGAATATTACTACTCAAGCTGTAGGTAGGCAAGGAAATCATAGCAGAGAGTTTAAGTGGTAATTAAGGAGAATTATTCAACTTATAGTAAAAAGGATATTATAAGATAAATAAAGTAATATCTTTTGTGAATCTTGTCTAGTCCATTATTTGCTTAAAATATTAAGACACAATCAAGATGAGAGCTTACAAATGGGATATATGTTGTTGTTATTCTAAGTTATATAATTTTATATTTTAATATTGTCATATCATATAATAACTCATGGAACAGTCTACCCATTGAATCCGCAAATGCATGATTGGTACTTAAAGAATCTCCTGTACAATCTTTTTTAGACAAAATGTGGAAATAAATTGTATGCTGTGGCTATATGGAACATAATGTAAGTTTATTAAAATCCAAAGTGAGACAACTTGACAACTTGTTTTTTGACAACTGGATAGTAGTCGAGTGAAACAGGTTGCCGTTTACCATCATGGGTGAAAATAATATTGCTAGCCTTAAAAAAATAGGCTTAATAGACATATTGAGGAGATGCGTTGGACATTGCGACCGTTCCGAGTGGTCCAACAGGTCTTCTACGGTGACACCTTTATATGTTCTTCATGTTGTTGCGATATAGCTTTATCCTTCCTTTCCACAAATTCCTATTAATGCATAAGCTATTTTTCCCTTTCGCAACGCAACGTTGATGCATTTCCTCTTCTTCAAACATAATTCCAGCATTTTTCGCGGAATACCTCCATTCCTTCCCCCCACATAATGGGGGTTATCAAACGACTGTATCTCCATCCCATTCTCCCACATAATCCCATCAGCATCTGAGCTACGTCTTCCTCTCTCTTACTCCCAAATAATCCCTCAATCACGCTCTTCGCATCGTCCCTCCAAGCCACATAATCCCATCACAACACACACCAACCAGCATCCCTGAGAAGCTTGATGGAAGGAGATGAAACGCCAGAAGATGAGGACTGTGAGAGCACCAAGATGATCCAGGCCAAGAATGAGACACAGCTGGGCCGGAGAAGAAGTGTTTGTGGATGCGAGCGGAAACTAGCATGCCACTGAGGAAGTCGGAGACTGGCAGATCTCTGATGCACACTGAGACTGGCTGATTTTTGAAACAAGAAGGAAACTGGCAGGTCGCTTCACTGCGTACTGTGTTTTTCACGGTTACCGTCTTCACTGCTCAATATTCTACACTGTTACCCTCTTCACTGTACTATCTTCATCACTGTATCACTTTTCTACAGCACCGTCATCACTATATCCATATTCAGTTCCAACGACCATTGATTGTAACCATCTCTACACCCACCATCACTACTCGTGTACCACTGAGTTTCCTATCTATAAACTTCCTACGTACAAACGTTAAACCATATGTAAAAAATACATGCTGAAATGAATATTTTTTTTTCAAATGTGAGTAAATAGGACAAAGAATATCACTGGAAGTTACAAATAATAATGTACGAAAGAAACGAGAGGAAATACTCCTGTCTTGCACAGGTTGTAAAAAGGTTAAATGCACTTCTATACGAATTCGTGGAAATCACTTCTATCAGCAGCTTCAACGTAAACAAATGACACAAAGTCAAACATCAATAGAATTAAATGCAAGAAGTACAAAGAGCTACAAGATACTAAACTACTAAATAACGCTTCCTTTCCCATTCCCTTTCCCCTTGTCGTGAACACAGACATAAGAGCAATAGTAAGTAAGCAAACACTCNACACCGTACGTTAAAAGAAAGACTAAAACTATTGAAAACACTTACTGGTAAGAATATTGGTATCAATATTAAATATGCTAGACTATTCTATATGATGTTTGTTAGATCTCTCGTTGAATATAATGCTTCGCACTTAATTATTTTCCCCTCCTCTGTGTTCGACAAACTTGAAGTAGTACAGAATGAAGCCATGAGGATAATTCTTGGTGCCCCGAGATGCATAAGAATCATCAACATGCGGGAAGAACAGAAGCTTCCAACCATACTAGAGAGAATCATGCAAGTCAACACCACCTTTTGCTTTAAAGTCATGAGAGACCCTACACCTCCTGCATTGCTCAGAGACAAATTATTTAGTGCTGTTAACACCCTATTGACTGGTGCCGACACACCAACTCACTCCTTTTATGATAATTCTCAAACTCTCAAAATAATAAATTTGAGATAACTCTCAAAACTGTTTTGGTCCAAACACTCAGGTCTGATAGGAAAGAAATTACTGACTCCCAACGACCTGAAAGCACTAGTTTAAAAAGCTATGAGTTGTTCAGATCTGAAACCTATATCTATGGGCAGCACAAAACGTCCACTAGACTGTGCGACACAGTGGTTGCCAGGATCAGGTTGGGTTACCGTTACTTGTGGCAGGTGGCTACAGGTGACGGATCTCCCAATCCTGTGCACTCCAGGTGCAAACTTTATGAGCAGGAACTGCAGCACGATCTCCCACACTACATCACCGAATGCCAAGTTATTAGACCTTTCAGATCAGTTGGCATGAGGTACGTGGAGCTTTGCAATTACTTTATTCACTTTCGTATTCTTGAAGATATCCTCATAGTGCACTCAAAATTTGCCAGTGCAGGCTACTGAACATATGGCCCTGTATGACTAACCATCCAGCGAGATGGGGACTTTTTGTATCACTGCTACCTTACTCACTCTTGTATTGATGATATCCTCATAACGAACCCAGAGTCTGTCAGAGCAGATTACGTATCACAAGCCTCTGTATGACTGACCATCCTGTGTGATAGGGATTTTTTAGCATCACGAAGCTAGCTTTTTGACACTGTACTCCCCTTCATATAGTCTAGGTCTAGGGTAGCTGCACAAATGCAGATGTATCTAATGTATTAAAAAAAAGCACCCAAAGTTTTCCAAAGCAGGCCATGTATTTGCTAACTATTCTGTAATATGACGATTTTAAAACTCACATAGCCAGTGATGACATACACTATGTAACCCTTCATATAGTCTAGGTGTAGCTGAAAAAGTAAAGATGAATAAAATGAACATACCTAAGTACGTTATTAAACAAATTATTGCCACTTATGTAATTATAATAATTTTTGAATGCTCTGGCGAGCACAATGATATTTCCTGCTCACTCTCGGTTGCGCAAAAGCTCTTTAGTTGTAGTCATAATTCTTTTGTAATGAAGCCTTCTAGACATTAATATGACTACACAATTAATTTTACCGCATCTTCAACAGAAAGGAACTCCACATCGTGCCTAGGCTCTTACTCCGATATCCAGCACCTTTAACTTTAATTGTTATTTGGATTGACAGCCTCATAAGGTGGCTGAGTACAGGTAAAGGGATATTTGCTTTTACATGTGTATTGGTTGCTGTCCCATGTAGTCTAAATATCAGCGTTCTTTGCTTCTGTTTAATGTCACGTAATACACTGTTGAGTGTCTCTGAAAGATGATTTCAAGCGATAACTATATTCAATTAGTTGCGAACTGAAAAAAGTGGAGGGTACATCTCAGTACGTAAAGTAGCATGGGCGCCGTCAGGCACCTTGTAAGCAAGCACAACAAATCGTGAGCATCCCAAATGAGTATTCTCTGTTCCGTCCTCTTCAAGTCGTTTACTCTCTTTTCGAGGATAGCACCAATGGCGTTTCAACCCTACAGTGCTCCCAGCAGTGTGCTTCCACTGAGCAAAATGGTTGAGGCTTCCAGCAGGAAGAAAAAAATGTTTGGGACGTGCACTTACCGCTTTCAGAACTCCTGCGCTTTTAACTAAGCTGAAAGCATTATTTAAAATGAATTTAACTACTGCTTAACAAACCTGGAGAATATAAACATTTGAGCGTGCCGTAGTGGCTTGAGATTTACTGACGTAGTTATTCCCCAGGATGTAATTGGTTATTTTGCAGAATAGCGAGAGGTCATAAATAGACTCTCCTTGTCAAGGAGGCAGCAGAGAGGGTTACCCCGTGGCAATAGGTCAGATCCCACCTGCCATTGTCAGGACTCAAAGGGATACACCTGATAGATAAGAATATATAGCGTGAATATATATTCTTGAATATGTCAGGAAGGGTGAGACCAATAATTAACCAATGCGATAGAATCGTTTATCTCATTCTTTCTCTCATATTTATAGACACAGAAAAATTGGGTTACATTGCCAATAGGCTCTGAGATCCTGGGCGCCAGGAGGGTAAATGAGCACTTACGTTCTTCAGGTAGGTGGGTGAGGGACTCATTACGCAAACAAGAGACTCAAGAGCGGCCATTTTCCTGTTCCAGCGCCTCAGTGTTGCGATCTATAGAGAAAATACCTGTTGTTTCTTTGGCACACATCCTACCCTCAGAAAAGCTCGATGAAGTCTTCGAAGACTGCTTATGTATGCGCCTGTGTAAACCGTAATGCAATGTAATCAAATGAATATACACTCACACACACACACACACACATATATATATATATATATATATATATATATATATATATATATATATATATATATATATATATATATTTATGTTGTATCTAGTAGCAAGAACGCAGTACTCGGCCTACTATGCAAGGCTCGATTTACCTATTAAGCCAAGTTTACCTGAATTTATATATTTTTCGATTTTTTTCTTATGAAATGATAAAGCTTTCCATTTCATTCTGTATGAGTTCATTTTTTTTATAATTTGAGTTAAAACTAACGAAGATATATGACCGAACCTAACCAACCCTACCTAACCTAACCTAACTTAAACTAACTTACTAAGTCAATAGTTCATGTTCTTAATATAATATAATAATATTAATTCAAATAAACTAATTGGAAACAATTTATTAAAAATAAAGAAAATCCCTCGACCTATTAGGCAAATAGGGCCTTGCATAGTAGGCCGAGAAGAGCGTTCTGGCTACTATAGGTACGACATATTACTATAGGTATAATAGGATGACCGCTTCTGAGCCAAGGGTTGCAAGAGTGTACGTCCATCGTTTTGCTGACTATAATAAGAACACAAACAATGTACACATGAACGCGTTCATGTGTGCATGAGTGTGCTTGAGAGAAAAGGTTTCATGATGTCGTGTGTGCTGAACTCTATGTAGGTTTACATGACTCACCTCTCCCCTTCCTATACTCCCCCCCTCCCCCCCCTCCCCCTCATCCCCCTCATCAATGAAATGTCACTGTGTTAGTCAGCCAATATTCTCTGGGATGAGGCAGCTCTAATCCCTACTGTGGTTTTCTTGAAAAAATAGTTCACTACCAAGCACTATTAACTATTCATTTAAACTTGTTAACGGGTCTTCCCAGTTCTGAAATTCTCAGGTATCTGTTTTATTATCATATTTAATTTTGTCCTTATATCAAAAGCTAAGAAGTCCATTCATCTTCCACCATCAAACTTCTATTTACCTTTCATTATTTGTAAATTTTATTCTACGTATTATATTACATTATAGTGCATTAAAATTATTTTAGTGAGGAATTATATATAATCAATCGACTTAAGAATGGTCCAGGACGGACCGAAACGTCGTCGTCCCTTCACCTTCTAGAGTGTGGTCTGGTCAACATACTTCAGCCACGTTATTGTGACTCATCGCCTACATATATATATATATATATATATATATATATATATATATGATTTTTATCGGAAGCATTGGGGGAGCCGGTGGTTGAGCGGACAGAACACTGGACGCATGATCCTGTGGTCTCGGGTCCGATCCCGGGTGCCGGTGAAAAACGATGGGCAGAGTTTCTTTCACCATGATGCCCCTGTTACCTAGCAGTAAATAGGTACCTGGGAGTTAGTCAGCTGTCAGGGGCTGCTTCCTGGGGGTGGAGGCCTGGTCGAGGACCAGACCGCGGGGACACTAAGCCCCGAAATCATCTCAAGATATCATCTTAAGATAGCATCCTTTTCCTACCAGAGTTGTCATGCGTGCTTATGCATTCATCTCACTCACATCTTGGAGTAGCGGAAGAAACCCGATATAGCTTCAAACACTCACAATTACAAATGATCACAAATCTCCAATTTATACCTATCTTGAGGTTATCTCAAGCTTATCTTGAGATGATTCCAGGGCTTAGCGTCCCCGCGGCCAGGTCCTCGACCTGGCCTCCTTTTTGTTACACACCCCCAGGAAGCAGCCCGTGGCAGCTGTCTAACTCCCAGGTACCTATTTACTGCTAAGTGAACAGGTGTTTCAGAGTCCAAACCAGACTCTCCTAGTCCAAACTCTCAGCTTATGATAAATTTGGTAAGAAATATTTCTCCACTGACACCATTGCCCAGATCAGACGGAAAAAGATTTAACAGACAAACACAAAATAATACGCCAAAGAACTGCGCTGGGTAAAAGCTGCCCTCGGCATTCTTAGAAACGAAGGAGTAGGAAAGAAGGCAGAGAATGTTATGCGCATAATAATGACTTAAAGCAGTCCCTTACGAAGTCTCGCAAATATCTATAGCCGAGTACATCAGATATTCCTGGCTCAATGGGTGTAATTACTCCTTCACAACTATTTATGTAGTACTATTTTAATATGCTGTACATTGTTGACCAGACCACACACTAGAAGTTGAAGGGACGACGACGTTTCGGTCCGTCCTGGACCATTCTCAAGTCGATTGAGAATGCTTGCACTCATAATCAAATCATTGCCATCATCAGTGCTAAGCAGCAGCTGGGAACATCCCGTGAGTAAGTTCAAACCCTCATCACGGCGCTTGTGGATTTGTTCATGTGATATATCACGCTATTGTGATTTCTGTGTGTACATCATGTTACTCTGGAGATTAATAACTATGCTGGAAGCCATCACACATGGCTAAATATTTTCAGGAGCTCCGTGTTCAAGATGAGGGCTGCTGGTTGCTGCCATCCTCAGCAAGTCCAATATAACTGGAGTTATTAAAATGTGATGAGGTGTGACTTTCAAGACAAGACAATCATGCACATTATAAGGGAAACAAATCTTCACATATTATTTATATTGCTGAAACACACAAGGAACTATTGTGTTCCTTGCCTAGACTAATCGTCTTGGCAATAATATATTATTTTTTCTCCTTACACTTAGGACATATTAACCTGACGGATCGAGAGCCCTATTCTACCAATTTATCTCTGTATTGATATACCAACTCTGCTCTGCAGTGGAAACTCTACTCTGTTGTGACCATTCTGCTCTGTTGTGGTCACTGTGCTCTACTGTGACCACTGTCCTCGCAAGTCCTGCCGACCACAGCATCATGCTGCATATATCATGACTCTCCGTAGTTCCTTCAAGACAAACTCTCCCTCTCCCAGGACTAGCATTGTTCCTCTCCAGACTTGCAGCGGTCTTGTTGAGGAAGCTTTTACTCTTTACACGCCTCTCGTTACCTCACCTGTTTCCTTCCTGAAGAAACGACTCCTTGTTCTCCTTCAGCCAACCTCTATTTCGTCTCAGATTCTTTGAATGCTGAATTTAATATTCTCTTCTCTCTGGCTAACAACACAAAGCTTTATTGATTTTCATTTTCATGCCCGTCTTAAAAATCTTGCCATATAATTTATTTTCATTTTTTATTTACATTTTGTCGTTTAATGTTTGGTTGAATTTACGAATCGACACAGCGTACGAAATATAAAGATTCTGTCTTCAATATAACTGATTTAATTCAAATTAGAGATCGCAAATTTGAGTTTAGTCGATTGCACTCGAAATGTGATGGGGCCGTGATGTATGCAATTAACCCACCGAAGGAGACAAAAAACCCCGTTCTCTCCCTTTCCGTTCCGGATAAAATGGCCTAAAGGGAAACATATGAACCACCGCAGCCCACGTAACCTAACGAGACTCCGGCAAAAGAACGCATGTATCAGGATCGTCGAAAATTTGGATAAACGTCGAAAAAAAACCACGAATTGGTCGTTTCCGATAAGAAATGACGTATTAGGGGAGAGGAAGTGTTGGACGCATGTTCTTGGTCCAGCGAGCGCGCCACCAAACCCGACATTTAGATCATCATGACTAATGGAGAAGAAAGCGTGCGAGTGGAGGGCCGGAGTAGAGCAGCGCAGAGAACAAGGAATAATACATGAGAACTGTGAGTCAGTGACATATCGAGTCTCCACAGTATATTGTGGACAGGCCGCACTCTCATGATCTCAGTGTCTCTTGACTGTAGATCTGTAGTTCTAGCCGCAGACTACCCACAGAAGTTCAGGCTTCAGACTACCCACAAGTTCAGGATTCAGACTACCAACAACAGTTCAGGATTCAGACTACCCACAGCAGTTCAGGCTTCATACTACTCACAGCAGTTCAGGCTTCATACTACTCACAGCAGTTCAGACCTCAGACTACCCACAGCAGTTCAGGGTTCAGACTATTGACGGCAGTTCAAGATTCAGACTACCCACAGCAGTTCAAGCTTCAGCCTACCCACAGCAGTTCAGGCTTCAACTACCAACAGAAGTTCAGGCTTCAGACTACCCACAGAAGTTAAGGCTTCAGACTACCCAACAGCTTAATATATAAGAAGAGGCCCAGAATTACGTGGCCTGATCCTTCATTGATAAAATTAGAGTTAAACACATATAAACACACTTTACAGTTCATAGCATCACTACATTACCTTCCTCACCTGATCTTTAAAAACTCTAAGTCACATACGGCCAATTCAATTAAATGTCTTACATTAGATTTACGCAGTTTATATCAACGTAATATTTTACTGGGTTTAGATTCCTGTGCATTTAGGCCAAATTTCCACGTTAAATGCTCGTCTTGAAGGCTGAGGAAGTTAGGTGCTCCCCGTGGAGCCTCAAGTTAGTGTTCCAGAGCTTCCAAGTCGTTACCGAAATCCATTAAACTCTCAGTGAACTAATTTTGCCTAAATGCAAACACAAGCAGTTTGCTAATTCATTTTAGTTATCATTATATTATTTTATTAAGTATTTGTAATAATATTTTCTTTCTTTACAAATATTTATCAGAGAAGAATGTTTTCTTTCAAGAACACATTAACATTCTTCTGCGTATTAGGTGAATCCTAAGTTATGTTTATCATATATGTGAAGAAATTTAAGTTGACAAAAATCATCATATAAATATGATGATGATCATATATATATATATTATATATAATATATATATATATATATATATATATATATATATAAACTGAAAACTCACACCCCAGAGTGACTCGAACCCATACTCCCAGGAGCAACGCACTGGTATGTACAGGGACGCCTTAAACCACTTGACCATCACGACCGGACATAAGGAAGTGATAGCCGAGGCTATATGAACCACTTCCCCGCCGGCACTCGGATGGTAATCTTGGGCATAGCATTTATCAAATCACTCATTTTTTGGGGCAACACGTGAGGAACACAAATGCAAACAAGTGGTGATTTGTGATTTGATAAAATGCTATGCCCAAGATTACCATCCGAGTGCCGGCGGGGAAGTGGTTCATATAGCCTCGGCTATCACTTCCTTATGTCCGGTCGTGATGGTCAAGTGGTTTAAGGCGTCCCTGTACATACCAGTTGCGTTGCTCCTGGGAGTATGGGTTCGAGTCACTTCTGGGGTGTGAGTTTATTTAAATTACTTGTTTGCATTTGTGTTCCTCACGTGTTGCCCCAAAAAATGAGGTGATTTGATAAAATGCTATGCCCAGATTACCATCCGAGTGCCGGCGGGGAAGTGGTTCATATAGCCTCGGCTATCACTTCCTTATGTCCGGTCGTGATGGTCAAGTGGTTTAAGGCGTCCCTGTACATACCAGTTGCGTTGCTCCTGGGAGTATGGGTTCGAGTCACTTCTGGGTGTGAGTTTTCAGTTGTATCTAGTCCTGGGGACCATTCAGGCTTGTTTGCATATATATATATATATATATATATATTATATATATAATATATATATATATATATATATATATATTTGGTAGCAGTGTTTCTTGTAAACATATGTTATTAAATATGACCGAAAAAGTAAATTTAATTCTAACACGAATTTTCTCAATATTTCTTTTTACTGTCGATGGTAATTGAAAAATCAATTCTCGAAAATTATTTTTTATTTCTAGTCTGAGGCGACGCTTGAACGCGTTTCGTAATAACTTATTATTTTTTCAGAGACTTTAGTTTACACACACAACTGTAACCTGAAAACACTAAACAGAGTCAGCTAATCCGTCATACTTATACTCGCATTGGGTGAGGTGATATGGTAGAACAGTTTTGGATGAGGTGAACAACCTTGTGACAAATACAAGACAGAACACGAAACTGTGGGTTTAATTGGAGATGAGAGCATAAGGATGGAAGTAACTGCAGAGGGCCTATTGGCCATACTTCCTCTTGATGCTTCTTTATTGGTTTGGAGCCTTGAAGTGGGTAGCATTTAGTTGTGCATTAATTGGCTTTGAGCCAATTAATGCACATCTGCACAAATAATGCACAATGAGTTATTTAAAAAAAATATTAAATCGGCAAAATTAAATATCAAATACTAACAAAATATTGTGTATGAGGGAGATGGATAGACAAGAGGCCAAAGTTCTAGCCCAGATTATCCACGCATCCCCCTGGTGGCATAATTGTCGTAGATATTCGTTAATAATTAGACAACTGTGACTGTCAACTTAGTTTGAAAAATGTTCCAAACATCACCTAATGATAAAGTCCAACCACGGCATGTATGGTTATATTCGTTGCTTATGGAGAAAATTGTTATAGCGGTTCAATGAACAACAATGATGTCTATTATATGGGAGCGCTGAGTAGTGTGGTAATTCTATTTGATGCGGGAAAAAGCCGCTACAACGCAAAGTTTATCATCCCAGATAAAGCAGATGTTGGCTTCCTCCTGAACAATAACAAAATAATAGGTTCTATGCTCTTTCATTCCGAGTGTATGTTATTGTAGGTGGTCATCGCTAGGGACCATGGGATTTAGTTATTTAACGCAGGTTGCGTGAATAAACTTTTTGGAACTTAAAAAGGAAACTTTTATGCCTCTTGGATTCACCTTTTTGCAAATCAATATATAGTCTAATGACAGTCCAATGCACATCGAAGAAATTTTCATTGTGTCATTGTAAAATTCTATCATTATTCGCTGGGGGGATATATATATATATATATATATATATATATATATATATATATATATATATATATATATATATATATATATAATATAGTGTGGTTTATCCTTAGTAAAATATTTGTTGGGTTTAAAACCCGTTAAAGGATCACAGAGTACGAAATATTGAGACACGTAAGACCTGTATTTCTAAACATTCTAAGGGTACAGTGATATTCCTGACTCTTCGTAATATTTTCAAACGACGCTGCTCCACCTATCCTTGTGTCCCACTGTTGCTGCTCCACCTGTTCTTGAGTTTCACTGTTGCCGTTGTTGTTGTTTAAGATTCAGCTACTGGGAACAAAAAGTTCCAAGTAGCACGGGCTATGGTGAGCCCGTAGTGGACTTACCTGGCACAGGAGCGGGTATAAGACTTGCACTGTTGCCGTTTCACTGTTTTTAAGCTCCAATGTTGCTGTCCACCTCTCCTTGTGCCCCACTGTTGCTGCTCCACCTGTTCTTGGGTTCCACTCTTTCTGTCCACCTCTCTTTGTGCTCAACTTCGGCTGCTCCACCTCCCATAGTGCTCCACTTCTTCTGCTCCACCTGTTCATGGGTTCTACTGTTGCTGCTCCACCTCTCATTGTGCCCCACTGTTGCTGCTCCACCTGTTCATGGGTTCTACTGTTGCTGCTCCACCTCTCCTTCTGTTCAGTTCCGACTTACACACTTCACTGTATTCTCTTTTCTCTTTCCTGGCTCACCTCGCCTCAAGATCCATAACTATTTTCACCCCAATCGTCCATGAATCTCTATACCTTCATACTACCATCCTCTGTCATCACATATTTCTCTCTCGCGTCTCCTTCCTTTTCATTCCTCCTGTGCATGCTTTATTCTGACATGCTTCTTCTACCATCTCCAGGATTTTCCTTCCTTCCATCTCTTTCTTAATTCACCGTTTTCCCATTCATCTCTCGACTCGAACCTTGCTTCTATCTCCACGTCCTCCATCCGGCTTTAGGAGACAAATAATTCGGTTATTTGTATATCTGGTACGGAATCATTGTGGCTCGAAGCACTGCACGGTACCCGGGTTTACATAATGATTTCCGTGACGGTTTCAGCAAATGCGACGTGATTTTTGTTCCTGGTCTCACTCTCTATTAATGTAGTGCTGATGCAAATTCACGGATGAATATAAAAAAACATGTGTTCGAAATACAGTATAGTGTGGGGCTGGGATTTCATGTTTTCGTATTCCATTACATGTGATGAAAATACAGGGGGGTGTTGTATGTGGCTGAGGGAACTATCGCTTGTGTGAGTACTTTGTTTGTCTTATGTTCTCATGGCGTTATGTTTCCATAGAGTATTTGTTCTTCATTTGCTTTCCACTTTTCTCATATACATTATTGAGGAATTCAAATCAATTTAGTTTTCCCAATAATGGGACAACTTTTGTTACAGCTTGTGTAAGTAGTCTGCCTCTGTCTTCTGTAAGTAGTCTGACTACATGCTCTGAAAGTAGTCTGCCTTAATCTTCTCTAAGAAGTCTGACTCAATTTTCTCTAAGTAGTCTGTCTTCAGCTCTTGTAAGCTGTTTTTCTCCAGCTCTTGAATGTAGTCTGTCTCCAACTGTTAGACATGGGACAAACCTCAGTATTTCTTCATGATTTAACTGTAAGTTTTGAAAACTTTGATCATATTCATAAAAGTGTCTTAAGCTACTGCGAAACGGCAGCGCAGGAGGTGAAAGGTAAATTGAGTTGACGTGAAGGCTAAAGAAGGAATGGGTAAGAGATGTTGGAGGAGATAGAAAGACGGAAGAGAATTTGAAGGCGTAGTGGCGGCTGAAGTGGAAGCGTAGAGACGAAGTTGGCGAGAGGGGGATGGAAATAGAGGGAAGAGTGAGTAGAAGAATGGAGTGAAGGAGGAGATGAGGTGGAACTGATGGGAGGAAAGGGAGAAGGAGGAAGAGAATAGGTGGTATGGGAAGTGAACACAAACTGTGTAGGTAGCACTAAGCACGGCCTGACCTATGATGGTGGTGGTCAGGTTGAGTCAAGGTGGATCTAAGGTGTTGACATGTGTCAAAATGCATTACCTAAGAGGTTCTTGCTGACAGAGTTCCCCCGGCACATGACTGTGATCAATGTTGCAATAAATATTGAAAATGCATTACTCGAGGCGGAGAGGAATTGGAGGAAGGGAGGGAGGAAGGGAACTATCAGGGGAAAGCACCAAGCTATTAATGTTATATATAAAACACTTGCAAAGGGTCAGGATTAGGATGGGACGAGGGAAAGGAATGGTGTCGAACCACTTGGACGGTCGGGGATTAAATACCGACCTGCTTGAAGCGAGACCGTCGCTCTACCATCCAGCAAATGATCGGAAATTTACGGAACTACAAACAAAGGATGTACGAGACGTTTACTTACTGGGATAAACAGCGAGACTATTCGGTGGGAGATGAGTATGTATTCAGCTTTTTAACCAGAATTCTCATCATCTTCCTCGTAATACTATCAGCATTCCTTTCCAAGCGCTATCAGTATCTCTCCAGTGCTCTCAGTATCTCCCCAGTGCTCTCAGTATCTCCCCCAGTGCTCTCAGTATCTCCCCAGTGCTCTCAGTATCTCCCCAGTGCTCTCAGTATCTCCCCAGTGCTCTCAGTATCTCCCCAGTGCTCTCAGTATCTCCCCAGTGCTCTCAGTATCTCCCCCAGTGCTCTCAGTATCTCCCCAGTGCTCTCAGTATCTCCCCAGTGCTCTCAGTATCTTCCCAGTGCTCTCAGTATCTCCCCAGTGCTCTCAGTATCTCCCCCAGTGCTCTCAGTATCTCTCCCAGTGCTCTCAGTATCTCCCCATTGCTCTCAGTATCTCCCCACTGCTCTCAGTATCTATCCAGTGCTCTCAGTATCTCCCCCAGTGCTCTCAGTATCTCCCCCAGTGCTCTCAGTATCTCCCCACTGCTCTCAGTATCTCCCCACTGCTCTCAGTATCTTCCCAGTGCTCTCAGTATCTCCCCACTGCTCTCAGTATCTCCCCAGTGCTCTCAGTATCTCCCCACTGCTCTCAGTATCTCCCCACTGCTCTTAGTATCTCCCCAGTGCTCTCAGTATCTCCCCACTGCTCTTAGTATCTCCCCGTGCTCTCAGTATCTCCCCAGTGCTCTCAGTATCCCCAGTGCTCTCAGTATCTCTCCCTTAACGCCCTCACCATCTCTTAACGCTTTCAGCATGTTCCTCCCAGCAATTTGTATATACACGTCTCTGAAAATTATTATCAACTAAAAATTTCAAGAGCACCATGACCTGAGAGATCCCATTGAGGGCGAAGATCAACATATCTACCCAGGGAAATTTAGCCCATCGTGGTAGTGTTGTTTGACGCCATGTATAATAAAGGGGGGGGGGGTGTGCTCTGTAATAGTCCCCCTGCTTCCTCCTGAATTCATTTCATTCAATATCATTTTCTTCAACTCTCTTTCTCTCCCTCCCTTCCTCTCTCTCTTTTTTAACTAAGAGTTTTAAACTTAAAGTTTCAATTAATACTACAAGCTCAGAGCTGTTATCTTACATTAGTTCAACTAATGTTTATAATGTTGACTCATAAGCCAAATTTTGTTGACTGATGAGTTAACATAAATTCAGCAGGGTGTTCCGTCCTGCTCTCGGAGGAAGAAAGGACAATAGTTTTATAACATAAAAAAGTGACATAGACTTAATTATTTAGACCAGACATAAACTGCTGCGGATTGATTAAAAATTAATAAGACCCGTGAAATTAATAACTAAGTTACGTAAAGGAAATGTATTAAGCAACCCAAGTGTCACAAACCTTGAGCCGAACACAAACACATAAATGCGCTGTGATGGGTACAAGGAAACATGAACAAGGCTAAACTAGGAGATAACCCACTAAGTGCGTAGCCGGTTAAGACAGGACAAGCAATATTACATGAACGACGTCGCTCTAATTAGAACACTAATTTGCAACTGCACTGTCCAATCTATCCCACAGCGATGGTTCGCTGGTTGAGAGAAACAGCGCAAGCTAATGGATTTTGAGAGTGGAGAAACTCTGTCTTAAATACTTCTGGTACAGGTACAAATGAAACGTTTCAAATAAATTGCAATTGCTCACTTGAGATTGCAGAAATATATTCACAGAAAACAAAAGCCTATTTATCGGTGTACATGCACTGAAACTCTTCTCTTCTTCCGTAAAATGTTTAAAAGTAAAGTAATCTTGCTGGTTAGTCAGTAAGTTATTGTGGCGGTCTTAATACTCTCCAGAGGTTAACTCCAACACCAAACCAATCCTATTAAGGGTTAAGTGAAGTGAAATAAGGAAATCAGACATAATTGAGACATTTTTCGCCTACGAGAAACTAACAATTTAGAAAAAAATTGCATCCGTGAAACTGTTTTATATATAATCAAATAATCAACTGATTGATGTCGACTTATAATCAACTGATTGATGGCGATTAATGAATAAAGATAAAATAACAGATGTTTAGTAGAGTTCAGTGCTAAAGGCTGTACAACAGCAAATGATTGGTGGTATTCAGGTCTTAGAGTTAGTCGCCTGTCAGTTTTTGGTGATGCGTAATGGTAAATTATGTATTCCTGTTGATGTAAAACTCATGCAAATAACAGTTCTGGAGTGATGAAGAGGACATAATATATGAGGTGTCTCTCCTCGCCTCATCGACCTGAAGTAAAATACCATTGAACGTATACAATTACTGAATGTTTACAGTAACATAACTAAAAATGATCGTGGGAAAATATGTTATACAGTAAAAAGAGTCACGATACCGTGATTGGAACACTGGAACTCTAAGCTTCCATACAAACGATCCCTTGCCTATGGCTAAACATGGAACAAAAACGTTATGATATCTTATCTTGAGGTTATCTTGAGATGATTTCGGGGCTTATAGTCCCCGCAGCCCGGTCCTCGATCAGGCCTCTTTTTTGTTTCACACCTCCAGGAAGCAGCCCGTAGCAGTTGTCTAACTCCCAGATACCTATTTATTGCTAGATGAACAGGCGCATCAGGGTGAAAGAAAGTCTGCCCATTTTGTTTACGAAGCGCTATCCTCCCAGCTGTCAGGCCCCTTTAATAGTTCAAAGTTGTGATAGTGATAGTTCTTTTGTTCTATATAGATAGTTTAATAAAACTATCTATAGATAGTTCTATAACGATAGTTCTCAATTGCAAAAAATCCTCACCTAAAAATCTAGGCAACCGAGACAGACAATTTGTAAAAAATTGGCAAAAATTTACAACAATCAAGAAAAACTAACTTCATACATATCTGTGATCTATGAAACAAACTTAAACCGGTTTGCCTAATACATGCAAGTGATTAGTCGCGATAAGGGTGAATAATAGTCGCCATTATCTGGCACCAGTTAATTATATTGAGACTGAGGCTGAAAATTATTCAAGGCATTAAGGGTCCTGTGATGGGGCATTATCGAGAGATTTCACGGAAGAGATGAAATTTAATGGGAAAGGTCGGAAATTAATTGACTTAATTTATATACACTTGGAAATTTATATTAACTTGGAGATCGTGATGTTGATGGCAAATTGTAAGAAAATATAAAAAATCATGATATAAATATGAAAATATATGAAAATATGAAAATATGAAAATATTTTTAATATGAAATATGAAAATATTTTTAATATGAAATATGAAAATATTTTTATGATAGAAATATAAATGTGAAAATATATGATAAAGTTCCTGGCTAAAAGTTAATCAGATTTATGACTGAAATATGATACAATTATATAAATTATAAAGGATAAAACTCTAGACTGAACTATGTTAATGAGATGATTTTGGCAAATATTAAAAAATACTATTTTAATTATATTAATAAAATGTTTTATAAATATACACAAGGGTAAATACGAAGAGACTTTAGCTTTCGACCAAATTAAACAATAGAATACAATGAAGGTTTTAACAATATGTATTGCAAATATCTTCTCCGTTCCTAAGAACATATACTAGGGTGTAAGAACATGTACTAGGGTGTAAGAACATATGCTAGGATTTAAGAACATATACCAGGGTATAAGAACAAATGCTAGGATTTAAGAACATATACCAGGGTGTATGAACAAATGCTAGGATTTAAGAACATATACCAGGGTGTATGAACATATGCTAGGATTTAAGAACATATACCAGGGTGTATGAACATATGCTAGGATTTAAGAACATATACCAGGGTGTAAGAACATATGCTAGGATTTAAGAACATATACCAGGGTGTAAGAACATATGCTAGGATTTAAGAACATATACCAGGGTGTAAGAACATATGCTAGGATTTAAGAACATATACCAGGGTGTAAGAACATATGCTAGGATTTAAGAACATATACTAGGGGTGGAACAAAAAATATAAAAGTGTTTTCCTATATAGTTTCTCTGCTTTTTTTTAGGACATTATTTAACCCTCTCACCACATGAAAGAATAAATGGCGGTAATCGTATTAAGGTGATTATTTTGGTGTACGATATAATACTTACCCAATAAGGTTTAAAAATAAAAAAAAAACGATTGTTTACTTTGAAAGAAAACAGTAAAAAGGTTCACAAAATAAATGATAAAAAAGCATGTCGTTCCACCTGAATATTAAAATGAATATTGGAAATAAGTTTGATAAGCACGAAGCAAGTTTCTATGTTTCGAAATTCCTATATAATTTATCTCCATTATGTAGGAACATGCACAAGTGATCTTGTGAATGTCCTTCACTTTATCACCTTCACCTATTCTATTTTATTTTTCCTTGTATTAAACAATTTATTCATCAATTCTCTTGTGTTTCTTCAATGTTTTTTTACTATGTCATTATTATTTTGTGCATCTCCATAGTCTCTTCTGTGAATCCATTTAGGCTATTGAACATACCTCTAATGATTCTTTTGTTCATCTCCTAAGGTATTTTTAGAAAATATTTTCAAGGTTCTCTTGACTAACGCTTAAGGCAATCTTTTTTTAGCATTGAACTAGTTCACGTCAATGATGAGTATTTATATTAATCGTCCTCCCTGGCTGTCTATTTAATGTCAATAAGTTTTCTTCTCAATCTCTTCAAGTGTACTTGTATATCTCATTTGCTTTACATAAACATCTTCTCCACTCAAAGTTGTGAGTCCTGCAACTCAGAAAACGCACCAATTGCCTTTACAACATAAAAAAGATCTGACTTGAAATTGGATCTCTTCAACACCAACAAAATCATAATTGTAAAAATAGGTAGCTTCTGTGCACAATTAATTTAACTTCCGGGAAACTCGACCAAACATTGTTATCTAAGCTACGTGTAATCGTCTTTGTTGAGAGGCCTTGGGAAGGCTCCATGGCTTTTTATGGAATTATAATCCCCTGGAGCTAAGGAATCTCTGTGAAAGAGTTGAATTTTTCCGTCCTTGTATCTCAGCGGGATGTAAGTATGGGTTGTGTAATAGAAACAAGACCACTTTGACCTTTGCATCAAAGAGCTTCGTATCGATGCCTCTATGTAGAGAGAGGTTTAACCTGCTGCTCCAGAGAGCGGGAGGTTACATCACTGCGTGCGCTAGATAATTAATTTCTTAACTTTATGACTGCAAATCAGCCAGTATAATACATAATTATTTTGGAAAAAAATCAGTAATGTAAGGAACAATTAAATTTTTGTCTGAATTTGAAGAAACGTCACATCTGCCTTGTATAAGTGTAGTGTGCATACTAAAACTATTATTCAAAATTTAATAGATTTGTAAATACATCATTTCTCCAGAAGCAATTATAATCATCCATGAATTAGATTCTGATCGTCTTAACGACGCAGTAGTTCATGTTAAAAGATTTAACATTTGCAAATTACCAGAAAGAAATATGCTTGCTACATAAATACAGATATAAACATTTAATATATATATATATATATATATATATATATATATATATATATATATATATATATATATAATATATATATATTATATATATATTAATATTATATATTAATATATATATATATATATTATATTAATTAATATATTATATATATATATAATTAGATATATATATATATACTATATATATATATATATTATATATATATATTATATAATATATATATATGCGAACAAGCCTGNAAAGATGAATAAATGAACATACCTAAGTACGTTATTAAACAAATTATTGCCACTTATGTAATTATAATAATTTTTGAATGCTCTGGCGAGCACAATGATATTTCCTGCTCACTCTCGGTTGCGCAAAAGCTCTTTAGTTGTAGTCATAATTCTTTTGCAATGAAGCCTTCTTGACATTAATATGACTACACAATTAATTTTACCGCATCTTCAACAGAAAGGAACTCCACATCGTGCCTAGGCTCTTACTCCGATATCCAGCACCTTTAACTTTAATTGTTATTTGGATTGACAGCCTCATAAGGTGGCTGAGTACAGGTAAAGGGATATTTGCTTTTACATGTGTATTGGTTGCTGTCCCATGTAGTCTAAATATCAGCGTTCTTTGCTTCTGTTTAATGTCACGTAATACACTGTTGAGTGTCTCTGAAAGATGATTTCAAGCGATAACTATATTCAATTAGTTGCGAACTGAAAAAAGTGGAGGGTACATCTCAGTACGTAAAGTAGCATGGGCGCCGTCAGGCACCTTGTAAGCAAGCACAACAAATCGTGAGCATCCCAAATGAGTATTCTCTGTTCCGTCCTCTTCAAGTCGTTTACTCTCTTTTCGAGGATAGCACCAATGGCGTTTCAACCCTACAGTGCTCCCAGCAGTGTGCTTCCACTGAGCAAAATGGTTGAGGCTTCCAGCAGGAAGAAAAAAATGTTTGGGACGTGCACTTACCGCTTTCAGAACTCCTGCGCTTTTAACTAAGCTGAAAGCATTATTTAAAATGAATTTAACTACTGCTTAACAAACCTGGAGAATATAAACATTTGAGCGTGCCGTAGTGGCTTGAGATTTACTGACGTAGTTATTCCCCAGGATGTAATTGGTTATTTTGCAGAATAGCGAGAGGTCATAAATAGACTCTCCTTGTCAAGGAGGCAGCAGAGAGGGTTACCCCGTGGCAATAGGTCAGATCCCACCTGCCATTGTCAGGACTCAAAGGGATACACCTGATAGATAAGAATATATAGCGTGAATATATATTCTTGAATATGTCAGGAAGGGTGAGACCAATAATTAACCAATGCGATAGAATCGTTTATCTCATTCTTTCTCTCATATTTATAGACACAGAAAAATTGGGTTACATTGCCAATAGGCTCTGAGATCCTGGGCGCCAGGAGGGTAAATGAGCACTTACGTTCTTCAGGTAGGTGGGTGAGGGACTCATTACGCAAACAAGAGACTCAAGAGCGGCCATTTTCCTGTTCCAGCGCCTCAGTGTTGCGATCTATAGAGAAAATACCTGTTGTTTCTTTGGCACACATCCTACCCTCAGAAAAGCTCGATGAAGTCTTCGAAGACTGCTTATGTATGCGCCTGTGTAAACCGTAATGCAATGTAATCAAATGAATATACACTCACACACACACACACACACACATATATATTATATATATATATATATATATATATATATATATATATATATATATATATATATATATTATGTTGTATCTAGTAGCAAGAACGCAGTACTCGGCCTACTATGCAAGGCTCGATTTACCTATTAAGCCAAGTTTACCTGAATTTATATATTTTTCGATTTTTTTCTTATGAAATGATAAAGCTTTCCATTTCATTCTGTATGAGTTCATTTTTTTTATAATTTGAGTTAAAACTAACGAAGATATATGACCGAACCTAACCAACCCTACCTAACCTAACCTAACTTAAACTAACTTACTAAGTCAATAGTTCATGTTCTTAATATAATAATATTAATTCAAATAAACTAATTGGAAACAATTTATTAAAAATAAAGAAAATCCCTCGACCTATTAGGCAAATAGGGCCTTGCATAGTAGGCCGAGAAGAGCGTTCTGGCTACTATAGGTACGACATATTACTATAGGTATAATAGGATGACCGCTTCTGAGCCAAGGGTTGCAAGAGTGTACGTCCATCGTTTTGCTGACTATAATAAGAACACAAACAATGTACACATGAACGCGTTCATGTGTGCATGAGTGTGCTTGAGAGAAAAGGTTTCATGATGTCGTGTGTGCTGAACTCTATGTAGGTTTACATGACTCACCTCTCCCCTTCCTATACTCCCCTCCTCCCCCTCATCCCCCTCATCAATGAAATGTCACTGTGTTAGTCAATATTCTCTGGGATGAGGCAGCTCTAATCCCTACTGTGGTTTTCTTGAAAAAATAGTTCAGTACCAAGCACTATTAACTATTCATTTAAACTTGTTAACGGGTCTTCCCAGTTCTGAAATTCTCAGGTATCTGTTTAATTATCATATTTAATTTTGTCCTTATATCAAAAGCTAAGAAGTCCATTCATCTTCCACCATCAAACTTCTATTTACCTTTCATTATTTGTAAATTTTATTCTACGTATTATATTACATTATAGTGCATTAAAATTATTTTAGTGAGGAATTATATATATTCAATCGACTTAAGAATGGTCCAGGACGGACCGAAACGTCGTCGTCCCTTCACCTTCTAGAGTGTGGTCTGGTCAACATACTTCAGCCACGTTATTGTGACTCATCGCCTGCATATATATATGATTTTTATCGGAAGCATTGGGGGAGCCGGTGGCTGAGCGGACAGAACACTGGACGCATGATCCTGTGGTCTCGGGTCCGATCCCGGGTGCCGGTGAGAAACGATGGGCAGAGTTTCTTTCACCATGATGCCCCTGTTACCTAGCAGTAAATAGGTACCTGGGAGTTAGTCAGCTGTCAGGGGCTGCTTCCTGGGGGTGGAGGCCTGGTCGAGGACCAGACCGCGGGGACACTAAGCCCCGAAATCATCTCAAGATATCATCTTAAGATAGCATCCTTTTCCTACCAGGTTGTCATGCGTGCTTATGCATTCATCTCACTCACATCTTGGAGTAGCGGAAGAAACCCGATATAGCTTCAAACACTCACAATTACAAATGATCACAAATCTCCAATTTATACCTATCTTGAGGTTATCTCAAGCTTATCTTGAGATGATTCCAGGGCTTAGCGTCCCCGCGGCCAGGTCCTCGACCTGGCCTCCTTTTTGTTACACACCCCCAGGAAGCAGCCCGTAGCAGCTGTCTAACTCTCAGGTACCTATTTACTGCTAAGTGAACAGGTGCATCAGAGTCCAAACCAAACTCTCCTAGTCCAAACTCTCAGCTTATGATAAATTTGGTAAGAAATATTTCTCCACTGACACCATTGCCCAGATCAGACAGTAAAAGATTTAACAGACAAACACAAAATAATACGCTAAAGAAGTGCGCTGGGTAAAAGCTGCCCTCGGCATTCTAAGAAACGAAGGAGTAGGAAAGAAGGCAGAGAATGTTATGCGCATAATAATGACTTAAAGCAGTCCCTTACGAAGTCTCGCAAATATCTGTAGCCGAGTACATCAGATATTCGTGGCTCAATGGGTGTAATTACTCCTTCAGAACTATTTATGTAGTACTATTTTAATATGCTGTACATTGTTGACCAGACCACACACTAGAAGTTGAAGGGACGACGACGTTTCGGTCCGTCCTGGACCATTCTCAAGTCGATTGAGAATGCTTGCACTCATGATCAAATCAATGCCACATCATCAGTGCTAAGCAGCAGCTGGGAACATCCCGTGCGTAAGTTCAAACCCTCATCACGGCGCTTGTGGATTTGTTCATTTGATATATCACGCTATTGTGATTTCTGTGTGTACATCATGTTACTCTGGAGATTAATAACTATGCTGGAAGCCATCACACATGGCTAAATATTTTCAGGAGCTCCGTGTTCAAGATGAGGGCTGCTGGTTGCTGCCATCCTCAGCAAGTCCAATATAACTGGAGTTATTAAAATGTGATGAGGTGTGACTTTCAAGACAAGACAATCATGCACATTATAAGGGAAACAAATCTTCACATATTATTTATATTGCTGAAACACACAAGGAACTATTGTGTTCCTTGCCTAGACTAATCGTCTTGGCAATATTATATTTTTTTTTCTCCTTACACTTAGGGCATATTAAGCTGACGGATCGAGAGCCCTATTCTACCAATTTATCTCTGTATTGATATACCAACTCTGCTCTGCAGTGGAAACTCTACTCTGTTGTGACCATTCTGCTCTGTTGTGGTCACTGTGCTCTACTGTGACCACTGTCCTCGCAAGTCCTGCCGACCACAGCATCATGCTGCATATATCATGACTCTCCGTAGTTCCTTCAAGACAAACTCTCCCTCTCCCAGGACTAGCATTGTTCCTCTCCAGACTTGCAGCGGTCTTGTTGAGGAAGCTTTTACTCTTTACACGCCTCTCGTTACCTCACCTGTTTTCTTCCTGAAGAAGCGACTCCTTGTTCTCCTTCAGCCAACCTCTATTTCGTCTCAGATTCTTTGAATGCTGAATTTAATATTCTCTTCTCTCTGGCTAACAACACAAAGCTTTATTGATTTTCATTTTCATGCCCGTCTTAAAAATCTTGCCATATAATTTATTTTCATTTTTTATTTACATTTTCTCGTTTAATGTTTGGTTGAATTTACGAATCGACACAGCGTACGAAATATAAAGATTCTGTCTTCAATATAACTGATTTAATTCAAATTAGAGATCGCAAATTTGAGTTTAGTCGATTGCCCTCGAAATGTGATGGGGCCGTGATGTATGCAATTAACCCACCGAAGGAGACAAAAAACCCCGTTCTCTCCCTTTCCGTTCCGGATAAAATGGCCTAAAGGGAAACATATGAACCACCGCAGCCCACGTAACCTAACGAGACTCCGGCAAAAGAACGCATGTATCAGGATCGTCGAAAATTTGGATAAACGTCGAAAAAAAACACGAATTGGTCGTTTCCGATAAGAAATGACGTATTAGGGGAGAGGAAGTGTTGGACGCAGGTTCTTGGGTCCAGCGAGCGCGCCACCAAACCCGACATTTAGATCATCATGACTAATGGAGAAGAAAGCGTGCGAGTGGAGGGCCGGAGTAGAGCAGCGCAGAGAACAAGGAATAATACATGAGAACTGTGAGTCAGTGACATATCGAGTCTCCACAGTATATTGTGGACAGGCCGCACTCTCATGTTCTCAGTGTCTCTTGACTGGAGATCTGTAGTTCTAGCCGCAGACTACCCACAGCAGTTCAGGCTTCAGACTACCCACAGAAGTTCAGGCTTCAGACTACCCACAGCAGTTTAGGCTTCAGACTACCCACAGAAGTTCAGGCTTCAGACTACCCACAGAAGTTCAGGCTTCAGACTACCCACAGAAGTTCAGGCTTCAGCTTAATATATAAGAAGAGGCCCAGAATTACGTGGCCTGATCCTTCATTGATAAAATTAGAGTTAAACACATATAAACACACTTTACAGTTCATAGCATCACTACATTACCTTCCTCACATGATCTTTAAAAACTCTAAGTCACATACGGCCAATTCAATTAAATGTCTTACATTAGATTTACGCAGTTTATATCAACGTAATATTTTACTGGGTTTAGATTCCTGTGCATTTAGGCCAAATTTCCACGTTAAATGCTCGTCTTGAAGGCTGAGGAAGTTAGGTGCTCCCCGTGGAGCCTCAAGTTAGTGTTCCAGAGCTTCCAAGTCGTTACCGAAATCCATTAAACTCTCAGTGAACTAATTTTGCCTAAATGCAAACACAAACAGTTTGCTAATTCATTTTAGTTATCATTATATTATTTTATTAAGTATTTGTAATAATATTTTCTTTCTTTACAAATATTTATCAGAGAAGAATGTTTTCTTTCAAGAACACATTAACATTCTTCTGCGTATTGGGTGAATCCTAAGTTATGTTTATCATATATGTGAAGAAATTTAAGTCTACATAAAAATCATCATATACAGTAAATATGATGATGATCATATAGTCATATACTCAATATATATCATATACTCAACGAATATCGTTGAGTATATGATATATATTGATATATATGATATATCATATATATCATATACTCAAGACGGGACAACACAAGTGACTTGAAGAGTACAACCATTGTGATGGGATCCCTGGATTTGAAAGTTCTCGTAATCCATCCTATCATTTTTCTGGCTGTCGCAATATTTGCTTGGTTATGCTCCTTAAACGTTAGGTCGTCAGACACTAAACAGAGTCAGCTAATCCGTCATACCTATACTCGCATTTGGGTGAGGTGATATGGTGCAACAGTTTTGGATGAGGTGAAAAAACTTGTGACAAATACAAGACAGAACACGAAACTGTGGGTAATAATTGGATATGAGAGCATAAGGATGGAAGTAATTGCAGAGGGCCTATTGGCCCATACTTCCTCTTGATGCTTCTTTATTGGTTCGGAGTCTTGAAGTGGGTAGAATTTAGTTGTGCATTAATTGGCTGTTGAGCCAATTAATGCACAACTGCACAAATAATGCACAATGAGTTATTTAAAAAAAATATTAAATCGGCAAAATTAAATATCAAAATACTAACAAAAATATTGTGTATGAGGGAGATGGATAGACAAGAGGCCAAAGTTCTAGCCCAGATTATCCACGCATCCCCCTGGTGGCATAATTGTCGTAGATATTCGTTAATAATTAGACAACTGTGACTGTCAACTTAGTTTGAAAAATGTTCCAAACATCACCTAATGATAAAGTCCAACCACGGCATGTATGGTTATATTCGTTGCTTATGGAGAAAAATTGTGGTAGCGGTTCAATGAACAACAATGATGTCTATTATATGGGAGCGCTGAGTAGTGTGGTAATTCTATTTGATGCGGGAAAAAGCCGCTACAACGCAAAGTTTATCATCCCAGATAAACAGATGTTGGCTTCCTCCTGAACAAT
>WNGS01169498.1:30178118-30180618 GCA_020271785.1 Procambarus virginalis
GTCATAGAAAGGAAAATCTGCTGGCATTATCATAGAGAGGTACATCTTTGGCCACGCATTAGCATGGGGAATTTTGTTGGCATTTTATATAACTGAAATTCTGTTGGAATCCCATAGAATAGGAAATCTGTTAGCATTTCTTAGAAAGGAAAATTCCTTGGCACTTTAAAGTTTGGGAATTCTGTTGGCATTCTATTTTACGGGAAATCTGTTGGAATTCCATAGAAAATAAATTTGTTGGTATTCTATTGGAAAGAGAATTCTGAGGGCACTGAATGTGCTGGAACCCTGTCGGCCCGCTCAGAGTGCTGGAACCTTGTCGGCATCTCTGAGTGCTGGAACCCTGTCGGCACTCTCTGAGTGCTGGAACCCTGTCGGCACTCTCTGAGTGCTAGATAACGATTTTATGTTGTTGTCAGTATCTCCTCGAATTTTGCCTCATGCATAACAATCTTTCCCTCCTGAAGGGCAGTTCCAAATGTACGTTTAGTACACTAAAAAACTAAATAATAATAATATCCGTTACTCAGAAGTAATGCTGAAACTGAACAGCGACATCTTTCTTACTGAAAATTCTGCTGCCCGTTTTGGGCATGAACCATGTAACAGTGTTTGTGTGTCGTAACTTTTGTCTAATAATTTAACAACGTAGGTGGGTTGTAACGTCTGGTCAGTACCTTCCCAACAGGTGTTGGCTGGTCGAAACTTTTGTCCAGTAATTAGACAACGGGCTTAGGAATACCGTTACGTCTGTCCAAAGGCTTGACAATGTGAGTAGGCTGCTCATATCCTGTATCCTGTGTTATGACAACAAGTTTACGTGAATGACGCAAATGCAGGTGTTATGACAACAAGTGCAGGTGCGGGTGTATGACAACAAGTGCAGTTGTCACGTGTAATAATGCAATATTGTAAGTTGTTAGCTGAAAAATGCGAACTGCATCATAAATTTATTTTTATGTGTATGTTTTAGCTAATTATTTTTATTATCTATATCGAAATGGAATAGTAAATACGGTCTTATGTTTGTGCTTCATACAGAAAACATGGCAAGACACCCAGGTCAATAAGGCCCTTTATAGCAGCTATTAGTAATGTGAGAAGACGAGGATCCGAGACATACTGTCGACATATATACCATTACACACCAGAAAAATATTGTTCATCTCTCTTTCCTCAGTAAATGACAGACATTAAGGAAATGCTCCATACTATTCACCAGCATCGATCACACAAGGCTTCTACAATATGTATTTGCTTAAGAAAATAAATTTATTTGGATCCTCTGTTGATCATCTGGTTACACAGTAGACTCTGAAGAAGAGTGTCACAGAACTTCACAATATTCAGTCTATTAAATTTACTTATCTCACTATGAACTAGCCGAGGCTACCGTTCCCAGGCTATCGTAAACTAGCATACTGTAAACTGGCTATCGTACTCTATCTTCCGTACCCAAGCAACTATACACAGGTTTCAGAATTCCTAAAAATAGTATATGTAATACAAAACTAAATTTACAAATAATTTGTATTTCCCAACAAATTTATTATTAGTATAGATTATGGCTATGCTGGGAACTTGTTGTGAGAGGTTTGGTCAGTTGTTGGGTTCAGCTCAGAGGCAGGAGGAATCCTGCTTCTAGTTAAGGAGGAAATTATCGAGATCTTACTGCGACTGAGAGAGTTACAATTAACTCAAAATGATCCTGAAACACATTGCAGGGAGGCACAGCAGCATTGCTCATGGCGATGCACCCATGCACCACGTGACTGAGATAATGTATCCGAGTGTCACGTGTCACATTAAAGCAGTCCCAATATCTGTAACACATAACAGTGCTCATGTCAAAGGAGCGAAGACAGTGGTATTGAATTTTTTGGAGTGGAATCACGTTACAGTGACGTGTCCGACACATGTCATCCCATGTTACAGTGACACGCAGGGCACTGTCATCCAGAGTTTTGACAATTTATTCGATCCCTCGATAAGGAGCCTATACTTAACCGTCAAGATATCATCCCTGAACTGTCTAAGGCAAAGGTCAATGCAAAGTTTAGAGGGGAATAAGACTAATTTCTCCACTTTAGAGGCATAAGCAATTAGAAAATAAGTTACTGATCGGGGGGACAAAAATTAATTATATATTGTTATCAGTGCCACGATATGGCACTGTCCCCGGCTTCACTGTTGTAAACAATGTACCCCCTGGCTCTCTCTACCGGTCCGGTTCACTCGCTTTTGTTTAAGAATAAAAACTGTTTACAGTTCTGAATACGCTAAATTTTCGTGCTTTTTCCGTGTGTTATCACTTCAGTAGCTATTCGTTGAGGCTTTCCGCTCATTGTACTCTCGCATTCGTTCGTTATATCTCCTTAACCCGACGGGAAGTCACGTTCGTGGTGTGTGGTTGTGTGTACATACATAGTTGTGTTTTGCAGGTGTTGATCTTCGGTTATTTCTTCCGCCTCTCATAATCAACCAACTGGTGTGTGTGTGT
>WNGS01169498.1:30183118-30196942 GCA_020271785.1 Procambarus virginalis
TGGTCCACATAAAGCTTTAAGAGTGTCTGTAATCCACTTTACAGGAACAACTTGTTGATTACAGAAATAAAATACATGCATATTATACTCAATTTTAGTACATTTGTCACACCTATCGTTGTCCTTAATACCCAACATCTGACAATGTGGGGATAATATTCATTGCTGAATGACTAAAGTGTTAGCATCATTAGTGAGGAGAATTAACACTAGTAGTTTCAGCCAATTATCAGAAAAGTTTTGTTCCAGTGAAAAAAACTTGCGATGTTCTGTAAAGACTCGAGTAGACTGTAATATTGTTCAAATATCAGTCACACAAATTATATAATGGATGCCACGTAAACTAATTCATCTATTGTTCTCATATTATTCCCTAGTTACCTTTCACTTTTTCGAGGAACATTTATCTAGCAACACACTAATCAACAAACCCACGTATCACTCTATACTTACCATTGCAATACTCGGCATCACATGCTTGCTGTTAAATTAAAAGTTTAAATTTCCTCTACCATTGGTCAGTGCCGTTCATAATCATTCTACGACCTATGAACGACCCATATTGACAAAAGTCTTGCAGTAGCACAGACCTCATTAGAATGTCAGATATTCATCTGATTTGAAGTCAAATATGTAATAGAAATCACCATCTCAATAGTGATGTCATTGATTGTGCGCAGAAGTAAAGCAACATAACAAACCATTTTCAGGCAAAATTCGTCAATTAATTTTATTTCAGATGCAATGGAAATTACTTCTATCAGAATATTATCCCACATTCTCCAAGCAGTACGCCCACAATCATCATCCAATTTCATAATCTCAATAAGATAAATATCTGACCAAGTACTATCAAATCATGGTACAATCTCCAGCTGTTTTGCAGTTCGTCGTCCCTCCAAGAAAAGACAAGTCACTAGGATACTCAGCCATTTGGGCCATAAATAAATTTCCCAGAGCTGATAACTCTATTCGACTTCAACTTCGAGTGAGAAACATCCGTCACGGAAAAGAAAACAATTGTGCAACAATATTCTTCAAATAACAGAACTTAGTTAAACAAGGATATGTAAAAGGACAATAAAATTATGGTAATTTCAGTTATTCGTAATGGGGACACAGTTACCCCAAGAAACATTGCCAGGACACAAGTCCTAGGAGATAAACATTCAACATAAGCCTCAACTGAGGCTTTTCAACCGGGATTGAAAACCGGTATTCAACAGGGATCAACAAAACTATAATATTAGAACTGCCCACACCTGGGCCCCGGATGTACGACTGCCCACACCTGGGGCCCCGGATGTACGACTGCCCAAACCTGGGCCCTGGATATACGACTGTCCACACCTGGGCCCTGGATATACGACTGTCCACACCTGGGCCTCGGACCAACGCATGTCCACACTTGAACACTTGGACGAGGCGCCATAACCGTCTTATAACGCTTGCGAAGATATACCAGCACAACACCAACTTCTTCTGTTTCCACTCCTGACATCAACAGGCTCTGTTGACACACAGATAATTTACTGTTGCCGAAGATAATTTACAGACGACGAGGGTATATAGGTGAGATGTGAGATGACGGTCCGTGATCAATGGAAGATGATTTGAGGTAAAAATAATAATGAGTGTAGCGTAAGGAGTCAAGTGAGGAATAAGATAATGAACAAATAATAAGTTAAGCACTTAAAAATGTATGTTTAGCTTAATTTCTGAGTGAAGAATGTTTCTTGTATATGGTGTGACTCACGGAAATAAATGTATAAACAAGCTAGTGTGGTACAGGAATATAAGACTTAGCTGAAGCAAGATAATCTGAATTAATGTAATAATTGTAAGTTTAAGCGAGATTGTGTGTAATTAGCATTAAATATGAGAAGCAACAGAGGCAGCGGATGGTAACCAGTGCGTGCCCACGACCATGGTTAGTGTCCTGATGGTTCAGCCTGGACCTTAACGACTCCACAATACCGTGTCCAAACACCGGTTTGTTTGTCCCGGCACGGCCAGAATAACCTGAGCGATTTTGCATATAAATGTACCAGCATATTTCTCAGGCAGTTTCATGACAATAAAATTCAGCAGGCATATATGATGCCACTACACGACTCACAGGAGGTTGTCACACACGTAGCGACAACCTTACGGCTTTTATGTTGATTGCTTTTTATTTTTAGCGGTATCTCTTCCAATGCTTTTGATACTGATGGGGTGAATTTACCATCCCTAGTGAGCGGTAGGAGGATACTATACATGTAAACTGGTATATACATTGTGTCTGGAGCCTGTGGTATATATCAGGCAGTCTTGACACGGGCCAGTGTTGCAACTCCTTTACCAAATATTACTGGAACGAGATTGACACAAATTATTTGGGAATGATTATTGATTGCTAAGTAATATGATTCGTTGTATCATGCAGCAACACAGTCACGAAAAATTTGGGGAAGTAACGTAACTCTATATATGCGTTTTCCTTTTTCAGGAAGACACGTATAGTTAAGTAGATTAAAATAAACATACCTCTAAAATATCATGTTGTCTGAAGTTACAGAGAGAGAATATTAGTTATTAGAAGAAAACCTATCAATATCACTCACACTTCTTAATCAATATCACTCACACTTCTCTATCAATACCACTCACACTTCCTTATCAATACCACTCACACTTCCTTATCAATACCACTCACACTTCTCTATCAATACCACTCACACTTCGCTATCTACACATCTTGCCAGGCCCGTCACACTAAACCTTAATGCCACACTTCCCGCACAACTTGAGACACGTAACATATAACGAGGTCATCCTGATCGGCCTTCCGCGCCTGGTTCCATTTCTCTGATTACATTTTGCGAGTTGTTAAAATGTAACCTGGAATTATCGTAGGCAATTACGCTACTCTTAAAAATGAAGATAAATGAATGGTGATAAATTATATTAATAATACATTGCTGGAATGTTTGAGGTTGATGAATTGTTATAGATATTGGAAATTATAGCGTGTTAATTTTAATGAATATAATCGTAATTTTTAAATAAATTTTTTGAATTATTATTGTTATGTGTATTATTATTATTAACATTATTTTATTATTATTATTATTATTATTATTATTATTATTATTACTATTATTATTATTAATATTGTTGTTGTTTTTGTTAGGATTTTTGTACAAGTATGCAATCGTTGTTGCTCTGTTTATGCAAAGTGAAAATTCATCTGGGTATCACACCGCAGCTCATGTTCGGTATTTTATTCTAGAGAGACTTGCAGAGGAGCTAAATGAGAGGAATTTTATTTTTGAACTCTGTGAGATACACCCGGGTCTCTATCTTATGAATTTAGAGTTTTAGAGTCCACACGAAGGAACTGCTTGTTAATTTGGCTTCTCTCTAGGTCCGGAGCTGTCGTGATTTGATTTTATATAACATAGGATAAGACATTAGACATGAATCCCAAATTAGTGATGAGCACTTCTATTAGTGAAGATGATGAGCATCTTCACTAATCTCGACCTGAATCAGGGTACACGAAGGCATTCATGTTAGGTCCAAGTTTTTTGGAGATCGTGTGCTGTTTGGATCCGAACTGTACATGCTGCTGAATTGTGAAAATTTGCTTGAAATGTTTATATTTTATTGATTTTTTTTTCATTTGAAAATTTTAAATTATTTTATACACACCTGTTCTTATTTTCCAATTAAAGAGTTCCAAATGCATTCTAGATAAACAAACACAAGTAAGCATACAAATACACTTGCATTTATTTATATAATTATTATGACTAATATTAATTAATTACAGCAAAACTAGATAAGATCTGAGTAACACTTCCAAAATTAGAGTGACATTAAGTTTTCATAATTCATTAGAGATTTCTAACAAGTCACATGTAAATATATCACTTAAAATGCTAATCAGAGCATGACATTTAGAGAAGCATTATTAGAGGACGTGGCACAGCGAGCCTCGACAACACACAACGTATATAGCTAGTTTAACATATTTTATGAAGACTACAATGTTAATAATCTCAAATTCACCACGCCTGCCCTTCCTCTGGAGTAATATTTTATATGAAATGTGCCACATGGTAGGTATCGTTTACATGATCATTTTGAACTAAAAAAAATATAGTCGTGCACGATGGTAAGATTCGTTTTGCTTCCAATATTTGGAATGAATTTTTTATATCTTTCTTGCAAGTAAAAAAGAAGATATTGTATTTCACGTGACCTTTCAACTCTACTTTTACTTAGAAGTAAAAATGCTTTACTTAGGCATCAATCTGTCCTTAAAAGCAGCTCAAATATGAAAACAACTAGAGGAAGTCTCTAGCATATCAACATGTACTAATAATTTATTTTAGCCTAATAATTAAAAAAAAATAAAAATAATCTCAAGAATTTTTTTTACGTAGACAGTTTCTTCTCTAGTTCATGATCAACCCTGATCTAAGAATTAGCTAGAGAAGCCACTGAAGCATCATTATAGATATGCATTTTCGGAACATTACTTAAGGTATTTGATAGCGCAAAACCGTGAAAAAAGTACACAGATTAAGGTTTCTGATCCATTCGCACGATATTCGTCAATACCTAATCAAAATTTACATATATCAATGGTAAAATAGCCATTTATGGCTATTCAAGCATTAGAGCAATAACAGACTTGCACCAACACATATTAACAGACTAACAGGAGTCCACACATAAAGAAACACTCAGAAACATGAAACTCAATTTTAATAATTGTTCTGAAAACATTCGATTTGAATAATTATTATCATCAAAACATGAGTTTGCATTTCAATACCAGGATTGAAATTCCTATATGATAATAACAGCAATTGATGTATTTATTTACTATGATACAAAATATTTAAAAAATGTATATTGTCCTCAAAAAAAGTACAAATATCGTGTAAAGTATTACGTAAACAGTACGACCAGGTGAAGGGGGGGGGGCCTACATTGCTCAGAGGTTCTGAAGACCTCAGAAGAGACAACTAACACAACACCTGTACCCCTATTAGACTATTTTACAGGAACTTCTTTTCCACAGCTCATAAAACGGAGGAAAGGGTCCTGAAGGATATTGTTAATAGAAACGTTATCCCTACAGACAAAAATCAGAAGATACAACTGACGATTTACTATAAAACCAAAAAAACGTCCAGCCTAATCATGAGAAACTCTCCAGACACAAAGGAGAACGCTTTGAAAGAGACCAATGTCGTCTATGCCTTCAAATGCCCACTTGAGGACTGTAAGCCTCAAAGAACTCAGTATATAGGCATGACAACAACATCTCTTTCCAGGCGATTAACGATGCATAAGCAACAAGGCTCCATTAAGGTACATATAATCTTTTCCCATAACTAGACCATCACCAGAGAAATCTTAGCAAACAACACAGAAACCATCGATAGATACAGTGATAGCAGGCGGCTTGACATCTGCGAGGCACTACACATCAAGAAGTCAACACCAGCAATCAACAGGCAAATACTGCACAACTATATTCTACCCACTTCAAGAATCCGCTCCAATATAGAAACATCAATAAATATGGACCAATAGGCCCTCTGCAGTTACTTCAATTCTTACCTTCAATTTACCCAATTAATACCCCCTTAATACCCATTGTTTCGTGTTCTGTCCTGTGTCGAAATTTTTGTTCACCTCATCCAAAACTGTTGTAACATATCACCTCACCCAAAATGCGGGTATAAAATGAAAGCTGTTTAAATCATAGCATAAGTAAGAACTCTGTTTGCAGGTTAAAGTTGTGTGTGTGTAAACTAAAAGTATTTGAAAATGTAATAAGTTATTACGAAACGCGTTCAAGTGTCGCGTCAGACTAGAATTAAAATGAGTTTTGAAGAACTGATTTTTCAATTACCATCAATAGTGAAAAGAAATATTGAGAAAATTCGTGTTAGAATTATTAATCTAACTTTTTCGGTCATATTTAATAATACACACACACACACTATATATACATATATATATATATATATATATATATATATATATATATATATATATATATATATATATATATATATATATATATATATTTATATTTATTTATTTATTTATTTATATTTATATTATGTTTTATTGGCAACAGAATCTTGGAACAAGTGGTTCATTCCTTACTGATCCTCCAGGGACTTAATTAAACATTCCTACTCAATTTGCTCTTTCCAAGAGAAAGAAATAATATTTTCTTGTCAAATTCCTTACCATGGTATGTCGTATCAGATGAGTATGAGCTTGTCCTTGCTTGACTAATCAAATTCCAGACTGAATTTGGAGAGGCCATGTATTGAATAAGATCATGCTGGAGAGAGAGAGAGAGAGAGAGAGAGAGAGAGAGAGAGAGAGAGAGAGAGAGAGAGAGAGAGAGAGAGAGAGAGAGAGAGAGAGAGAAGAGAGAGAGAGAGAGAGAGATCGTATTTCTGATCGTATTTCGCAGAGATGAACAAAGTAATCTACACAAGTCATTTCTTGCCTGCAAGTCAAATATCTCAGAGCTTCTCTAGTCACGTTACTTACATTATACATTGGTCTTACCTACTGAAATTCATACAAACAGTTTAGGTAAATTAGGTATTTTCGGATCTTTCTCCATTGAGCAATACCCGCGGACGCAAGTCTTTCTCTTCTAAAATATTTATTTTCTCAAAATCTCTCCAGCACTCCTTCAGCTTACGACTCGTTCCATTGAATCCTGAGTCTTTCCTAAGATTAGCTTCTGTTATTATCAGAATCACTGAAAATTGACCTGAAATTATCTGTCTATTTGTAGTTGGCTCTAGGGAATCATTCCAGTTTTATGGGCAATGTCATACATTTCAGTCAATCATTGAACTCAAATAGGATATGAGTACTATGACAGTACTCCAACAGTACCTATTAATCAAAATGGCTTCTCCCTATTGAAATCAGATCGTATTTTTAGGAGAACATTGACTGTATAAGTATCTCTCCTCACCTTATTTCCTGATATTATCTCTCTTCACCCATCTTCCTGAGACACAAACATATATTGACATTACAGGAGGCATTAGGGTATATAAAATATAGACTCCATGAGACCGTAACAGAAGGTATACGACACAACATATGATGGGCATACACAGAGTACTAGGAAAATAGAAGCGAAAGTGCATACATACCGAGATATATATACAAATATATATTCAGACTTACACACAAAGACAGACAGATAACAGAATCAGGAAAGCAGTTGCACACAGTGACGAGACAGTGAAACTCAGCGAAAGTAAGAGAAAAAACTGAACCTCCGACCCGAAAGAAATGCCTCTCCCTTCCTCCCCTCAGCTGGTTATGATAACCCATAAGGAAAATGTGGCCATCATTTGCACAAAGTAGGAATGTCGGAGAGCCGCGAGAGGCAACGATCTTCCAGAAGCTAAAATATACCTCTGAGAATGTATATAAAAAAGGACAAAATACAATTCTAGAACGCAAATAAAACGAAGAGAATGAAGGACACAAAATGTTTAGGCTCCAAACACACCGAGCGAGAGGATGGAAGTAAGAAATAAAAAAGAAATAATGCAGATGATAATGAAAAAAAAAAGAAAGAGAGCTGTCACTCTCACAAGGACGGCCATAGCCGGCTTCCTCATAAGGCACTCGTAGAGTTCCTCTCCCCAGTGGAACAACCTTGGGGGATATATCCGGCCCATCCTAACACCCTCGTATAGTTCTTCTCAACACTCGAGCATCCTGGAAGTTCCCTGCGTCCAGCACGGGCTCACCGCAGCCCGTGCTGCTTGGAACTATTTGTTCTAGGTAGCTAATCTTGAACAACAACAACAACCTGCGACCAGCACTCTCCATTCTCCTCGTCTTCCATAACACAAGACGAATATATTTAAACAAACATGTTACTGAAATTAACATAACTGACTCAACATGTCCCAATCTTGGGGTTTCTGACCGTTCATTTTCCAGCTTCGATTTTCGAAGACACAGAGAAGTCTTCTTTCGAACAAATCCACAAGGGCCGTGATGAGGGATCGAACCTACGTCCGAGAGGATCCCAGAGGAGCCTTAGTCGATTGTCGGGGACAAGGTAGTTGACAGAGCCAAGGTGCATGAGGGAATTGTGTAAAACCGTGGTTTGTGTCTCGGAGAGGCTGCAGGAACCGTGTGAGGTCAGTAGAACTCCCGGTTGCAATTATTTTACCATGTCGTGGCTCAGTGGATTATGGCGCATCTGGGATCCTCTCGGACGTAGGTTCGAACCCTCATCAAGGCCCTTGTGGATTTGTTCATATGATGCATCAAGTTATTATGATTTCTGTGTGACTTCTTGCGCTTCTAAATGAGCTAGTTTCAATTAAAAATAAGAGAGAAATCAGAGTGATCGTCTGATAACCGTGTCTGAAGATCATAATGTTTGTTTAAAAGCTACTGAAACATTCAGACGCGTAGATATTCTACACAAACTTTTCAGTTCTATTTAGACGCGGTAATGTCTGGAAAGTTTCCCAGCATCCTTGGTATAAAGTTAATTGAGATATAACGCGAGAGCTGTGTTCTGTTTCTTGCTGTTTTTGCAGTTGAGAGTTTACGTGTATCCTGTACACTTCTCGGGGGTTAAAGTGTACTTAACATTGACAAGTTTCACGGCCTAAATAACCCTCTAGAGCTTCACAGGCCTTAAGCCAACTACAATCTAAAGTTTATAATCTAAAAAAAAATTCAATAATCCTAATAGGCAATGTTAATTTAAACGCATCCCCCCCTTAGAGTGTGCCACAACTGACAACTATGGGTAAGAGCAGCTCCCAGAAGGAAACAGGAGATAAGTAAGATCCCGAGAGTCTGCAAACTTTATGGCAGGATAGAGATAGAGGGACGTAAGGGGGAGATAATAATGTGATCAGCCCAGCATCCACTCACCTTTTCACACAGTGCACCTTCCATTTACCTCCATTTACATCCCACTCTCATGTTTCTTTCTTTCTACCCAGCTTCCATCCTCCTATTCCTTCAAACACCAATCGTTCGTCACAAATTTTGAAGAGAAAATTCTTGAACAGTTTACATGTTCATGACAATAAATAATGCAGTGATTGGTTGATATTAACTAAACCTGAAAGGAATTGTTATTGCGCACGAGTTAAATGTTGGGTTTAATTTTATTCCATATTTCACAAATATGTTGGATATTATCTTTAAATCAACAAAGGTAAGTGGTGGATATGTGCGCATTTTAATATTGTATTAACAGCCAAATATAAAAGAAAAAGTATTTTAATTTTGAAGATAAATTAATATAGTTAATACTCTGGCTATATATATATATATATATATCAGTCATTCTAAAGTAAATCTGCTGTATCTTTATACACAGTAATACCAAGTAACACAAGCTATATTATTCGTATAACTGCTCTGCAGCTTAGGTAATACACACGACCAATACAATGTTAAAGCAAAATTACAGATAAACATTAGCAATACTAAAGAACATCATCAATAGCATGGTCCAATATGCATTGCAATTGTAAGCTATACCCAGGAATACAGAGGTAATCAATACCCAGGAATAAATGTAAGCAAAACCCAGGTACAGATTGTAAGCAATTCCCTGATACAGATGTAAGCATTACGCAGGTACAGATGTAATTAATACCCAGGTACAGGTGTAAGCAATAAATAAATACCTGATATTTAATTAAATGATTTAGAAAATTCCACGATTTTTCTGTACACTAAATTTCCATCTGGAAATGCAAGAGACAAAACGTAAAGCATGAAGCAGATATAAATTGGTGTAATAACAAAAACACTGACTTATATCTCACCTTATTGAAACAAGTAATGAATCAATAGCCTTTAAATATGCAAAGTATGCACTGTAAATGGTGTTCTGTACAGTTCTTAATATATCTACCACTTCTTTAATACCATCTGTAGATTTCGTGATGTACGCAAGCACTCGATGTCGGAAAATAATATTTATTTACTGGAACAATTCAGAGATACTTCGAATCCAAGTAAAGAAATAAGTGTAAAATGTATTGTCTCAGATATGAGTGTAATGCTTCCATTATGCATTCTCTGTACCATATATTATTGTTATCAGTAACCTAAGAGTCACTGCCTCATCACAATCGACTTGAGAATGGTCCAGGACGGACCGAAACGTCGTCGTCCCTTCACCTTCTAGTGTGTGGTCTGGTCAACATACTTTAGCCACGTTATTGTGACTCATCGACTGCATTATCGTTATCATTTACAATATTTCCACATTTTCAATTATCGTCATCATTTACACGAGTACCAGTTTTTCAATTTTCATCACCATATACATATTAATATATAATGAATATGAATTGAAGCAGTGCAGTGACTCGAACCAGTGATCAGGACAATCCATTTACTTTACTTTAATCAAGCCCTTACTTTACCACTGTACCCGGACCTGATATACAACCTAACATTCCACTGAATCCACAGGAAGTCTGGAGGCTACAGGAGAGGCTAGGTAGTCCTGTTAAACCTAAGATCCTGTACTCTGAATTAACCTAAGAGGAAAGATGAATATTTTTTATAAAAAGAAAGAGTCGTGGAATTTATCGTGCAGGTGGTTGAAAAATCATTGACATTAATTAAAAACCTTGATATATTGTTTGCTTCCAATTATAATTTTTTGATGTTTTGATGTTCATCTAAGTTTTGATAAATTTATATTAGCTTAAATGTTTTGTCTGAAAATATCAGTATAATTATGAAAGGAGGAATATGGTCGGGATTAGAAAATTATTAATGTGATGACTGGAGTGTTATGTGTCATGGCAAGAAAACTACATATTGTTTCCGTTTTCGCGGGAATTAAGGAGGCGTCAAGCGCACGCGGTTCCTGCTAATTATTCTCAGCAGTTTTAGAGATGGTGTAATTAGATTATCTTTCTTTTACGAACATTCAATTAGTCTGATGTAAACATACTCTAGTTTACCCGAGTGTTATGAATGCAGTGGATGGATGTAGTAAAGGATTAGAATATAACAACATGCAGCTTTAAAAGCATATTAAAAAAATCTAGGAAAGATTTGTGGAGACAATGTATGAATTCTACTGAGTTATAAGCGCAAGAATATCGTGAGACCCACACGCATCCACACCCAGCTTCACACGTAGTTCATAGGCACCAGGATGGATATGTTTAGGGGGAAATGGTTAGGGAAGATAGTGTGTGTGGGTAGTGACCTGGTGTGTGGGTAGTGACCGGGGGCACCAGCGGGTGTCCCATTTACACTGGTCCTTTCGATCAAAGACCTTTCGGTCCTTGATCGAAAGTGGGCACTTGGGGCTAGCACCGTGCAAATTTTCATGTTAAATGGTTATTTTATGGGGAGTCTCGAGTGGTCAGGTTGGCTCCCTTTACTTCCATTGAAGGAAAATCAACATCAAAAACCTTTCACGAAGTTGGTGAATTTGAAAAATACAACTCAGAGAGTTCAGCATTAGTTAATAATTAATTAAGATACTGGCTTGTGAAACGAGTGTTCAGATTTGGGTTCTAGTCAAAACGTTTGATTTCAATGGGGTAGATAGTGTGGTGGGATAATTGTCACTGTGGTAATGTGATAAGGAGAGAGTATGTGTAGTTGGAGGCTGGAAGGGCGATGAGCAGATGTGCGCGATGTGAAAAATATTTACAGTGATGAAGATTGTGTTGTGGAAAGGGTTAGTGATGAGGTGCACATAGAAGCCATCAGTGTTTATAACAAAACGTTGTTTTATATGCAAGACAATAAACACAACTACTAGGTCAATGGCCCACGAATAACTGAATTTTGTTCATATTAGAAATATACTTCTAAATATATGACATCAATTCCTATAAGAAAAACTAAGAAATAATAAATGAACAGCTCTTTGACAAATACAAAATCGAGATTTGTATGATTCTGCAAACCCTTATCAGAGAAATTCCCAAATCTAAGAATAATTGGTTTTTTTTGGAATACTTATTTCTGAAGTTTTTTTGCTCCTTCATTATTCGTGTTTTTGTGTCATTAGACTTGCTGGAGCGGTTTTTATAGCGTGTGATTAGAATGGTATGTGGCTTCGTATCTCTAGGTGGCGTGTGAGTGCACATGCTCATGTACTCATCCAAGATGTACTCACATAGGTGTACTCACCTAGATGTACTCACCTAGAAGTACTCTCCTAGATATACTCACCAAAATGAATTCACCTAGATATACTAACTTGCATCCACTCTCATAGATTTATTTTCCTATAGGTATTCATCTACATGTACTTACCAAGAGATATACTGAGCTAGATGACATATATATATATATATATATATATATATATATATATATATATATATATATATATTACATAGATATTATATAGATTATATATACATATAGATATAAACATTTGGATGTAAACACCAAGAAGGACACCTAGTATACTCTTCTAAGTGCACTCTTTTACAGCTTTTACAACTAAGAAAATCTTTCTGACTATTCTGTGATTTTTTACACAGTATGGCTAGATCTTGGACCCCGCCTTTCTAATCGTCAGTTACCTACTGTAATTACTCTCTACTCATTTTCCTCTATCGTATCTTTTCCATACATTTCTGTCTAACACACATCTCAGGATGCAGGCCACAGCGTCTGTCTAACTCCCGGACACCTGTTTATCACTAGGAGAGCACAGTCATCAGGTGAAAGAAACGTCCCATGTATTTCTGCCTCAGCCAGGAATCGAACCGGGCCCTTTACACTACAATCCCGAGCTTTCTCTATTCGTGTGTGTGTGTGTACTCACCTATTTGTGCTTGCGGGGGTTGAGCTTTGGCTCTTTGGTCCCGCCTCTCAACTGTCAATCAACTGGTATACAGATTCCTGAGCCTATTGGCCTCTATCATATCTACATTTGAAACTGTGTATGGAGTTAGCCTCCACCACATCACTGCCTAATGCATTCCATCCGTTAACCACTCTGACACTGAAAAAGATCCTTCTAACGTCCCTGTGGCTCATGTGGGTACTCAGTTTCCACCTGTGTCCCCTTGTTCGCGTACCACCAGTGTTGAATAGTTTATCCTTGTTTACCCGGTCGATTCCCCTGAGGATTTTGTAGGTTGTGATCATGTCTCCCCTTACTTTTCTGTCCTCCAGTGTCGTAAGGTGCATTTCCTGCAGCCTTTCCACGTAACTCATGCCTCTTAGTTCTGGGACTAGTCTAGTGGCATACCTTTGGACTTTTTCCAGCTTCGTCTTGTGCTTGACAAGGTACGGGCTCCATGCTGGGGCCGCATACTCCAGGATTGGTCTTACATAATGTGTGTGTGTGTGTGTGTGTGTTTCTGTATATGTGCCGACCTCATAAAATTGTTAATAATGGTCACGTTGTAGACATGTCTCTTGTCATTTTTATTACGACTAAAACTGCTTGGTTAAGTTCCCTTCACATGCTGTCCTTGCATAGTTCTTTGACCTTTGGCCTCGCCTTATTACACATAATAAGTCACCCCCTCTTCCCCTCTCTCCCACACCAACACAACCAGACAACCGACCCCAACACCACTACCAACACACCAACACCACACGCTTATTGACGCAACACCATCGTAAAAATCATTTAATTATTATAACTTTTTAAAAAAAAATTCTACCCTCATTTTTCGTACATTGGGTTTCCATATGAGCAATAATTTTTCAATATTAATTATATGGTAATTATCTATTCCTAATTATCTATTGTTAATTTTCTCGTGTTTTCGTATTGTATGT
>WNGS01169498.1:30200446-30239609 GCA_020271785.1 Procambarus virginalis
TTGTGTGATCTTTAACTTTGTCCTCCAGCACCCTCACTAGGTTTTACTCATTTGCTAATTTAATTAACAATTTTTTCGAACATATGAAAAAAAATCGTTTAAAGTTTGCTTTTAAGGGTATCTCTAAAAATGTAATTATTTTAGAGTGTTGCGGCCCCAGAAACAATGTTTAGCAACTCAAGATACCCTCGACTGTAAGACTCAGACGAGTGAACACGATCAGATGCAACACTTAAAAGAGCGACCTTCGTCAGCTGCAACACCCAGGGGGAACATCATTCATTACATGCAACACTCAGTAAAACACCCACCATTAGATACAGCACTCAGGGGAACATCCTCCACTAGATATAACACTCAAAAGAACATCCTCCACTAGATATAACACTCAAAAGAACAGACCTCCACTAGATATATCACTCAAAAACATATATTCTCAATCAGTTGCAGTACTCAAAATAACGTCCTCTATCAACTGCAGCTCAGAAAAAAAAATCCTATTCCATCTGCCTCACAACACAGCCCAGCCAATTAAATATAGTATTCGTCACCAGAGTATTGCCTCGGAACTGCATATTTTAATATGTTTCAATTTTTAACGATGCAAGTAATGCAATTTGAGTGAATTTAATGTTTACATATTTCATATTTTATTTTAGATACAAACGAGAAATTCTACATAATTATATAAATATTTCTAGGAAATATTATTATATGTATACATATAAATAATGAAGGTTTTAAGTTAAATATATTACTCAATATTGACCAGTTAATATATACAAATATATGTATTTATACGTTCATATATATATTATCATAAACATGGATAGTTTTGCCATTTATTATGCACCCGATACCCATCTCGTGGAAGTTGGTCACAAGAATCACAAAGGAACATATACACAGATACACGCATACAAACAAATTCTCCAGTATATAAAGAAAACACAGAGAGATTCCAAACTTTCAAGATATATAAAGAAAACACATAGTGTTTTCAAAACAAGATATTTTCAGACGTGAATATAGCACGCAAACAAGCATAGGATTTATGGAACCACCAACACGGCAAGATGCGGTGTAGCTCACTGCCAGGAGAGTCATTTTCCTCACACTTGCTGTTGGTGAAGGGACACATCATGACGGGACGTGACCTTGGCAAGAAATTTTCCTTTGCCATCCACGACAGTACTTTCTTCTACCCGTCTCTCTCTTCCCGTCTCTCTCTCCTTCTTCTCTTGTTTCTCTCTCTTGACTTTCTCTCTCTCTCCCTACTTTCCCTTCCTTCCTCTCTATTTTATCTCCCTCTCTCTTACTCTTTTTGTTTAAGTGAGATTGTAGTAAGACTGGCGAAGATGCTGGCAATTTAACTATTTTTTTCAGAATAGATTGGAAGTATTATATTTAAGAATTCACACTGCAATTGCATAAATGATACTTGAACACTAAATCGTGGACCAAATGGAAAAAATACAGTCAGATAATACACGATCGTTCCAGAATTAAATGATTCAGAACTCCAAACAATGTGTTCAATAGAGACAGTCACAAGGTGCCAGTATTGGAACAGCTAACCCTAAGTCGTTCATGTGATAAACTTACATTTCTCTCTCTTTCAAGAAACTAATCAGATTAACTTCCATTATTAGCATTGTATAGAGAGATATATAAGGTATTTACTTCCCTATAATAATGATAACATTATACATATTATGGGTTAAGATTACGTTGGATGTTCTCCTAGCGCAGGATCACAATAAGTATCTTTAATATATTTCATAACACTTTGGAAATTAACTCATTTGAAATACTAGCTTTTACGGACCCTAGGATTACAAGTCCAGAGCGCTGTCCACTCAGCTATCAGGCCTCCAACTCAGATATCAGGCCCCCAAACGGTGGCCCCTCCATGTGTGTGTGTGTATGTGTATGTGTGTGTGTGTGTGTGTGCGTGTGTGTGTACTCAGTTGTGCTTGTGGGGATTGAGCTCTGACTCTTTGGTCCCGCCTCTCAACTGTCAATGAACTGATGTACAGGGTCCTGAGCCTATTGGGCTCTATCAAATCTACACTTGAAACTGTGTATGGAGTCAGCCTCCACCACATCACTCCCTAATGCATTCCATTTATCAACCACTCTGACACTAAAAAAGTTCTTTCTAATATCTCTGTGGCTCATTTGGGTACTCAGTTTCCACCTGTGTCCCCTAGTGCGTGTGCCCCTTGTGTTAAATAGCCTGTCTTTATCTACGCTTTCAATTTCCTTGAGAATCTAGAATGTGGTAATTATGTCCCCCCTAACTCTTCTGTCTTCCAACGAAGTGAGGTTTAATTCCCAAAGCCTCTCCTCGTAGCTCATACCTCTCAGCTCGGGTACTAGTCTGGTCGCAAATCTTTGAACCTTTTCCAGTTTGGTCTTATCCTATGGACTCCATGCTGGGGCTGCATACTCCAGGATTGGTCTGACATATGTGGTATACAAAGTTCTGAATGATTCCTTACACAAGTTTCTGAATGCCGTTCTTATGTTGGCCAACCTGGCATATGCCGCTGATTTTATCCTCTTGGTATGGGCTGCAAGGGACAGTCCTGGCGTGATGTCAACCACCAAGTCTTTTTCTCTCTCTGACTCCTGAAGAATTTCATCTCCCAGATGATACCTATTATCTGGTCTCCTGCTCCCTATGTGTGTGTGTGTGTGTGTGTGTGTGTGTGTACTCACCTAATTGTACTCACCTAATTGTGCTTGCGGGGGTTGAGCTTTGGCTCTTTGGTCCCGCCTCTCAACTGTCAATCAACAGGTGTACAGATTCCTGAGCCTACCTGTGTGTGTGTGTGTGTGTGTGTGTGTGTGTGTGTGTGTGTGTGTGTGTGTGTGTGTGTGTGTGTGTGTGTGTGTGTGTGAACATATTGTAATTTAACTAAACGATCTATATGAAGTTGATTATATTATAATTTAAATTATATATATTTTCTTTTGAATACTGTACAATGGTTATTTTCTTTATATTTATACGGTTAAAAATACTACTAAAATATCTAAATGTATAATAATAATAATAATAGTAATAATAATAATAATAAAAATAATAATAAAAAAGAAAGAAATAATAAAAAAAAATAATGACAAACACAAGAATTATAATAATTGCTGTTACAAAGGGCCATAACAATTGTTTTACCATTTAAAACTAGATGGCAGTAATTTAATTAATTCATTACATCAATATTTTCCATCACTTGCAGCGCCGTGCTAATGGACCCATACATTAATATCATCACAGTTACGTTGAATATCAAATCTGTTTTATGATACGAGCGTCACATTTTGACCGTCGTGTCACCAGTCTTTTGCCAGCTTATAAAATGGCCGCCAAGCAATGGTGTGACTTTGTTACTTTGATAAAATAAGAACACATAGGTGTTCTAAGTCGGTAAAAATATTAACATTGAAAGTTAAATAAAATGACGTTCAGTTATAGATCCTTTATTTATATACAACAGATTGAAGAGCATAAGTCTAATGTGTGAAACACAATTAGTCAATCGGGGCCAATATTCATTAGTGTCGTGAAGCGTCAATTATGCGGTGATAAATTATTAAATGAAATACCATCATGTGGACGCTATTCTAGATATCGTCAAAACTACTGTGGTGCAACAACATGCTACAACGTCAACGTGCTCAAATCAGATTGAAATCCGTGAATCGAAGTTTTGCCTTTATGAAACAGGACACAAGTTATTGCCAAGTCTTGGCTGTCTCGAGTAGATTTATCCAGTCTGGGTAATCCAGGCTGTCATTAGTATCGTCTAACTCGGGCTGAGTGGTGTAGAACGCACTTTACTTCGTGGTTATTGAAATCTCGCTTCATGCAGGTCGGCGTTCAATCCCCGACCGTCCACAAGTGGTTAGGCACCATTCCTTTTCCCCCCGTCCCATCCCAAATCCTTATCCTGACCCCCTTCCCAGTGCTATATAGTCGTAATGGCTTGGTGCTTTCACCTGATAATTACCTTACCTTCGTGGTTATTGAGGGAGCAATCAGACTTGTTCCAGTACCAACTGGCTGATGAGAGAAGGCATATGCTTGGTAGTTATACAAGCCGTCATCAGTCTTGCTTCAGCACCAGCTGGGGAGGGAAGGAAGCCCTGGGCCTGGTAGGTGTACAGTCGGTCATCAGTCATGGTCTAGCAACAGCTGGGCCTTAGTAGCACCACCTGTCTCCAGACGTAACCATCCTGGCAGCTCACCGTCCTCACATGCTGCTCTAGAGCTGAGCTTTTTGGTGGACTTAAGTGCGTATTGTATTAGAGCCGGAAATCAAGATCAGAGAGAGGACGCTCTTTTCTTTACAAAACCTCTCAAATAAATACTCTCTTACGCATGTGAATTTAATATCAGCCGTTGGTAAGTTGGAAGTGATGTCGTCTTGGATGACTATGATGAACTGCACCAGTTATGTTATTTCTTAGCATCCATCTGGGAAACCAGAAAAGGTCTTGGCCTGACCTTTAGCGGCAGACCATCGGTGTTGCACGAGCAGGAATGAATGAATCAATGCCGCTTTCCAGCAGGCTGAATTTGGCATGAGCAAAATTAAATTTTTCACTGAGTTCCAGCAGGATATCTTCCCCTTTGTTGAGGCTTTCATGTTTTTGTTCATGGTGTAGATCATGTTGTCGTATTCTATGTACACAAGCATGTATTCAAGTACGTATTCTATGTACTATGTACACAAGTATTCCCAACTCAAGTTGCTTATATATATCAACGTGTTGAGGCGAGCATGATTAACCAGTTTAACGCGAATTCTATCTCCCCATCTAGTCGTATTTCCTTGTAGTAGAAAACCAGTTTTTCCTGGACTACAGCGAATAAATTTTGTACGCTGTAAAACAAATTATTCGTCGAATAATATTGATTACTGTCCCTAGTGCAGGGCTCTATTTAGAATGAATCAAGCATAAAAGGAAGCACAAGGCATCTTGACCAAGACTAGTCCAAGTTCACTTGTTTCATATCCTTCAGAAATGTCCGACTTAACATGAGAAACAAGGGGTCAACACCTGGCCCCTATACAGGAGCCGTGATCATTTTTGGGGGTTGAAGGCAATAAAACCATGAGGAATTTACATATGTGTCGGGACAGTTTGGGCCATTGGGTATGAAGGTTATATATATATGGCTTGTAATGTACATTTGACCTAAATTTTAGCCATATGTTTATTATCTATATGAAGATTACCACTCAGGGAGGTTATCCACGGGCTAATCATCCCTCAAAGTAATTACAAGTAAGTTAATCATTTTTCAGGGTAATTACCAAAGGATCATTAACACTGATTTGATTTGTGTTAATTTACTGAAGTAAAATGTATAGATTGTTGATAAGTGTATTAAAAACATCATTAATTTATTTGAAATAAAAATGATTTATATTAAAAATAAGGATTACGAGTCTCTGGGTGATTAAAAAATTAATTATGGTACTGACTGGATGATTAACTCCGCTGCACACAGATTACATTTTGCTGTGAATTATTTTCATATAAAAGGGGGAGTTAAATGAAATAATATTCATTGTGTGAAGGACGAGTGCCTCTGGCACTGGCTCCAGCCACACCCAATAGGCTTAAGTTGGTAGTTATTGAAAACAATAATTTTCCTGCAGATATTAGTTCTTTCACAAATTTGTTATTTTTTCTACACTTGTTGAAATCCAGGCTTATAAATTCCAGGTTTCTTGGTCGGCACTAATGGTCATTAGATGGTACGACAAGTACTGCTCTTATTTTTTTAATTTGTGATAGAGCTGCTAATAGCATAAACTAGATCAAATAACAATTTAATCAAATCCTTAACTTTATTATGTTTAGGTAGGGAATAATATAGTTTAGGGCAAATTATGATCATAATGTACATCAGTGATATCGATTATAACATCGGAAGTCAGACACAGACAAAAAGAGTCACAGATATTATAAAACATGATATAATTGAGAAATATATAAATTACATGTAAGATAAATTTACCCCGGCTAGTGCCTTCCCCCTCAACCTACCCTACCTCAAAAATGGTTCCGAAATTAACAAAAAAATGAAGCAATGTAATCGAGGTTATAGAAAAATTACGAAATAAAAATTATTGACCTTTCGTTGAGCGTGTAAAGTGTGGTGGTGTTGGGGCGCGCCTCTGTAATGTATTTAATTTGATCATAAAATAAGAGAGTATGTTCCTGGTTTATCTCTTGTGGACGGTTTCAATGGTAGGACAGAAGCGTATGGGTAGTGTTTCCTTTCACCTAATACCGCTTTTCACCAACGAAGGTCAGCAATTGGCTTAGACGGTTGAGGAGTTTTTCGTCATTCGAAAACCATATTTTAATTAGCGAATTTTTCATGAGCCTTATGTTAATGGTGGCCAACCACTTGGATGGTCGGGTATTGAACGCTGACTTGCATGATGCGAGACCGTCGCTCTACCATCCAGCCAAAATAGTTAGGCACAATGCCTTCCACCCGTCCCTTCACAAATCCTTATCCTGATCCCTTCCAAGTGCAGTATAGTGGTAATGACTTGGTGCTTTGTCCTGATAGTTCCCTTTTCCCTACCCTCATTTCTTCGCTCCCTCCCTTAATTGTTATTGTCTTCTCCCCCCCCCCCTCTCTCTCTCTCTCTCTCTCTCTCTCTCTCTCTCTCTCTCTCTCTCTCTCTCTCTCTCTCACCACTCCTCTTTCCCTTCTCCTTCACGTTTTCCGAGTCCCTAAGGAGGGAGGGAGACAAGAACAGGTGAGAGAGAGAGGGAGGGGAGGAGAGGTGAGTGAGGAAAGTAGGAGGCAAGGAACACAATAACAGGTGATGGGTGGGGGGGGGGTATAACCCCCCAGTCAATGTAACAATGTTGTGTAGTTCCGGTGGTCGACCGTTGCTCCCACGCTACTTGTTGCTCTCACGCTACTTGCTGCTCCCACGCTACTTACTGCTCTCACGCTACTTGTTGCTCCCACGCTACTTGTTGCTCTCACGCTACTTGTTGCTCTCACGCTACTTGTTGCTCTCACGCTACTTGTTGCTCCCACGCTACTTACTGCTCTCACGCTACTTGTTGCTGTCACGCTACTTGTTGCTCTCACGCTACTTGTTGCTCTCACGCTACTTGTTGCTCTCACACTACTTGTTGCTCTCACGCTACTTGTTGCTCTCACGCTACTTGTTGCTCTCACGCTACTTGTTGCTCTCACGCTACTTGCTGCTCTCACGCTACTTGTTGCTCTCACGCTACTTGTTGCTCTCACGCTACTTGTTGCTCTCACGCTACTTGTTGCTCTCACGCTACTTGTTGCTCTCACGCTACTTGTTGCTCTCACGCTACTTGTTGCTCTCACGCTACTTGTTGCTCTCACGCTACTTGTTGCTCTCACGCTACTTGTTGCTCTCACGCTACTTGCTGCTCTCACGCTACTTGTTGCTCTCACGCTACTTGTTGCTCTCACGCTACTTGTTGCTCTCACGCTACTTGTTGCTCTCACGCTACTTGCTGCTCTCACGCTACTTGCTGCTCCCACGCTACTTGCTGCTCCCACGCTACTTGCTGCTCTCACGCTACTTGTTGCTCTCACACTACTTGCTGCTCTCACGCTACTTGCTGCTCCCACGCTACTTGCTGCTCCCACGCTACTTGCTGCTCTCACGCTACTTGCTGCTCCCACGCTACTTGCTGCTCTCACGCTACTTGCTGCTCCCACGCTACTTGCTGCTCTCACGCTACTTGCTGCTCCCACGCTACTTGTTCATAGCTCTATGAGTCTCCACTCACCCATAACTCTCTCATTTCACCCTAACCTCCATGTAACTCCATTCCCCCAACCTCTATTTGTCTGCCATTCATTCCAATCTCTCTATATGAGATTGGAATTGGATTCTCCCTTCTCCCATTCTTCTGCAGTTGCACTCCACTGTCTCTTCTAGCCGTCATGACGGACGTCGGCAATCACTGACCGAGCACTGATAATTTCTTGACAAATTGTTTCTGATAAATAATACGATTAGTTATCCTCGTGATAATTGAGCAACGTGAAAACTCTAAAAATTATTATTTGGTGACGATAAAAAGTAATTTTTTTTTTTTGCGAATTTACAGTTGCAATTACGCGTTTATTTATGTGATTAGAGAATTCGTATGTTTATGTCAGATAGATTACTAGATTTTTATTTATTTAAAATAACTTTTAGTCCTCTCCCTCTTGGTCGGTTATGAATGTGCTTGTCGGGGATGATCTTTGTATTTAAACATTTAATGATGTTACTGTGATATATTCACGATGATATTGGCTGTTTCCGTTGTTACGGATAATTTTTCTGTTCTTGGTAGCAGTGTTCCCGTTGTTTAGGGCTGTATTCCCGTTCTATACAACGGCTGTCCTCTCTTAATACTTGAAGGTAGATTCCGTTCAATAGAAAGAACTTTCTGGACGTGACTGGTTGCTGTAGTTGAAACCACGTGGGTAAGATTTTAATTTTTTCAACCCCAGCAGTTGTATATTGCCGTCATGGCTGAATGGTGGCATCGAAACAAGAGATGGAATCTCTTCAACTTGATGTACTGAGTCTAGTAGCCCTTCTAGTGAGATTGATAAGCCTCATGACACCTAATGGGAATTGTTAATTTATTTTTGTTAGTTAAATTTCTACCACAGACGTGGCTCTTAACTTACAAGTCTAACCAGCATGCAAACATTCTCCTGTGTCTTGTATAGACAAGGTTAGAGATGTGTTCTGCATAATGTGTAGTGAGTTATTGAACACTCAATAAAATTAGGTGATTTAAGTGCTTTTGCAAATATGGGATTGTTGAGCTCGTATTCTTCTAAGGGGACTTACGTAGCACCGATAATGGGATTGTTCATAACTAAGAATATAAATTTTCTACGAACACTTCAAAGTTGTGTAAGATTTTCCACACCGCATTGATTACAGTGATGAACGATTCCTTTGTACTCAGCTTTGCGTCACACGAGCATAGGATCTGGTCTCAGCCATGTTCGGAATTCTAATGTTCTTAGACAATAGAGCAAATATAAGTTCTTTGGTTAAATAAAATTCCTAAAGTTCTTAGACTTTTGCAAATATGCATGCATATATATATATATATATATATATATATATATATATATATATATATATATATATATATATATATATGTGTGTGTGTGTGTGTGTGTGTGTGTGTGTGTGTGTGTGTGTGTGTGTGTGTGTGTGAATAAGCTTGAATAACCCCCAAGCAAATATTCAATTGAAAACTCCGCAACCCAGAAGGATTCGAACCCAGACAGCCATTTTGCATTTGTGATGCTCAAGTGGCCCCAAAAAGTGAGGTGATTCGATGAAGTATCTGTGCCCAATTTGATCAACGAACGCTGTCGGATGTTAGGTAAATAGTCTCACGACTTCCAACATATTTGTACCGTCACTTTGGTCTAGTGGCTAATGTACCAGAAACGCCAAGGTGCATACTTGATTCGCCAGACTTGCGAATACATACTTGCTATCTGAATTTGCATGCATTGAATATATATATATATATATATATATATATATATATATATATATATATATATATATATATATATATGTATGTGTATATATATATATATATATATATATATATATATATATATATATATATATACATACGAGTGGAAATTTATATATATATATATATTATATATATATATATATATATATATATATATATATATATATATATATATATATATATGTCGTACCTAGTAGCCAGAACGCACTTCTCAGCCTACTATGCAAGGCCCGATTTGCCTAATAAGCCAAGTTTTCATGAATTAATATATTTTCTCAAATTTTTTTCTTATGAAATCATAAAGCTACCCATTTCATTATGTATAAGGTCAATTTTTTTATTGGAGTTAAAATTAACGTAGTTATATGACCAAACCTAACCAACCCTACCTAACCTAACCTAACCTATCTTTATAGGTTAGGTTAGGTTGAGTAGCCGAAAAAGCTAGGTTAGGTTAGGGTAGGTAGGTTAGGTAGTCGAAAAACAATTAATTCATGAAAACTTGGCTTATTAGGCAAATCGGGCCTTGCATAGTAGGCTGAGAAGTGCGTTCTGGCTACTAGGTACGACATATATATATATATATATATATATATATATATATATATATATATATATATATATATATATATATATATATATATATATATTTAATATACTCATGTGGCTCTATATTCAGATGAGCTAATGAATTAGTTCTTAGTCAAATATAGTAACATTTTTGAATGACCATGTCTTTGTAACTTCAAAATCTTCGTTTAATATATGTGTAAGGATTATTTGATTTGTCTGAAGCCTGCATCATTTCTTTTATTCAGAGAAAAAGAGAGAACGAACTAGCTTCAAAAAGAGACACTGGAAATTGCTTATTGACTGTATTTTTGGGAATGCTTTGCTGTTGTTGAATGTCGGGACTCCTACCTTGCAACATTGACAGACTGCAGAGGAAAGCTTGCATTGGGTTCACTTTGTGCAGGAAAGATTGTATTTCAGATAAGGTTGCATAATATGGTCTGGAGTGCATGGTGAGAGAGGCACTTCAAGTGTGTGTTCTGATGGAAAGTGTGTTAAAATGCTTCCCTCGCCTCAGGCGCTCGGAAAATCTTGAAAGCAGCTATGGATTAGTTGATTTCTTACGAGGTCTGATAGACAGGGAAAAATGTCAATGTGTTTATTTCCAAGTTTCCTACTGTGCGCCGCTGCTGTTTTATAACAGTTCTACTCGAATACTGTTCAGAACAACAAATGTTTGCTATATTACACTTTAATTTACTTGGTGACTTTCTAGTGTGAGCTTTTGTGTTTGTTTATAATATTTAGTATTTTCCCTTCATATAGAATATATTTTTTGGTCCCTCTACCGTAAGTCAATTTCCTTCATAATTATATTTCCTTTTAAGTCATTTCACGTTGCTGTAGACACTCTCAAGGAAGCTGGTATATTGTAATATGAAACAAAATAATCGGAACAATCGACATACATCATGTCAATTGACCACACATAGTCAACTTTTTTTTCAGGGATATTCCTGCGCGGGCCCTAAGCCTCTGGCTGGCCCACTAAGTGTTGCTTGTTTCTGTTTTACTTGGGCGGAGTATGAGTACTTATGACTCGTATGGTCGCGTCAGTAAGATTCATGGTCAACTGCTCAAGCTGTTTAGGTAATCCAAGTTGGCACTGTTGCACGATATTACTAATACTTTATTGTATCAGCAATACGAAGCAGAGCTGAAATGTTATGTCATGTGCATGTTTATATTCTCATACTAACTCGTAGGACAATAGTGTTTCACGAGTGGAAATTTATTTCCATTGTAAAATAAGGAAGTGCACGTGAGAAGACTGGGAACTTGCTTAGGTGGTTGACTCGAGGAGCACAGAACTAAAGGAACCAGATGTTTTCGTTGGCTTACATATATATCATTCTATTATCAATATTAACCATAAGGTATGGTTAATATTGATAGTAGAAACAACATCAAAATGCTCAGAAAAGGTTTATTCCTTACTGACGCGAAAATTGTCCTAGATAGGCAGGAATCTGCCAGGCTGTTTAAAATTAAAAATGTATGTGTGTGTGTGTCGCGCCTGGAGGAGCACGCGAGCGTCAAGTGCTTGGTCCCCGTCAAAATTACAGCGCGGAGGAAAAAAACTGTCGAACAGAGTTTTTGTCAATGTGTTAATATTCTGAAGCGGGACCGAGCCGGTCGCTGTCCTTAGAGCTATCATGGGCCCCTGCCAGCTGGTTCTCTGGCCAGCTGGTGTAAGGTGACTGAAGCAAGCTGGTGTAGGGTGACACAAGCCCCAGCTGGTGTAAGGTGACTGAAGCAAGCTGGTGTAGGGTGACACAAGCCCCAGCTGGTGTAAGGTGACTGAAGCAAGCTGGTGTAGGGTGACACAAGCCCCAGCTGGTGTAAGGTGACTGAAGCAAGCTGGTGTAGGGTGACACAAGCCCCAGCTGGTGTAAGGTGACTTATCATTTGGTGTAGGGTGACTTTAGGTTCCTGGTGTTGGGTGGCTCTGGTTAATAGGGGTAACTCTGGTCATATGGTGTAGGGTGACTGGTCAGTGTAGGGTGACCCTTTTGTAGCGGGTGTTCTGGCCCAGTTGGTGTAGCGACAGACAACATTCGCGTGTTGCAACAATTTAAAACGCGAGTAATTTGTCTCAAATTGGTGAGCTACGGTCATTAGCTCCACACAATCTTGACTGACGAGGAAAGATTTGTCAGTAGAATATTGGTGCATATTGGAAGACGTAATGCCATTTAGAAATGCTTGTTATGTGTGACCGTACACCAGTTACAGGTTGGTTTTAAATATATATTTTATGAAATATAATGTTGTTGGGAAAGAGTAAAAAACATATATTAATACCACTAAATTACAGTTGATAAATTTTTCATGAAAGTAGTATCGAGCTTCACTGTTGCTTTGTGTATGTGTGTGTATGTGTGTACTCATATAGTTGCATTCACCTAGTTGTATTTGAGGGGGTTGAGCTTCAGCTCTTTGGTCCTAGTTTCATGACCTTTCATTTACTCGGTTTAAATTTTAGAAGCCATTTGTTGGACCATTCATTCAATCTGTCAAGGTCATCTTGTAGCCACCTACTATCATCCTCTGTTTCAATCCTCTTAAAAATTTCTGCATCATCAGCAAACAGTGAAAGAAACGAGTCTATACCCTCTGGGAGATCATTTACGTATATCAGAAACAGTATAGGTCCAAGGACTGACCCCTGTAGGACTCCATTGGTGACGTCTCGCCAGTATCAGACCTCTCCCCTCACAGTGACTCGCTGTGTTCTGTTGCTTAGGTACTCCCTTATCCAATAGAGTTCCTTCCCTTTCACTCCAGCCTGCATCTTCAACTGGATGTGTGTGTGTGTGTGTGTGTGTGTGTGTGTGTGTGTGTGTGTGTGTGTGTGTGTGTGTGTGTGTGTGTGTGTGTGTGTGTGTGTGTGTGTTGTCATTTTCATGTTCGTGCATAGCGAGCATTTAAGCTCCTGGGTCCTGACTTACAGTCGTCGGTCGTCTATTTCAATAGATTCAACCATCTTGCTTATCATTCATTCTCTTGAAGTTAACAATGAAGGGAGCCTCAAATTTCTAACATTGTAACTCATTTTACTCTTTCTGTACTTAGCTAATGCACGCAAACTTTGTCTCACCAAATCTTTAATAGTCATTTGTTATAATTTTTGAACGAGAGGAAATGACCGAGTTATTTTCGTCAAATATTTGGCTCTCAGCTGAGCACACACTACAATTTCGGTGTAGATATTTAACATTAAGAGATCTGTGTTTTCATCAGAAGTTATGCAAATTATATTAATATGTAACGATGGTGACCAATGAGTTCATTGTTGTCTTGTTCCATTGTAAACATGAGTTAATATAATTAGATTGAAAAGGTTTGTGTAAGTTGCTGAAAAGTCACCCAACAATGAGGGGCCAGAAATTTTTGTAAATTTTGACTCTTTATAAGCGCTAAAATGAATGCATTTTACATTTGTCAGTATTAGAGTGTCACCCAAATGTGCATCAATGAACTCTCAATCACCATAAAAATGGTCCGGGAACTGTTTGAACTGCTGATGCGATGGCAGCAAGAGGCGAAGGGTCGGTCTCCAATTACGAAAATCCAATTAAAACTAGTTTTGTTGTCTGAATAGAACGCCACATGCTTAATAAATAACTAATATTTCAACATAATGATCTAAAATTCATAGGTACATATGAATATGTGTTAAGTGCTCCAGAGCTTTCACTTTTCGGTACCTACTGATAGGAAAGCACTTAAATAGGTAAGCACATTGATATATATACACCGAAATTTTTCCCTATTTATTTGTATATATACATTGAAAGTTTACATTAGCCCTGAACCGGTCGTGTGTATGTTGTCCGAGATATATATTTCGTTAATATTCGTACAATTCTATACAGGCCAAATGGATGGCAACATTTTTAGACAATTTATAGTGAAGGATATGTTGCTTTTATTCACTAATCTAAGGTACCGTAAGTTATTATTGCTTTTGGTATTATATACGTGTCGGTCATGACACCAAGGAACATCTTTTGCTTTACATTGCCTTCTAGTTTGTTATCGTTAGTTTAACTTTTTAGTCTAAGGTCTTCGTGAGAGGAGCCCGCCACGCTGGTCACCTCACACTCTGCACCAACCCGTCCTCTTAAATATAACGTCGCTTTTGGCTCGTATGCGCGCTATGGCCCGAAAGTGGACCTAATTAAAATGAAATCGGCTCACGAAAGTGACGTACTGTCCCGTTTTCTGTTTGAGTCGTCCGGCTTACTTGTAAAGGTTAGGAGAGGAAACGTTCAATTAACGTTTTTCATTACGTTTTGAAACTTTATGAAAATTTCCTGCCCACCAAACCTACCAGAAAACTCTTAACTTATTGTTGTTGAAACAAAAAATCCCATTTTTTTTTTATTTTCAAATTACGTCCACTTTTGGCCATACGGGTAAATGGCCAAAAGCGACGTTATTTTTGAGAGGACAGATTCCGGACAACCTTCCATAACCCCTAACCACTTTCACTACAACTTTCCACACTCCCGTCCCTTCACCAGTACCATTTCCCTTCAGCAATTTACCTACTTTTCACCAACTTCTGTCATATCCTTAACCACCTTTTCTGTCCTTGACCCTCTTTTCCTACCTTTCATCATCTTCCCTACTCTTTACCACCTTGCTTACCCTTCACCACCTTTCTTTATCTTCACCACCTTCCCTACCTTTCAACACCTTACCTACCTCTCATGAACTTCTTTATCATTCGCAACTTTATATACACTTTACTACCTTCCATATCCTTCACCACGTTCCACACCCTTCACCACCTTTCCTACCCTCTATCAACTTTCAAACCCTTCACCACCTTCCTTACCTTTCACCACTTTTCACCAGTGATAGTCATCATTATCTCCTAAGACTACAGCCACTATCAACACCTACCATCGACCTACAGGACTTCCATCCTACAAATCCCTTCCAACAAGTTCTCCAAATCTACACCAACCTTATTTTGCAGTTCAGTCAGGTCGACCTGAACCTCTCATCCTCCTCTAATATTGCCGAGTTCCCCTTCGCTTTCCTTGATGATTCATACTTTTTAAATGATTAAAAACCGGACTTTAATTGAGTATCTAATGATTCCTGAAGGGGAAGGTTTATTACAACACTCTAGTCTTGCTAATTCATTCTTCAATTACAGCTAATTGTTGCAGAGTGGTGATAACTAACCTCCACAAGGGATCTGGCAATATTGTAAGTTGTTAGCTGAAATTGCGAACTGCATCATATATTATTTTTATGTGTATGTTTTAGCTAATTATTTTTATTATCTATATCGAAATGGAATAGTAAATACGGTCTTATGTTTGTGCTTCATACAGAAAACATGGCAAGACACCCAGGTCAATAAGGCCCTTTATAGCAGCTATTAGTAATGTGAGAAGACGAGGATCCGAGACATACTGTCTGACATATATACCATTACACACCAGAAAATACTGTTCATCTCTCTTTCCTCAGTAAATGACAGACATTAAGGAAATGCTCCCTACTATTCACCAGCATCGATCACACAAGGCTTCTACAATATGTATTTGCTTAAGAAAATAAATTTATTTGGATCCTCTGTTGATCATCTGGTTACACAGTAGACTCTGAAGAAGAGTGTCACAGAACTTCACAATATTCAGTCTATTAAATTTACTTATCTCACTATGAACTAGCCAAGGCTACCGTTCCCAGGCTATCGTAACTAGCATACTGTAAACTGGCTATCGTACTCTATCTTCCGTACCCAAGCAACTATACACAGGTTTCAGAATTCCTAAAAATAGTATATGTAATACAAAACTAAATTTACAAATAATTTGTATTTCCCAACAAATTAATTATTAGGATTATGGCTACTGCTGGGAACTTGTTGTGAGAGGTTTGGTAAGTTGTTGGTTCAGCTCAGAGGCAGGAGGAATCCTGCTTCTAGTTAAGGAGGAAATTATCGAGATCCATTACTGCGACTGAGAGAGTTACAATTAACTCAAAATGATCCTGAACACATTGCAGGGAGGCACAGCAGCATTGCTCATGGCGATGCACCCATGCACCACGTGACTGAGATAATGTATCCGAGTGTCACGTGTCACATTAAAGCAGCCCCAATATCTGTAACACATAACAGTGCTCATGTCAAAGGAGCGAAGACAGTGGTATTAAATTTTTTGGAGTGGAATCACGTTACAGTGACGTGTCCGACACATGTCATCCCATGTTACAGTGACACGCAGGGCACTGTCATCCAGAGTCGTGACAATTTTATTCGATCCCTCGATAAGGAGCCTATACTTAACCGTCAAGATATCATCCCTGAACTGTCTAAGGCAAAGGTCAATGCAAAGTTTAGAGGGGAATAAGACTAATTTCTCCACTTTAGAGGCATAAGCAATTAGAAAATAAGTTACTGATCGGGGGACAAAAATTATATTATATATTGTTATCAGTGCCACGATATGGCACTGTTCCCCGGCTTCACTGTTGTAAACAATGTACCCCCTGGCTCTCTCTACCGGTCCGGTTCACTCGCTTTTGTTTAAGAATAAAAACTGTTTACAGTTCTGAATACGCTAAATTTTTCGTGCTTTTTCCGTGTGTTATCACTTCAGTAGCTATTCGTTGAGGCTTTCCGCTCATTGTACTCTCGCATTCGTTCGTTATATCTCCTTAACCCGACGGGAAGTTACGTTCGTGTGTGTGTGTGTTTGTGTGTACATACATAGTTGTGTTTGCAGGTGTTGATCTTCGGTTATTTTCTTCCGCCTCTCATTCATCAACCAACTGGTGTGTGTGTGTGTGTGTGTGTGTGTGTGTGTGTGTGTGTGTGTGTGGTGTGTGTGTGTGTGTGTGTGTGTGTGTGTGTGTGTGTGTGTGTGTGTGTGTGTGCGTATATTCACCTAGTTGTGCTTTGCGGGGATTGAACTCCGCTCTTTCAGCGCGCCTCTCAACTGTCAATCAATCAACTATTACTAACTACTAAAAATTATTTCACACACACACACACACACACACACACACACACACACACACACACACACACACACACACACACACACACACACACTCAGGAAGCAGCTCGTAACAGCTGTCTAACTTCCAGGAACCTATTTACTGCTAGTTAACAAGAGCATCAGAGTGAAAGAAGCTCTGCCCATTTGTTTCTGCCATCACATCGAACCCTATGATTACGAGACCAGAGCGCTGTCCACTCAGCTATAATACACAGTTATGTGTATGTGTGTGTGAGTGAATTTGAGTTGACGTGTGACTGTATATTTATGCATATGTGTGACTAGCAGCAACAGCAATCACGTAATAGCCTCCCAATGAAAAAAAACACTTTATTTTCTAAATACCAAAATTGGAATATACTCTTAAGGTAGCCTGAGTGCCAATAAAAGTAGACCATTCACAGAGCAGCAAAAAAGAACATAATCAACAAAAAACAACTTGCTCGAGGAAATGGCATGAGAGGGCCAGGAGAATAGCTGGCCATTGAGGCCCTTGGCATGAATAAATGCTGAGCTCCAGTAGAGGGAGGCGTGGCGGCTCCAGGCATGCTGGGGCTGCTCTCTTGGAATTTTAATACCAATGAGTATTGCCGCTCACGGTGGTCGATCGTGATCGTGGAGGGTTGTGCGTGGAAATTCCTAGTAAACTATATGTGAGCTACACCACCTGGGTAAACTATAATATGTGGGCTACACTATAAGGGAAAAGTATGACATTTGAGCTACTACTCGGGTGTAAACCGAGGCATGTGAACTACACCACAGGTGTAAACCGAGCCATTTGAGCTACACAGTAACAACGACGAGCCTCGCTGAGCCGCTGTGTTAGGGAGGTGGTCAGGTCAATCGGCTTAGATCTGTTCTTGACTTTTATAATGAATATGTGTCCTGGAAACTGTGGCCCATGGTGGCATTGTGTGCGTGGTGTGGCCCCTACACCACTGTGTAGTTAGTTGGTGTGGCTGCTCTCCCTAGGACTGTTTACGCTGTACTTTGAGGCCCTTGCTTAATGTACATTATTTGTTTGGTTTTGTTGTCTCTGACGACAATCAACTGTTTATATATATATATATATATATATATATATATATATATATATATATATAAATATATATATATACGTTGTACCTAGTAACCAGAACGCAGTACTCGGCCTACTATGCAAGGCTCGATTTGCCTAATAAGCCAAGTTTTCCTGAATTTATATATTTTTAATTTTTTTTCTTATGAAATGATAAAGCTATCCATTTCATTATGCATGAGTTATTTTGTTTATATTTGAGTTAAAACTAACGTAAATATATGACCGAACCTAACCAACCCTACCTAACCTAACCTAACCTAACCAATCTTAAGCTAACCTAAACCAACTCAACTACGTCAATAATTTATGCTTCTAATATAATATAGTAATAATAATTGAAATAAACTAACTTGAAACAATTTATTGAAAATAAAGAAAATCACTCGGCCTATTAGGCAAATCGGACCTTGCATAGTAGGCCGAGTACTGCGTTCTGGCTTCTAGGTACAACGTATATATATATATATATATATATATATATATATATATATATATATATATATATATATATATATATATATATATATCGGCGGCCCTAGGCAACTGTAGACTGATTGTGTTTTGTTTTTGTTGCCCCTAGCAACTGTGAACAGTTTTTTTCAATAATATGCAATGTAAAAATCATATTTACATCAATGTACAAGGGAAAATTCTACATTATATATATTTTATATAATTCTCAGTAAACCAATTTTCCATGTCATCACCGAGTATGAGCCGTAATCCCCAAATGTTATACTTGATCCTGATTCGCAAGAACTTCAATATTCTGTCTACCGAGTAACTCGTACCTTCCAATCCACACACAAAAAGTTTAATCAGAAAGTAGCATAAATATAGTATTTTGAATTTTCTTGCATTTTATGTCAATGTGAAACATTAAAAACCTGTTGTCCTAACCCCACACTAAGTATTGAAGAGACGACGACATTTCGGTCAGTCTTGGACCATTATCAAGTCGATTATCACAATCGACTTGGTAGTGGTTCAGGACAGATTGGAACGTCGTCGTCTCTTCAATATCTAGTGTGTGGTTTAATCAACATTTTTCAGCCATATTATTGTGACATTTCATCTGCACTAAAAACCTCTTTACATCCACAGTAGTGCTTGGTCTACATAAAGCTTTAAGAGTGTCTGTAATCCACTTTACAGGAACAACTTGTTGATTACAGAAATAAAATACATGCATATTATACTCAATTTTAGTACATTTGTCACACCTATCGTTGTCCTTAATACCCAACATCTGACAATGTGGGGATAATATTCATTGCTGAATGACTAAAGTGTTAGCATCATTAGTGAAGAGAATTAACACTAGTAGTTTCAGCCAACTATCAGAAAAGTTTTGTTCCAGTGAAAAAAACTTGCGATGTTCTGTAAAGACTCGAGTAGACTGTAATATTGTCCAAATATCAGTCACACAAATTATATAATGGATGCCACGTAAACTAATTCATCTATTGTTCTCATATTATTCCCTAGTTACCTTTCACTTTTTCGAGGAACATTTATCTAGCAACACACTAATCAACAAACCCACGTATCACTCTATACTTACCATTGCAATACTCGGCATCACATGCTTGCTGTTAAATTAAAAGTATAAATTTCCTCTACCATTGGTCAGTGCCGTTCATAATCATTCTACGACCTATGAACGACCCATATTGACAAAAGTCTTGCAGTAGCACAGACCTCATTAGAATGTCAGATATTCATCTGATTTGAAGTCAAATATGTAATAGAAATCACCATCTCAATAGTGATGTCATTGATTGTGCGCAGAAGTAAAGCAACATAACAAACTATTTTCAGGCAAAATTCGTCAATTAATTTTATTTCAGATGCAATGGAAATTACTTCTATCAGAATATTATCCCACATTCTTCAAGCAGTACGCCCACAATCATCATCCAATTTCATAATCTCAATTAGATAAATATCTGACCAAGAACTATCAAATCATGGTACAATCTCCAGCTGTTTTGCAGTACATAGTTCGTCGTCCCTCCAAGAAAAGACAAGTCACTAGGATATTCAGCAATTTGGGCCATAAATAAATTTCCCAGACCTGATAACTCTATTCGACTTCAACTTCGAGTGAGAAACATCCGTCACGGAAAAGAAAACAATTGTGCAACCATATACTTCAAATAACAGAACATAGGTAAACAAGGATATGTAAAAGGACAATAAAATTATTGTAATTTCAATTATTCGTAATGAGGTCACAGTTACCCCAAGAAACATTGCCAGGACACAAGTCCTAGGAGATAAACATTCAATATAAGCCTCAGCTGAGGCTTTTCAACCGGGATTGAAAACCGGTATTCAACAGGGATCAACAAAACAATAATGTTAGAACTGCCCACACCTGGGCCCCGGATGTACGACTGCCCACACCTGGGCCCCGGATATACGACTGCCCACACCTGGGCTCCGGATGTACGACTGCCCACACCTGGGCCCCGGATGTACGACTGCCCACACCTGGGGACCCCGGATGTACGACTGCCTAAACCTGGGCCCTGGATATACGACTGCCCACACCTGGGCCCTGGATATACGACTGCCCACACCTGGGCCCTGGATATACGACTGCCCACACCTGGGCCTCGGACCAACGCATGTCCACAGTTGAACAATGGTGGACGAGGCGCCATAACCGCCTAATAACGCTTGCGAAGATAAACCAGCACAACACCAACATCTTCTGTTTCCACTCCTGACATCAACAGGCTCTGTTGACACACAGACAATTTACTGTTGCCGAAGATAATTTACAAAGGACGAGGGTATATAGGTGAGATGTGAGATGACGGTCCGTGATCAATGGAAGATGATTTGAGCTAAAAATAATAATCAGTGTAGCGTAAGGAGTCAAGTGAGGAATAAGATAATGAACAAACTATAAGTTAGGCACTTAAAAATGTATGTTTAGCTCAATTTCTGAGTGAAGAATATTTCTTGTATATGGTGTGACTCACGGAAATAAATGTAAAAACAAGCTAGTGTGGTACAGGAATATAAGACTTAGCTGAAGCAAGATAATCTGAATTAATGTAATAATTGTAAGTTTAAGCGAGATTGTGTGTAATTAGCATTAAATATGAGAAGCAACAGAGGCAGCGGATGGTAACCAGTGCGTGCCCACGACCATGGTTAGTGGCCTGATGGTTCAGCCTGGACCTTAACGACTCCACAATACCGTGTCCAAACACCGGTTTGTTTGTCCCGGCACGGCCAGAATAACCTGAGCGATTTTGCATATAAATGTACCAGCATATTTCTCAGGCAGTTTCATGACAATAAAATTCAGCAGGCATATATGATGCCACTACACGACTCACAGGAGGTTGTCACACACGTAGCGACAACCTTACGGCTTTTATGTTGATTGCTTTTTTATTTTTAGCGGTATCTCTTCCAATGCTTTTGATACTGATGGGGTGAATTTACCATCCCTAGTGAGCGGTAGGAGGATACTATACATGTAAACTGGTATATACATTGTGTCTGGAGCCTGTGGTATATATCAGGCAGTCTTGACACGGGCCAGTGTTGCAACTCCTTTACCAAATATTACTGGAACGAGATTGACACAAATTATTTGGGAATGATTATTGATTGCTAAGTAATATGATTCGTTGTATCATGCAGCAACACAGTCACGAAAATTTTGGGGAAGTAACGTAACTCTATATATGCGTTTTCCTTTTTCAGGAAGACACGTATAGTTAAGTAGATTAAAATAAACATACCTCTAAAATATCATGTTGTCTGAAGTTACAGAGAGAGAATATTAGTTATTAGAAGAAAACCTATCAATATCACTCACACTTCATTATCAATACCACTCACACTTCTTAATCAATATCACTCACACTTTCCATCAATACCACTCACACTTTCCAATCAATACCACTCACACTTCTCTATCAATACCACTCACACTTCCTTATCAATACCACTCACACTTCTTAATCAATACCACTCACACTTCTCTATCAATACCACTCAAACTTTCCAATCAATACCACTCACACTTCGCTATCTACACATCTTGCCAGGCCCGTCACACTAAACCTTAATGCCACACTTCGCGCACAACTTGAGACACGGAACATATAACGAGGTCATCCTGATCGGCCTTCCGCGCCTGGTTCCATTTCTCTGATTACATTTCGCGAGTTGTTAAAATGTAACCTGGAATTATCGTAGGCAATTACGCTACTCTTAAAAATGAAGATAAATGAATGGTGATAAATTATATTAATAATACATTGCTGGAATGTTTGAGGTTGATGAATTGTTATAGATAGATATTGGAAATTATAGCGTGTTAATTTTAATGAATATAATCGTAATTTTTAAATAATTTCTTGAATTATTATTGTTATGCGTATTATTATTATTATTATTAATATTATTTTATTATTATTATTATTATTATTATTATTGTTGTTGTTTTGTTAGGATTTTTGTACAAGTATGCAATCGTTGTTGCTCTGTTTATGCAAAGTGAAAATTCATCTGGGTATCACACCGCAGCTCATGTTCGGTATTTTATTCTAGAGAGACTTGCAGAGGAGCTAAATGAGAGGAATTTTATTTTTGAACTCTGTGAGATACACCCGGCTCTCTATCTTATGAATTTAGAGTTTTAGAGTCCACACGAAGGAACTGCTTGTTAATTTGGCTTCTCTCTAGGTCCGGAGCTGTCGTGATTTGATTTTATATAACATAGGATAAGACATTAGACATGAATCCCAAATTAGTGATGAGCACTTCTATTAGTGAAGATGATGAGCATCTTCACTAATCTCGACCTGAATCAGGGTACACGAAGGCATTCATGTTAGGTCCAAGTTTGTTGGAGATCGTGTGTGTTTGGATCCGAACTGTACATGCTGCTGAATTGTGAAAATTTTCTTGAAATGTTTATATTTTATTGATTTTTTTTTTCATTTGAAAATTTTAAATTATTTTATACACACCTGTTCTTATTTTCCAATTAAAGAGTTCCAAATGCATTCTAGATAAACAAACACAAGTAAGCATACAAATACACTTGCATTTATTTATATAATTATTATGACTAATATTAATTAATTACAGCAAAACTAGATAAGATCTGAGTAACACTTCCAAAATTAGAGTGACATTAAGTTTTCATAATTCATTAGAGATTTCTAACAAGTCACATGTAAATATATCACTTAAAATGCTAATCAGAGCATGACATTTAGAGAAGCATTATTAGAGGACGTGGCACAGCGAGCCTCGACAACACACAACGTATATAGCTAGTTTAACATATTTTATGAAGACTACAATGTTAATACTCTCAAATTCACCACGCCTGCCCTTCCTCTGGAGTAATATTTTATATGAAATGTGCCACATGGTAGGTATCGTTTACATGATCATTTTGAACTAAAAAAATATANTAAATCAAAACGATACAGTAAATACAGTAAAGAACAAATCAGCAGGGGAAACAGTGATACCCCAGATGAATACTTTCATCATTAAGAAAGTACTGTCACAGAAAGACAACTTGTTGACAAGTAATTTAATGCCAGTCGAAATCACTTCCCTGCTACATGGGGTGTGTGTTCAAAGTGATTAAGGGTATGTCTGTTAGTGTCTTTTTTGGTGTATAGCTTGAGAGTATGTGAACATGTATAGAGTTATGTATTTTTAATGACCTGAATTCATAATTGAATGTTTCATATTAATGTTTCTTCATAGCAATTTAGATTACTTGTCATAAATATGTACTAAATATGTTTTAAGACAAAACTTAAAAGTTTTGTCTGTCTATAACAATTAATGTCTTGAAATTATCACTGATTTTTCCTGTATTTTAAAATACATCAATGACTGCCCATATGACAACAACAATTACTGTTGTCTAAAGGCATTCTGAGATATATTTTTATTATTTGCCACTTGTATTATACAATTTTATTCATAGTGATAACGTCTTATGATATTATTTTGACTTAATCTTGCGGAAATGAAGAATATACCGAATATTCATTACTAAGTTTACTTAAACAAAATAAATTTAAAAATCAATTCAAATGGGAGACTTAATTATAATGGTTTCATTTATAATTTGAAAAGTTCACATACAAATAACAGCATATGAATTAAATGAACCACAGTGACCGTACAGCAAGTAGACATTGTCATCATCAGAATCAGAAACTTAATCCGTAAAGGTTTATGAATCACTACAACACTGGCTGGACTAGACAGATGAATAGCCATCTAAATCAAACTTACATTTTAGGAATAAAGTGAGTGAACATTTAGCTAACAAACAGCTAAAAGGGGCCTGACAGCTGAGTGGACAGCGCTCGGGATTCGTAGTCCTAAGGTTCCGGGTTCGATCTCCGGTGGAGGCGGACACAAATGGGCAGAGTTTCTTTCACCCTGATGTGCCTGTTCTCCTAGGAATATATAAGTACTTGGGAGTTAGACAGCTGCTACGGGCTGCTTCCTGGGGATGTGTAACAAAAAATAAGGCCTTGTCAAGAACTAGGCCGCAGGGGATGCGAAGCCCCGAAGTCATTTCATGATAACCTCAAGATAACCTCTTCAGCATTCTAGATCAAACATTCTGGGGTTATCCTGACCCAAAATCGCCCCAAACAAGGAGCTCATACAACACCTGTTGTTGTTGTTGTTGTTGTTGTTAAAGATTCGCTACCTGGAACAAAAAGTACCAAGTAGCACGGGCTATGTGAGCCCGTAGTTACACAATCATACAACACCGATCTCACTTCCGTTGGTATCAAAATGTGTTCCAGTAATCCATCTCTTTGTGTCAGCAATTCGTTCGTAATTCCAAATATCCCGCTGGTTCGAGTTATAGTTTTCAATGCTTTGATTTTTCATGATAATACCACTAATGGTCTATTATGTTCTGTACTACTCGACAAAAGTGTTACTACCCGTAACTAGTTTGTTACAGCTGTATTATTAACTGGTCTGAAAATGTGTTACTAATCCCTCGTCTAATATAGCATATAAGTCTCGAGAAAGTGTACCAACCCGCACTTGGTCTATTATAGCCTATAAGGCTCACTACCGCCTGGTCAATAGTTTGTACTCCTCTATAAGAGTGTTGTATTTACTTACCTAAAAGCCTTGAAATAAATACGAAGGACCATCTAACGCACAATTTACCAGCAATTAACGCCATGTCTGATCGTTAGCAGAAATGCCCCTGATTGGTCGTGGTTCGTAACGAGACTTGTTGTCTTGTCTTCTCAAGTCCTGGGCCACTTTGGTTATTACTGTCTCAGGTAATTACAAGGCCCGTGTCCTCAATGATCACCTGAAGTTCTCTATCTCAATAACCCATGAATTCTTCTTTATATAATATATATATATATATTATATATATATATATATATATATATATATATATATTTATATATATATATATATATATATATATATATATATATATATATATATATATATATATATATATATATACATATATATATATATATATATATGTATACATATATATATATATATATATATATATATATATATATATATATATATATATATATATATAGAGAGAGAGAGAGAGTTTATATTTTGTTATCTAGTTTGCAAAATATCAGCAAATTTGTGTGTGCAAGACCATTATTGAAATATATTGAATTAATTTCTTATTTATTATATTCGTGTATTTAAATATATATACATTTTGTATTAGAAGGGGTAACACTTCTGGTGCAAGTGTAGGGACCCATAGCCTCGGAGAAGAAAATAAAGAGTACTCAGAGAAGACCTTGTGGATCCTCACTGAACACTGATATTTTCTTCTCCTGCCACCCCTATTCTTTTGGTATGTGTGTATTTTGTATTATATACAGTTGTGAGCTTCTCTGCTGCAAAAGTCCATTGTCTGCTGCTTGCAAGTAAACTGAAATACTGTGTTACATTACATCTTGCTTTATGTAATTAGTAGTGTGTGTACCCGGGAGAGCTGTGCCCACCAACTACATTATCGAAATATATAAATTTTGTATATAAATTTACAAAAACATAAATTTACAAACTGCTACTGTCTCTTTATTTATATTTGTCTGTCTCCCTGTGTATTTGTTTCTCTGTCTTCCTCTGGATAAGATGGACCTGTTGCTGAAATACTGAAATGAAATAAATAATTTCTCATTGATACAGTAGAACCGTAAAAGTAAATTAGAGAAGATCCATCGAAATTCTTCAAGGCTCGAACCTGAGCTTGCCGGACAGAGATGTAAATAGGAATGAGGCAAACATGCTAATGATGGACAACATTATGAGAGGAAAATTATCCAAGCATAGGAAAGCCGTTGTCAAAAAAAAAAATAGTGAACATTTATTGCATTTACCTCCTCACACACACACACACACACACACACACACACACATCTGTACACCAGTTGAATCTGTACACCAGTTGATTGACAGTTGAGAGGCGGGACCAAAGAGCCAAAGCTCAACCCCCGCAAGCACAATTAGGTGAGTACAATTAGGTGAGTACACACACACACACACTCACACACACACACACACACACACACACACACACACACACACACACACACACTCACACTCACACACACACACACACACACACACACACACACACACATACACAGACGGGGCATGGCGGCAAAGTGGTCAGTGCTCTGGGGTTACAGTCTTAAGGTCCCTGGTTCGATCTCCGGCTTAGGCGGAAACAAATGTGCAGAGTTTCCTTCCCCTTGGTGTACCTGTTCACCTAGAAGGTAATAAGTACCTGAGAGTTAGACAGCTGCTGCGGGCTGCTTCCTGTGTGTGTATGTGTGTGTGTGCGCGCGTGTACAAGAGAAATATGTGCAGTGGACATAATACGAGACAAATAAATTTGGTTAGAAAGGCAGGGAACAAGAGCCAGTATCTCTATTCTGTAGATATAAATAGTAAATAAACACTCGCGCGCTTGCGCTCGAGCTCGTGCAAGCAGGCAAAATCCTGTTTGTGATCGAAATATTTCAGTAACAAATTTCTTTTCGCAAACATAAACTTCTTAACTTTATTCCCATTTTCCCATTAAATTGTTGACACAGCCACATGGTTTCATATTATATTTCAGGCCAAATCTATAAACACATTTATGAAAATATGATAATTTTATATTAAATTTTCGGAAATTAGTTTTTTCACGAAAAGATATCTAAATATATATATATACTAAGGGTAATTAATGTTAAATATCTTTAAATTGTACCGAAGCCATCTTGAGTAGCGGGAACTATAATATTTTTCAAGCAAGGGAAAAAGTCTATGTTTAAGCTTTTTCTGTAGGAAGACCGGCCTGGTGTTCCGGGCGGGGGCGCTTTAGTGTGGACTCCCTTTAGCATCACTCGACCTGTGAAATTTTTTCACGCTCAATGTTGAAAATGTTGCACGCTCTCTCATTTATACCAGTAGTGTCTCCTCCCGCCTTGGATTGCAGGACCAGTCTTCCTGCACGCCAGTCTTATTAATGTCAAGTATAACTGTTAATTCAACTTGTTTCTTAATGTATTAGTGTAGCCCTGTGTTATGTTATTGTATTGTTGAACTCTAGTTGGATTTATTACTTGCTCGTCGACCAGACCACCCACTAGAAGGTGAAGGGACGACGACGTTTCGGTCCGTCCTGGACCATTCTCAAGTCGATTGAGAATTGTCCAGGACGGACCGAAACGTCGTCGTCCGTTCACCTTCTAGTGTGAGGTCCGGTCAACATTCTTCAGCCACGTTATTGTGACTCATCGCCTGCATACTTGTTCGTCACTTGTGCGTTGACTTTTATCGTAGTTCCGCTTCATTGGCTGATTGTTTACAGGTTTTACGTGTTCTCTTACCCCTTTGCTACTTTATCCTCACCTTTGCCCTTGTCGTTCATTGTCTTCCTCTCTCACTTCTAGGTAGGGTAAATAGTTCCGTGATTTAAATCACGGAACTATTTTACCCTACCCACAATGAGTTCCGTGATTTAAATCACGGAACTATTTACCCTACCCACAATGAGAGTAAGGACAAGACCAGAACATAACGATGCCAACACAGAAGACAATGTTCAACATAACAGGCCAATTACACTGGATTAATCTTTGTATGTAGATACCAGCTGCCTCGTATGGGCCAATAGGCCTTCTGCGGTTACCTCTATTCTTATGTTCATATGTTTGACTCCACTTATATCCCCTATGTATCCCCCTATGTTTTCACCTTTATTGTCTTATCACATAGCGGGTATAAAATCAACCACATTGTAAAATTTCTTCACTTGAGAATGAACCATGGAGGTTCGAAACGTTGTGTATATTGTATAAATAAGTGTAATACATTCTATAGCAATTCACCTCTTTTCTTCACCCGGAAATTACGAAAATGAGTTTTGGAGAACTCCTATTTCAGCTAAGCCCTGATGCTAAGAAAATAGTTAGAGGGATAGAAGCCCTAAATCAGAAGATAGTAAATACAGAATATGCGGTCATATTTAATGAGACATGTTTAAAAGAAAACCTGCTGCCAGTATACACCATATATATATATATATATATATATATATATATATATATATATATATATATATATATATATAATATATATATATATATATATATATATATATATATATATATATATATATATATATATATTTATATATATATTGTATTGATTAGACAGCATTTAACGCATTAACATTTTTTCTTGAATATTTTACACCCATATTCTTGGAATTAAGTTAGTGAGTATCATGAATATTTTGTTCCAAACGATCAACCAGCTGCCGTGATTCAGCTACAGTCCTGCAGACAAAAGCTCTTTGTGATAGTGTACTGACAATAACTTTTTCCAATGAGTGCGTATCTTTTACTGTGGTGTTAACAGTTATCTTTGTTGTACATAAAACATTTATTTATCAAGCTTAAAGGTTAACGTAATTGGTGCCTTTTGTGTTAATACTATGAAATAGAGTTATTGTTTGTGAGATATTGTTTATGTTGGTCTGGGTGACTCTGCCTTACTGTGAGCCTGTATGCTGTATGGCTGCATTCCAGTATGGTTGGCTGGCTGTATGTGTGTCCTACGGGCCACCTCATTTAATTTATTTTGTTTGTGAATACCATACTCATATGGCGGTTGTGACTGCAACACTACAATTACATAGTTGGCTTTGGAACTCGACCAAAAATATGTGTTAAGTTAAGCACTTTACGTTTTTTCAAATGCTTATAAGCAGACATCATATATTCATTTAAGTCCTGAAAAACAGTGTTGTGGGACATTAACTTGGGAGAAGACTTTTATTTGTAAAAAACCGGTCGATAGTAAAATTGATTGAATGGATGTCTCTTGTGTAATATCATCAGTCAATAGTAATTTGTTGATTATCATATTTACATGCAATCACCATGTAAGCATGGTGATTGTATGCTGTACTTTGTGATCAGTCAACACTCATTTACGTCTCACTAAAAATTCCATTGTTAATATGAGCTTTCTTAACCTTTCAGAGTTTTAGTGAAACCGAAATTAACACCTGATTGTCCTCAAACCTTCGTGTGACAAGACTATTTTTATTAATTATCACGTCCTGTCAAACATGCCAGGAAATGGTCACTGGCTAATAATCAGAGTAATCCTTTATTGTTTGAACTACAACTGGTGAGTCTCTCTCGTCATATAATTCACACTGTTAGTTAAATACATTAATAATAACAATTATATGAATTTCAAAACACTATACGGTCTCAATCGTCACATTTACCACGTTCATTGTTTTTTTAATGTACACGAATGTATAAAATGATCAAGTGTAAATATGCAGAGTTGAATGGCATGTATAACTGTTTAATACATGCAGCTACAAATGTACTGGCTGTTAAACATGCGTAACATAATGTTGACTAGACCACACACTAGAAGGTGAAGGGACGACGAAACACAATCGACTTGAGAATGGTCCAGGACGGACCGAAACGTCGTCGTTCCTTCACCTTCTAGTGTGTGGTCTGGTAACATACTTTAGCCACGTTATTGTGACTCATCGCCTGCATGCGTAACATAAATATATATACGATTGTGCTCAGCATGCGAATGAGTGACAATTGTAAAGAACAAGTTCATCTCAACTCATCCTCTGGCTTTGATAGTGCCTTTTGTAACCATGAGATCGATCGTACCAACATATAGTAACGGAGCCCCAGTAAGCCACATTTTATACTATTTTTGAATAAGTCACGGAAAAGTAAAGCTTTTCTAAAGCAAATTTAAATATTCCCAGACCTATTATAGCACATATAAGTACTTTATTACGCCTGAGATTGCGAGTATTAGGCCTAGGATGGTTGCGTTAGGTGAGATTTTATTACCAACATAAATAAACAAACTTTTCCGGTTTGTCCAAATTCAATACAACAAGTCTACTTTCTGGTGGTTCATCATGACATATATGTATTTTCTACCACACCGTTACCGTACGTACCTCTATTGTAACAGGATGGACTAGTTAATGTATAGAGTACTATCGCAGACTGTTAACGTTAAATCATGCCCACAAACGAACTCACATTCATACATAGTTGACAACAATGCATATATGCAAAGCACTATTACAGTTGAATTGTATTCATAGGTACAGGGTAGGCGGCACTGGACGATATGTGTGGTTATGAGTATTATAGACTTGATCGTAAAGAGAGTATGATTATACACATGTGCGAGGCTGGGTGGAGCAGATAGCTGAGACAGGGCTTAAGTGGGGCATAGATGTATCCTTCTGCTCTCAATAGAAACATTCACTGATGATGTGGTCGTCAAATGAACAGAATTCATCAGTAGGTTATCTTCCGAGGGGAATCGGAAACACGGAAGAAAACGTACTTTAGGAAGAGCTGGATGTAAAGTGTGGTGAATTCTTGTTGGCGTTGGCTCTCACACGCCTCTACTCTCTCTCTACCAGGCTCATGGAATAAGGCCCTCTCTATGGAAGAAACCTGATGTACTTACAGTCCACAATAGGAAGAACCGTTCAGTGATTACAAACTACATATAAATGTCCCTGACATATGTTAGTGGTGAAATTGTTCAGATGAAAATCACACAACAATTAATTGTTTTTTTTTACCATAATTGGTTTCTTTGTTATCGATTATATAGTCTCAGGCAATGTCGTACTGCTTCTAAGATTTTGTTGAATCATTCCTCAGAGTGATATCTGTCACTGGATGACTTTGCAAATTTGGGACAACCTTAAAAACGGACTGTTAAGAGTAGTACTCAGCGAAGCATGACCTGAAAGTCGCTCAAATGACTCCGGCGTAAAGTCATTTGACTCTATCGTATGTTGAAGAATGCCTACTTCAGTGATCTTCTGCTCCTCATCCCTGAAGCTTAGACCTAAGCTGACGGCTGTGCTCTAACCCTTCCATTTGACAGAGAGTAAATGCCAATTGCTGTAATTATCACAATTCAAGAACTTACAACCATATCTGCCTTTGACATGCAACATTTGCAGCTGAGAAAAAATAATTCGATTGCAACTATAAGAAAGTTATATTATGACTGAAACAAGTGTACACGAATGTGACCAAAAACCAGTTTTCTTTTGTGAAGTGGATATTTCGGGGATGAATTCTGACTCTTCAATTACCAAGAAGAGTCACGTATCAAACTTGCAAGATAAGAAACCAAGAAACTTACAGCTCTGTTGTCCATCTGATTCGTTGTCGGCAGCAGTCCTTTCAAAACTTTGTATGAACCACCAATTTGTCTCTATTTTGACTATACAATGGCCTCCTAAACCTTTAATCACTTGTCAGAATGTTGAAACCCATGTAGAAGAGCAGTAGGAGACTCGTATCTTGTTCAGACCTTCTGTTATTAGACTGATCAATACATCATTCAACATCAGTGGCCTAACTGTTATGCTTAAGGCAAATGTAAAGTTCCCCACATTGTACAACTTAATGATAACGAGAAATTGAAATTATCCGTCAACAGCCGAATGGTGACTAATTAACTTATTTTACATAGCACTCCATCAGCGATCATTCATTCCTTGGATGACTAGGATATGAAACATGATCTCTGAGCATGTCGATGCACATGCTATCAACCATATGAAAGTTTTATTATACAAATGTCTTCAGTTTCATTCTCCAGTTTCATTCTCTACCTAACATGAATATAACAAAGTAAATTCATAATAATATAAATACAAAAAATCGCAAATAAAGTTGACAGTTTTTTGGTTTTAGTCAGACTTCAAATGTGCTGATTTAGAAAGAGGAGTTAGTAGTGTACTTTATACGGAGCTTTTTTGTCATTCTTAATGAACCATTGTTCAGAAAGAGAGAGAGAGAGAAGAGAGAGGAGAGAGGAGAGAGAGAGAGAGAGAGAGAGAGGAGAGAGAGAGAAGAGAGAGAGAGAGAGAGAGGAGAGGAAGAGAAAAAGAAATATAGGGATAGGGGGAAAAGAATGGTGAGAGGGAGTGCCTAAAAAGCCTCCCGAGGGCATCAGGGAGGCATGAATGGATTGGGCAGAGAGAGTTATGGCGAGGGAAGTGGAGTGTGTATAAGGGGATGAGTAAGTGTGTGTGCGTACTTGTGAGCACATGTTTTAACCCTGCACAGTCAGTATTGGTGTGTGCAGATATGTGTGTGCGTTTGTGCATGTTCTTAACTAGATGTGTTTGAAGGGTCGAGCTCTCTCTCTAACCACCGATCAGTTTATGTACTGACTTGCAATCGTCAGGCTTCGTGTAATTTATTTTGAAGCAGTACTTTAAACTCCCTTAATTTGTAACTCATTAAACTTGCTTGCAACTCTTACTCTAATGAAGTGTTTCCTGCTTTCTCTCCTTATAAGAGTTTTCATTTTCACCCGCGTCCTCTGATTATTCTCCTTCCCACTTTAAGCATCCCCCCTTTATCCTTTCTGTAAAAATTATTTAACGTGATTACATCTCTTTTTTTCTTTATTCTTTATTATGGGATCAGTCTTTTTATCTTCTGAATTTTTATCAATTGTCTTTAGGTTTAATTTCAGGCTGCACATGTAAGTGTTGGGCTTGCACAAGTTTTAAATATTGACCTGGAGGCCTGTTTACTACCTATGTGGAGATTATTATTCTCTAGTGTTCTTGAGCCAGTCTTAAGGCTTTTTAAACTCTTGAATCATCCTCGAATTCTGTTTAAAGAAGCTTCTTTCCTTTTAGCCTGTATAATAATAACCATTATGACACTCTTTCCTCTACTGTTTTCCAAATTGTTTTGCAATGATAGACTTTAACATTCATTCAAGTTAAAGACTGACAACCTTTTTGGTGTCTAGTGATACAGTGCATCCAAGTTCTTATCAGCTTTTCGTTGTCCTAAAATCTAGACATGAACGATCTTATTTCCCCTGTTCAGTAATTTACATATAACAAATTGAATAGGTACCAGCGTTGAGTTCTTTTATACCTTATTGAGTCTCGTCCGTTATCGGAATTAACCAGACAAATCGCTCCACTAACTAAGAACGGCCATGCACCACTGCTATTAACATTTTATCGTCGCCATTCTTCTATTTCTACTCAATTGGTACCCCCCCCCCTCCCCTACTCTACCAGTTTCCAATTTCACTAGTAACGCTATTAAAAAAAAACTTAATGTAGGCTTTTTGTGTGAAATGAGAACAAGATTTTTTTTTAGAAACGATAGATTTCACCTTTTGCACATATATTTCTCTCTTTTTTTATCACTTTCGTTGAAAAAATCTAATTAATAAAATTTTCATGATTAACTTTCGTTCAAGCTATACTGGCACGTTGAGTGATTATCAGTAGAAAGAGCACATCAAGTCTGACTTAACACCATTTATAGAGCAGGAAGAGTAAGGTTAAAAGTTGAAATATGATGATGGAGAAAAGGAATGGTGTTAAGCCACTCGACTCATCGTGATCCTCGAATCAAACTATGTGAATTTCATTAGGTAATTACGTGAATGCATGCCAATGGCACTGGTCTATAGTTCAGTGGCATTTACCTAATTACCACCCCCTCTTATACAGTTACCTACGGTTCCCTTGTTTGACATGTTTTGACAGTTTAAGATCCCTGATAATATCGCATTTGTTTGTCATTCACCTTATCGATCGTGTCCTTCTATATCCCAGCTTGAGCAGATTGAGATTCTAAAATTTATTTCAAGAAAAGAGTCATGATATCAGGTATAATATATACATCCCTACAAACACACAACGTAACTGTCCCTATTTTCCGCTTGTTACAACTTGTAATAAAGTTGATACATTTTGTTATAATGCTTTTATGATGGATTGGAACGTTGTTACAACTTGCTATATTGGCTGTTAGAGCTTGTTAGGCGTTAAAACTTATTTGCACGTTGTAGTAACGTTGCAGTTTCGCCGTGAGTCTGGCGGAATATCAACTTCATCATCTTTTACAGTATATTCTCAAGTATTCAAGTCCATTGCGTTACTTGATACATTGCTGTCTCGTCCACAGGTCGCGGCAAACCAGGCTTCCCAATTTTCACTTAAAATTTGATCTATACATGGCGGTATTAATCGTATTGTGCAAGCCGTCGCTATCTCATCCCAGATCAACTAATACACATTTCCTCTACGTTATATTGCATTTAAAAATTATTTGCCCTCTTCTTTAGTTGGGAAAAAGATATACGTTAAATATTTTGTTATGTGGACACCAACTATATTCAGATGATTACTAGAAATGGTAGCGAGTCAGTCTCTTAATAGCAATACTTGACGTCATTTAGTTATCGTCAAGTGCATCCCTGGTTACGACTGTTCGTGCCCTCCTATTGGTCGAGCCAAGCAGAGCTCTCTTCGATTGTGGATATGTGGAAATGTGATGGGACCATTGGAGTCTTCTCCTGAGGTAACAAAATATCTCTCTGATGCCCGGTTCCCCAGAACCTAGCACGTGGACACCATATATAATACAATGCAAGTCAAGAAAAACACTACTTCTACATTGTTTTTCTTTCATAAGTATTTGGTGGCTATGTTAACGAGTATTTGGTCATTGTTTATGAGGAGGACAACTACCAACCTGTCTTCGGGTCAGGCTCGTTAAAGTGGAGGTCATCCACCAAGATACAATCATAAACTTTATCCAATTGTGTATTAAAAATTATTTTGCTCTCATATATAAATCGATTTTATTATATATTAATGTTTAATATATATCTAAGCGGGGGTTTGGTTAGGTGTTTAAGTACTGCTGCGATTGTTTATATTTGAAGAACGTGGGTCAAGCATTTTCAGTTTCAATTCGAACAGATGTTGTCAGCTAAGCATTCGACGAGAAATGTTCGAACATCATCTGTTGAAAATAGTGTGTAAACTGTTTTTCATTAATGAACAAGGGGTTTGGCGGCTGGACTAACGAGTATTTGGCCTTTGTTGATGAGGACAAGCCGCATCTAGATGCTTGTAAAGGTTTGATTAATCCAAGGCAAACACAACAAGCCAAAGTTCCCACTGGCTGAATCAGAAGTTACGAGGTCTGGGTTCAGCTCAATCGCCGTATCGGGATGTCCAGAGGCAATACGTATGTCGGGTGAAACATGGATCAACACTGTTCAGTTCCCGGACAACTACATATCTCGTACCTGCACTGGAAACACGGGATAAGAACAACGCTTCAGCGTGACAGAGTGGTGGTGAGGGAGTGCCACAGACCCCTAACCTGTGTTGGTTACTGGTGAATAATATATATATATATATATATATATATATATATATATATATATATATATATATATATATATATATATATATATATATATATATATATATATATATAACATATATATATATATATTGTTGAATATGACCGATATGACCGATAGGAAAATTAATGATTCTAACACTAATCTCCACAATATTTCACACGTTTTTCTTCACTGTCGAGGGTAATTAAAAAATTTACTCTCCAATGTTCATTTTCACATTTTTATTTATGGTCTGACGCCTAGAAGCATTTCGCAAGAGACTTCTCACATTTTCAAAGACCAATTTTTTTTTTACTCCGTTTCATGCTTATATTTCTTTTTGGGTGAGGTGATTTGACATAATTTTTTTGGCTGAGGTGATAGAACACAAACCAATGGGTAATCATTGGGTAAAGATAATTTTACAGAGTCAGAACTCGAATTGTTGAATGTTTTCTCCTCTTGCTTCTGTACGTCTTGTACAGAAGTGGGTAGAAGAAAAAGAAGTGTGTAGAAGAAGCTTGGTCTTGAAGTGGGTAGAATGTAATTATATGTTAATTTGCTGTTGATTGCTGGTGTTGATTTTTTGATGTGTTGTGCCTCGCTGATGTCGAGCCTCCTGCTGTCGCTGTACCTATCGATAATTTCTGTGTTGTTTGTTAACATTTATCTGGTGATGGTCTGGTTGTGTGAGGAGATTATATGCTCCTTGATGGAGCCCTGTTGTTTGTGCATTGTTAATTACCTAGAAAGAGACGTTGTTTTCTTGCCAATATACTGAGATCTTTGGGGCTGACAGTCCCCAAGTGGGCATGTGAGAACATAGATGACGTTGGTTTCTTTCAAGGCGTTCTGTTTGGTGTCTGGAGAGTTCTTCACGAGTAGGTTGGCCGTTTTTTTGTTTTTGTAGTAAATTGTCAATTGTATCTTCTGATTTTTGTCTGTGGGGGATAACGTTCCTATTAATAATATCTTTCGTGACACTATCTCCGTTTTATTGGCCGTCGGAAAGTTCATGTAAAACAGTTTAATAAGGGGTACAAGTGTTGTGTTAGTTGACTCTTCAGAGTCAAGTGATAGCTGTATGGTGTTGGTGGAGTGACATATGTATGGTGCTGGGTTTTTGTGCATTTTCAGACACGTTGAAAATTGTATTGTCTTCTTGCTTATTTACGGGGACAGTTGGATGAGACCGCACTAACGTGCAAATTAATACTCAACATTCATCTCTGTGAAAGGGAATGTTATTCGCGAGGAATTCATCAGTAGAATTACTCTTGTATTAAATGCCCCAGTGAGGTAGGCCACTGTTGAGGGTCCTGTATTGTGGAAGGTCAGTACCTGGGGGAAACCTCGATAAGCCAGCTATGAAAAACGATTAATTATTATATACTTTCCTTTTGTTTTACTTTTCCAAATTGATTCTGTGACCGAAATGTCGACTTATTAAAGCTTGTCTCGTAGACATACTAAATTGTTTTTCAAGCTGAGAGCAAACATCAACTTGAAAGCACATCAGAGTCATTCTTAATTATTTACCAAATTCTTCCTACGTTTCTGTAACTGGAATCCACTTTGTTGTTGATAAAGTAAATATGACCTTAATATGAGTCCTCTGCCGTTCTCACTCACAGTGTGGATATTTTTATCATCATTATCACTGACAGCAGCAATTTCTCGTGGCAGCTGTGGCTTGACACACTCTTTTCATTAGTGTGTTGGTAACTTACAATGTTGACGTTATTGTGCACATACTCCGCCGATAGGGTGTGCTGGGGACACACACACACACACACACACACACACACACACACACACACACACACACACACACACACACACACACACACACACACGCACCTTCATCCCATCAATGCATGAGTTTCACTTTCGCATATATCCTTATTTGTATAATAGAAGATTATTTTTTTTGCTAAGTAGAAGACAATATAAAGGAACATTCACTGCCATGTCTACTCTGGCCTTCTGCGTGATCTGAATGTAATATCACTGCCATGTCTGCTCTGGTCATCTGCATGATCTTTATGTCCAATCACTGCTATGTCTGCTCAGACCGTCCACACAATGAATGCAAAATATTTCTGCCGTGTCTGCTCTGACCTTTTACGTGATCTGTGTGTGATATCACTGACCTGCCTCAGGAACTTTAACTTAAAGTATAATAGAAATTGTAGTTTAGCAAATCCAGCTATATACAAGTTTAGTAACCTTTATTTTAAATAAATATTTTTCTTAGTCTACATGTGTCATCACATTTGCCAATGATTCAATTTAGCATTTAATTTATTTTCCTCCTGTTTATTACATTGTTCTCATTTCATTTTTCTAATATGGTAACTTTTTACAGCATTGTTCTCTTAGTACACTTAAAGATTAGTAATTATACCTTTCTTAAAAAGATTCTTCCTAAAAATGCAATCAAACGCACGTGATTCAACAGCTCTATAAATAACAAAAGCCAGTCTGGTTCTAACATACAAAACCTTTCATCCCTTCAGTAAATGAAGGTTGAAACCGTAAATACATTTAGTGAAGTTGCTGGATAAGAGATGTGTTTGTGTGGGGCAGTGAGGCCAGGTCAAGCGGACTACACATTAATCCTTTACTAAGCGATTTTTATGGCGTCGTGGCTTGGAAACATTGTTATGAGAGTTTATGTTATTTATGAGTTTATGTTATTTATGATCTTGTACTGCCCCTCGCGCTGACATTCTCTCGTAGCTGCAGTTCCTTATTCTCAGAAAATTTATTTAAAAGTTAGTAAACATGTTAAATACGAACAGCTCTTCGTATGAAGAGCCGTTTATTAATAGTCGTGAACTCTATCAATAAAAGTTTAAAAAAAAACTTACTAATGAATTTTGCTTCAACCGATTTAAACCATTCTTCCTCAGTTCATCCAAAGCTTATTTAGCCAATATTCCAACGCGATTAGTTAACACAATTTTTCAAAATACGCAAAAAATGTGCAACTCTCTCCTCGGCTCAACTCTAAAGACCATTACCAAGCTTGGGCAACGGTCAAAGCCACTGGGTAAGGAAT
>WNGS01169498.1:30242134-30256058 GCA_020271785.1 Procambarus virginalis
AGCGAGGGTGGAGAGCAAACAGAAGGGCGTGGTGGAGAGAAACAGTGAACGGAGGGAGGAAGAGAACAGAGAGAAACCAAAGGGAGGGAGAAATGTGAGAATAGTGAGAGTGGCAAATCAACGGGAGAGAGGCAGTGAGAATGGAAAGGAATGAAAAGCTTTGGACTGGACGGTAGAAGCGACGGTCTCGCTTCATGCAGTCGCGTTCAACCCCGACCGTCCCAAGTAGTGGGGAACATTCCTTCCCCTCCGTCCCATTCCAAATCCTTATCCTGACCCCTTCCATGTGCTATAAAGTCGTAATGGCTTGGCGCTTTCCCTTGATAATTCCAAATTCAATCCAAATATTCTTTAGAAGATCTTATAATTTTTTAAATGTAGATGGCATTACATGTAAGCCTGTCACTCTAATTTCATTTCTTGCTGCAAATCACAGAAATCTGGGAATTGTTAAAAATACATTGAAACAGGTGATAAAAAAATGCTTGCGTTATTATATATCTGGGTAAGTCTTTCATACTTTGACTTTTACGTAAGACAAAGGAGCACGGTACATGGGGTTATCTTAAGTTACATTAGGACCAGAGTTTGTCTAACTTTTTTCACTAAAAAGTTGTGCAATCAGGAATATTCTCTCAAAAAAGGTTTGAGTAATTAGCAATATTTGCTCGTAACGCTCGTTCAATGAAAAACATTCATTCAGAGGTTCGTGCAGTAAACAATATTCATTTACAAGTTTGAATAATCATAAATACTCAGTTTTTTTAACAAGCAACTGAATATTTTATGACGTACAACAATGAAATGATAAATATGATTCTTTTCGAAATTCAAACTTAATAATAACAATTCATCAGATAGTGACCACCTCCCTGGAAGTAGGCAAATAATGGTGGTTTTGATGTAAAGTGATGAAAGCAAGCGAGGTAAGTGAATACATTACCTGAAGTTTTCACATGTTTATTTGTAATTTTTTCTGAATCCGTTATAAATTATTACTTATGGATGTAACTTTAAGACACTGATAAACAAATTACCTTCATGTTATGCTTTACATTATGTTTATATTAGATTAGATATGACAGCCTATGGCATCAGTCGTCGAATTATTTAGTATATATAATAGATGTTCTTATGACAGAGAAATCTGGATGAAAATGAGCCGTTTTCAAACATGCTAATAACACACTTTATCAAAATATTCCATTGAATAATTGCATTACTGAGTTTAGTTACTTTATTATCCCCATATACTTGTCCTGTGAGCGGTATAAGAAAATGTTATAGACTATAGAAGCATATAATTTGCTGAGGAGCGAAACCCCCTCAAAATTTGTTCAGGTAAGCAGGTTACAGAACCGGAGAGTTAAGTTTGTTCTATATATCAGCAGTCTTCTCACAGCTTATCTTGTTAACTGTGACCACAAGAAGCCTTAACACAGCGAATAAGAGATTGAGTTAACTTGATCATTTTTATTACGAGCCTCCTTATTATGCTGTGAGTGAGAGCCATATATGTTTCAGTGCCACACTTTGCTGTCATATTCAGGGCGCTAACGATCGTTAAGCTAAGCAGTATAAATTAGTGGACACCTATTTACGAATAACTTGGGTATTCAGAGGTCATGGTTTGGTAGGGCCCATGAGAGACAGACCCTAATTAAATTATTGGAGATTTTATGTAGAGCCGGTCGGCCGAGCGGACAGCACGCTGGACTTGTGATCCTGTGGTCCTGGGTTCGATCCCAGGCGCCGGCGAGAAACAATGGGCAGAGTTTCTTTCACCCTATGCCTCTGTTACCTAGCAGTAAAATAGGTACCTGGGTGTTAGCTGTCACGGGCTGCTTCCTGGGGGTGGAGGCCCGTTCGAGGACCGGGCCGCGGGGACACTAAAAAGCCCCGAAATCATCTCAAGATAACCTCAAGATATGTATCAGTGCCTTGCTTCGAACGAGGGCAAGATACAGCTTTGTCCTGAGGAGTTGGATGCAATCAAGAATGACATTGTAAGTTACAATTAATATGTCCACTCTTGATACCTGTACGCGTTTGAGTGTAAGAATAATAGGAAAATATTATATCTAAAGAGTGGAGACCCAGTTCTAAAGCGTGGGATTGGGAATACCCAGAGAGCAGGTTCGACTCCTTTTCGTGGCTCCTACAGATTTTCTCATTGATTCATCACGTTAATCTTTGAAGAGAAACGTTGGAGATAGAACTCCTAGGCCTCAGCCAGAGTGTCTGGGGGACAATGTGTGAAACTCATGACGGGCTTCTCAGTTGGACTCTTAGAAGATTTAGTTGAATTCATGGTTGTATTCCTTTTCACCATGTGTGGCGAAGTGGTCTAAGGCGTGTGTTTGGGAGTACCCAGTGTGCAGGTTCGAGTCCTCTCGTAACTCTTACTAATTTACTATAATAAAAATAAAAATAATAATAATAATTATATAATAATTAGTCATTTAAATAATAATAATAATTATATAATAATTAGTCATTTAAATAATAATAATAATAATAATAATAATAATAATAATAATATAATAATAATAATAATAATAATAATAATGTACATGATGTTCTAAATAACTGTAATTCTGTGGTAACAAAAATGACTTGTTCATGCCACTAATATTACATATAATGATAATTCTTCGAAATAATAAATTAATAATAATAGGTAAAACTTATTCTGATTACACTATAATATCATCAGTAACAATAATAATTAGTATTATAATACGAAACATATTATTTAATATAAAAACAATAATATTTATAACAGTGTCATCCACGTGTAAATTATGAACATATTCTATTCGAGTTCCTTGCAAGTGGTTTCAAAAGAATCACCAAGAAATGCTAATCCCATGTTTCGTGGAGCACTTATGCTGATTGCCAGTCCTGCCACATTATCATTTATGGAGCAGCGTTCAAATTTTTATTTTTCTTGATTCCGTGTAGATAATTCGTTTTGCATTAAGTGAAACAAGACATTTCTAGAGGATCCATATGAATTTGACCGAAATGGTAAGAAATACGTGAATAAGTTAAGTACGAGAATAATTCCTGATTCACCGGATGAATACCTGATTGACGCCTCGAGTGAATAAGTGTTTCTTTCCAGAATTGACTTTGAGGAAGGCCCTGGCCCTTGAGTGTCTTTCTGAGACGGTCCTTGGGCCATGCCAAGGCTCAGTGAATCTTCACAGGTCAGGGGACAAATCTAAGGCTCATTGCTTAGTCCAAGACAAGTTTAAGACCTGGCTTAGACTCATTGCCTCATCAGTCTAGTCCTCGACATGGTATAGGCAACTCGCGAGTTAGGTTTGAACCTGACTTAGATCACTGTAGCTTCATTGTCTCTTCGTAGACTGGCTTTGAACATTATAGCCTGATTGTATCTACCTAGATTGCCTTTGGACTGGCTTAGGTCATTGTAGCCTCATTGTATCTACCGCAGACTTGTTTTTACCTTGACTTAAGTCGCTAGAGGATTATTGCTTCTCTCTGGGCAGTTCTTAGACTTGGTTTAAGTCACGTGGACATTTAAGTCATTGTAGAAGGCTGGAGTGTGAAGACAATTTTCATACATTCCAATTTGTATAAAAAAATCCAAGAAGACAATTTAAATTGGTTCCTGAAAGTTAATAACTAACTTTCGTATTGGTTTACATTCGTAAGAAAATGATCGTACATTAATAGGTGCAGGTCTCTCTCATTGCGTGTTTCTGGCACCTCTAATAGGTCATCTATGATTATGGTACATCTTTTCCCATAGCTTTCATTTGGTCAGGTTTATGTACTGTAGTAAGTCTCATCCTGAGATTATGACGTCTCTTCTATAATAGGTAACTGGTGAATACTTTATATCCATTCTATCACATTCTATTTTTCTCGTTCTGTCACACATATTAATGTCTTACGTGTGAATATTTTATTATATTTTGTAAATTAACTTTCTGAAAATCATTTAAATATATAATTCATACCACTCACTAGATAACTGACAGTTCAAGAGTTTCCTGTAGCGAACATCTCTATATCTTTCGATAAAACATTGCAGGCATTCTAATTTTGCAATTGGTCCAGCCATGCAAGGAGTGTTAGCTCTCTTCTCTGCATATCTCTCGCGGCCCATCTCATCAGTCTCTTTCACGGTGTGGTGGTTGATTTTGGGAAGAAATGGGAATAGTGCTCTTGTATATTTACAGTGAATATTTATCCAAACATCTATTTGTACGCGTATACACACGCCCACACACACACACGCTCCCATCCTCTATCAATATCTGTTGCTTTCCATCACTCTCTCTCCATTTCTTTCGGGCTCTTTTCTTCTCCTTCTCCTTCTATATATATATATATATATATATATATATATATATATATATATATATATATATATATATATATATATATATATATATATATATTACATAGCTTGTGGGAGAGAGGGCGAGCGAGGAATAAATCGCGAATATAAATCTAAATTGATTTGAGAAAATGAATATGAGAGAATGTCTGTTTGTGAGAGGTTTGAGGTCAAACGCTTGGGGCAAGTTTCAATAAAGTTTACAGTATTAATGATTTGCATTATTAAGGCAACCATTTGATATTACTGTGATGAAGATAGTGAATAGAGAAAACAGATACATTAACTGGTGGACAGAAGATGAGTAGGAGAGAGAGGGGATTAAGGGTGGATAAGGGAGGTGGGTTTATTGTTAATATTATTTAGACTAATATGACCTCTGACTGAAACAAATCTGGGAAGTTGGAGTAATTATTGGGTTAATTATTGGTGAACTTTATTTTCCAATATACGAGTAAATAATATTGAAATAAGCGATGCATGTCTGAGAAACCTCTAAATCTAATAAACGTCTATCCAATAAAGAATAGAATGGAACCATCCTGGTAAGGACAGGATGTCTAGCAAAGAACAGAATGGATCCATCCAGTTAAGTATAGCATGGAACTATCTAGGTAAGGACAGAATGGACCATCCAGGTAAGGACAGAATGGACCATCCAGGTAAGGACAGAATGGACCATCCAGGTAAGGAATATTGGACCATCCAGGTAAGGACATAATGGACCATCCAGGTAAGGACAGAATGGACCATCCAGGTAAGGACATAATGGACCATCCAGGTAAGGACAGAATGGACCATCCAGGTAAGGACAGAATGGAATCATCCAGGTAAGGACAGAATGGAATCATCCAAGGTAAGAACTGAATGGACCAGGCAGGTAAGGACAGACTGGAGGCTCCCGTGGGTGACAGCCTGCAACACGGGCTCTCCTGGTGTGTTGACACACACACAGTCCAATCAACCACGAAAACTGTTTATTTAAAACGAAAATAGTCAAAATTTGCTTCATTCTTCGACTGTCACCTTCAGTTTGTTTTACTAAATGTCTTTTAGGAGAAATTTTCTCTTTCAAGACTGTTTCTCAAAACTCAGTGTTTGTGTTAGGAATAAAATGCCTTGTTCTGCTACTGGCAGAGTATACGCGGATGTGTGACTGACTGTGACTTTGCAGTTGTTGATATTACTGGAGAGTTTAAGCAGAGGCAGGCAAGGATGCTGCAGTTGTAAGGTGGGAAGTTGCTGATGTCTCATAGTATAAAAGTCCTGCTGCTTGCTTCTTTTAACAAGTACTCTACTGTCTCCATAAATAGATGAACTCCGTCCCTCAAATAGAGTTTTGGCCAATGAACAAGTCCCAGTTGTTAATGAATGATGATTTTTTTGTTTGGTGATGAAAATAAAGCCTTTCATGTCACTTGTTAACCCTAATTGCACTTGACTACCCCACACCCTTCAGCACAGAGCATTGGAGGATCTCCGCATACGATGGTTGTTGTTGTTGTTGTTTAAGATTCGCTACATGAAACAAAATGTTTCCAGTAGCACGGGCTATGGTGACCCCGTAACACATACGATGGGAACTCCGCCGCATTCTCTAATACTGTCTAGTGATAAATTTAATCTATTTATAAGATATTTAAACCATACCAAAGAAAATCAAGAAACGACTACGATTCTTTCCATCCTGGACCGTTATAGAGACGATAATTTTACAGAACAGAAATAAACTTCGCCGTTTCTTCATTTTCTAATATGTAGTTTAGATTTTTACCTTCAGCAATGAAACTGTGAATCATTGTCTGCTACCTATTAGTAAGCTCCATCTACCCATTATATTGTTAGTACTGCCATCAGAAAGTCAGAGTATGGGCTCCATCCCACTGTTTCTCAAATACTTTCCGTCCTGGCCACCATATCTCCTTCACCAGTGCCAAGGTCACACACTCTCATCCTCTTATGAACATTCCTTCAACAAAAGGAATCTACATCCCTCAACTGGGAATGTGAGGGGTCTACAAGTGAGGGTCTACATCCCTCAACTGGGAATGGCCGACAACTATGATTTTCAGACCTTTTCCTTTTACAAATCTCTTCTCCTGGAACAGGAGATGACGTACAAGGAGGAGACGAAACAGGAGAAGGCAAAATGAAACAGATGACGTATCTGGAGATATCGTATCAGACGTTAATGTAAAAGGTCTAGACGACGCAACATATGAACGTAAAAGCATATGAGGATGTACCAAGCGGAGGCGACGTAAAAATGAAAAGAATTAACATTATATAACATAACATTATATAACGTATCATTAGATAATGTAACATTAGATAACATAACGTGATATGTTGACCATAACGTGATATAACGTATTATCAGATGACGTAACACGAAATGCCATAATATATGACGTCACATAAGATGACGAAACATATGACGTCACAAGAGATGACGCAACATATGACGTCACAAGAGATGACGTAGCAAGCGTACCAATAGAAAACTTAGCAATAAACTGGGTAACTGAGTTAAACTATATATAAAATCCACTATATAAAGGTCAAATATCAAGAAAAAAACAAAAAATATCACGACTTTTATAATTAACAAAAATTTTAAGGTTAATTTTTTTTCAAAATTCATACCTCGGATAATGTTTTGTCATATAATATATAAAGTGATTTCAGTTATCTCTGGGATCAGAGGAAGTTATAAATTAATATGTGCCACTGATTGCCCGCGTTATCACAGGTCTATGTCTGAGCGGAACTCAATATATTTTGTCTGTAAATGGTCTATTTAAATTTTGGAAATTGGGTGATATAGTCTGACGGCAAATATTTATTAACGCTTTTAAATATATGAATGAGTTTGGGTGGATATAAATAGCCATTAGATATGACAGGAGCAATTAACATATAACATTTCTATGTTAGAAATAGATATAAATAGTTCAATATATTCATTAGTATTCATTACAACTGGTGGTGCTGGAAGTAAAGTAGGTAAGGCTCTTTTAAGGACTATTTTTACGAGTTATTATTGTCCTTTTATGGAGAAGGAAAGCATCACCTTACAGGAGACTTCAGGCTGATTTGCCTCATCAAAGAAGCAACTTGAATGTCTCAAACATATAAACCATATTAGGATAATCTAATGGGTATAATTGCATAGCCAGATGGCGATGGTGCAATGGTCTGTGGCACTGAGAGTCCTGATACAGCCCAGCTGGCCATTCTCATCAGCATACAACCTTCCTGTGGCCATACATGTCACCATACGTCACGTATGTTCACCCTGTCATCCAGATACAGTAGATCAGTGGGCCAGCTCTGTTTAATATGGACCTCTGTTGTGATCTGTGGTCATGATAGCCCTAACCGCTCGTATCGGGGAACTATTCAGTCTGGCACAGTCTATCTGTAGTCAGAGTGAGCATGATTATCAATTATCATCTTGATATAGCATCTCTCTTAAGATGATCGTCCCCGTGACAGCCCGTCTACGAGCCTTATCTCCCCTGATACAGCTCGTATGTGGGAGGGTTCCACTGATACCGCCTATCTTTGGAGAAATATCGTCCTTATACAACCCGGCTGTAGTTCTGTTCGCCCTGACACAGCCAATCTTTGATCCTGATCGTCCTGATACTGCCGGTACGTGACATAACTCAGGGGAATCAAGCCAATATCCTGGAGAGACCTCGACGATAATCAGGCTAATGTTGGCCCAGCCAGACGTCTGGTGCCGCGGCCTACACCGATATGTTGGGGCCAGAGGCAACTGAAGGGGCATGAGGGGCCAGAGGCAAGGGGCATGAGGGGCCAGAGGCAACTGAAGGGGCATGAAGGGCAGGAAGGAGTTGAAGGACGTGTTGAAAAGGAAGGGGGGTAGAAGAACTTGAAGAACATTTAAGAACTCTGAATACTCTACTTATCCTATATGACATGAGTCCTGGCGAATGCAGTCACGCAGTGAAAAGAAAATCTCAAAAGTACACAATGAAACTTGTTTAAATGCAACGTAGTTTGCAACGAGGGTCGTCTCAGAACTACTGAAGACTGGAGTCGAAGCAATGATTTAGACTCGGGACCTAACGACGATAGTAAATTGGGGAGAAAGATCTGAAATATAGAGACAGGTACGAGACGTAAGGAATAGTACAGGTTAGAATTAGTAGCAATGTTTGAAATCAATAAAGAAGAACGAGAGGACTCGTAATTGACACTAGAGATTAGAGTGGCCAGAGATGCGAGAATGTTCCCTATAAGCATAAAACTTAGAGGCAAAAGAAATAAAGTATTTAAGGATGCCGTAGACGTTAACCACCCACAATTTTTAGAACTGAAATATCAGGCAGCATAGAAGTGGGGAACCATTGCATTAGACCAATGCCGACTGGAAAGGCTAGAGCTATGAGTTTAATTTCGATCAAATAAGCACAAGTTACTACATAAACACACATTCATACTCAAAATTTTGGGCCAAATTGCTAAATGATTTTGCAGCCCTCCGTTGATGTAATTGTGATGTCACACATTTAATTATTAACAATAAACACTCTTTCTACATATAGAGGGTACCTTTTTCTAGTTGTATCTGTGAGGACCCTTTTCCTTGGATTAAAGAATATTCGGCACCAGAGGGATTCATGTTATGTTTTCATATACACAGTTGTCTATTTTCATCTCTGCCAGTTCCTTTTTTATTTCATTTGATTATAAACATTATTACAGATGACTAATTATAATATTGGTTATGTAAAAGGTTCAAAGGTTATTTTCATAGTTCGCAAATACTTAGTAAGAACCCCTAGATGCAATGGGAATTTTCCCTATTCAGTACTGACGCACAGACGCCTGAAGTATAGAATACTGACATATTATTTTGATCAACTAATTGCAGTCCAAGAGTATTATGTACTGCGTTAGTCATTACTGCAATTATCATAAAAACATTTAATTTTTTATGATGGGTAAAAAAAAAAACTTGTTTGGCCTTGAATTAATAGGTTTCTATGAAAAATAACCAGCAAACCAAAGGACCCAATTTACTGTTTTCACTATACAAGAATACGGGCGTTGAGTTCAGGATCAGCTTATCTCATACGGCCGATGAGTTATGGATCAGCTTAACTTATGGATCAGCTTAACTCATACGGACGATGAGTAAATCTTTGTCTGCCGAGTCTGCACCCAAAAACACGCAGGACCTTGAAAAAGTTCAACTAGTGGCTAAACCAATCTTTTGTACACCGATATTGTATAATTAGTATTACCAATACTCAGTGCTTGAAACTCTCCAATTTCGATGCGATCGACACTAGTGTCGCTGAATCATTACCAGGTAGAGCGCCGTCGTGTTTACACAACATCAACATCAGTGAAAGTTTGCCAAGTAAACATCGCCCCGCACAGCGCTTCCTGAGCTCTATAATCCGGGACCGAATTAAAAGCGTTTAATAAATATCTATATGGCTAGGGGGGCGTATTATGTTTAAGATTCGCCTAATATTGTTCTGTCGGTGATAAGGCTCAAGCGTGCTGTGTCTTGGAGGAGCGCCAGCACACTTTTCCTGATATCTAAAGGGATATGTAGTGTTCTGTTTAGCCTTGGTAAACTCCGGCAGGATACAAGCAGGGTTTGATAATGCTCCGGAGCGTATATAAAAATTTAAAGCGTGATAAGATCTTATGAAACTTTTCTCTGTTGAGGTCCTAGCCAGTCATGGTTGGTTTTATCTGTTTTATTAAACACACTAGAGGATTATTTATTGCATAAGGGTTGGCTGTCTGGTATTCTAATGTGCGGTATATCATCTAGAGAGCAAAGTGACATTTTATATAATGCGGTGTAACCATATCTAACAACTGTGCTATAGTATTCCCTTACCCTCCTCGCACCCTGTTATATTGTAAGCATGTCCCCTCCTTCCCTGGCATATTGAATCCATATTGGTACCATATTCTTACCATATCGCATTAAACCTGTCGTATTGTTATCACATCAAACCTCTTTTGTAACCACATCAAACCAATAGGTGCGAGTAATTGGCCAAAAACTGCAAGGGACTATGTAGTTAATTTCGACAGGGATGAGTATCCCTGTCACATAATTAGCAAAGTGACCAGTTAGATATCCTATATAGATACATGTACCATTGGAAGACATCTTTTCTCTTGCTAAGACACTATTCCAAACAAAAGTGAAAAATGTTTTTTATATTGATATTAAAGGATATTTGAATGAACATAAATTACAGTGTTCTTGATGTGGTGGGAAATGGTATAAATATGTTGAGAACAGAGATGTTTCAATTGAAGATAAACTCAATTGTCACTCTGCCTACCATCTGTCACCCAACCCACCACCGATCACTCAACCCACCGACTGTCACTCAACCCATAACCTGTCACTCAACCCACAATCTGCCACTCAACCACCGACTGTCACTCAACCCACAACCTGTCACTCAACCCACAATCTGTCACACAGCCCACCTCCTGTCACTCAACCCACCGACTGTCACTCAACCTATAGCCTGTCACTCAACCATGCACCTAGCACTCAACCCAATACATGTCACTCAACCATGCACCTAGCACTCAACCCAATACCTGTCACTCAACATACCTCGACCTCTCACTCATCCCACCAAGTGTCTCTTAACCCACTACCTGTCACTCAAAGCCACCGCCTATCAATCAACCCACCGCCTGTCACTCAACCCACCGCCTGTCACTCAACCCACCGTCTGTTACTCAACCTACAGCCTATTCTTCGACTCGCCTACTAGTGAGCCAATTATCTGCCTAGCAGCACTTTAAAAGCCACATTTAATACAATACCTGCAAATATTATCTCTGAGTTCCACCGTTCATCCTACCGCTCATCTATCAGTTCACCACCCACCAATCACCTCACTGTCCACCAATCACCTCACTGTCCACCAATCACCTCACTGTCCACCAATCAGCCCACCGCCTACCATTCGGCCTAGGGCGCATTACACAGCTCTACGGGGCACCAATCACCTCAGAATGCACTAACCAACTTAGGACGCACCAATCCTCCCAGATTGCACCCCTCAACCCTGGAAGAACAATTCAGCCCAGGTCGCACCAATCACCCCAAAGAATACCAATCATCCCAGGGTTCCACAATCATTGCACGGCGCCACCATCCTCCCAGAGCTCACCAATCAACTAAGGGCGCACCAATCAGCCCAGGCCGCACCAATCAGTGGCTCAAAAGCTTCGATTTACCGGTAACAAAGAGCAAGTTGTGAGAACTCATCTTTAACTGCGCTTCGGAGGCCAAAATAGACTCTGGTCTCAGGTCCGAGCATGAGTAGCACCCATAAGATATTTGTCTCACCAGCCGGTACACTTATTCCCTCACGACATATACTTAGAAAATACTTGACCATTCGCGGCCGACCCCAAACACACATTCACCAGTTTTAGTGAACTGCGTAATCAAAACTAGCATTTTCTTATATACAGATTAGTAGTAGTAGGGATCCTTCAGTCTCAGGAGATTATGGAGTTGCGATCTGGTTGTCGGACTGGAGTGGCCACTCCAGGGTATGTTAATACGGAGGAGAAGCTGTCACCCATGCAGCAGATCCCTCCCCCCTCTCTCCTGCATGGGGGGGGGGCGAAGACATAGAGATTAACATTATTATATATTATAAGCATTTGTAGTTCGCGGGTGAAGCAGTTACAGTGGTGCGGATCGACCATCAAACTGTCTTCAAGCAATGTTCATTCCATCAGTGGCAGACCCCATAACCGCATTTACCAATTTTACAGCTCGTCCTCAACAACAAGGGCAACTGCTCGTTAATCCAGCCGCCATATTCCCAGTTTAAGAATGAAAAACTGTTTACACACGACTCACAACTGTTGACGTTGGAACACTTCCGGAACAAGTGCTTCACTGACGAATTTTATTCAAACCACAACGCTATAAATGCTTCACCCACTTACTACAAATACAAATAATCGTCAAGAGAACCTAAACACCTAACCTAACTTAACCTAACCAGCCTGGTCTGAGAACAAGTTCTGTATAAAGCATTTGTCAGTCATTAACAAGAAAGTTTGATGGTTAGATTAGCGATCATTTATCATTTGTTTATGAGAACCGGCTGAAAACAGTTTGGGAAAAACCACTTCAAGTTTAACGAAAGTTAAAGCGTGTGGAGGAACTTGTATGGTGGTGTATGGTAGTATATTGTGGTGTATAGGGGGGTGAGCAGTCACTGTGTCTCAGTGAGGACGACGCGGGCGTGAACTTGAGGGGGGGATGTGCGCCCTTCTCCCCTCCCGGATGGGCGGCGCCCTCCACACTACTTCCTGACTCACTCGCCTCCTGTATAGCACTCACCTCCTGTAGAACACTCACCTCATGTATAGCACTCACCTCCTGTAGAGAGTATTACAAAGATTATTGTAATTCATTTAGATTTACAAAAGTGAAACCTCGCTAATTGCGAGAATATATTCGCTACACCCGTGTGCCGACGTACAAAAGGTTTTTTGTAGGACAAATCCCATCCCTTATGCTTATTCTGACCCCTTCCAAGTGTTATATAGTCGTAATGACTTAGCGCTCTCTCACCTCTTGCTCTTCCATTTGTAGGACAAGGTGTGATTGAAGTTACCAGAAATGTATAAGGGGCAATAGAGGTCCCGAGTATAGGAGTATTACTCGTGGTGTAGTGACCACTGGGAGACATGTCTGTATTACTTAGACAAAATAACAGCTGTGGACCGCCCGGAACTCCTGTCGGATTCCGAGTGATTATTTCACTCACCAAGCCATCTTGGCCAGTGCTCATCACTTGAGGTAGATGCTCTTATTCATTGTAAATTTTTCGAATTTTTAGTAATTTGTATGTTAACATATTATGTTAATTACAGTATTTTATGAATAACAGTATTTTATGTTATTTTTTCAGTATTAATGTTGTGCAAAATTGAGTTTTATTCCAATATCAACATTAACCTTTTTTTTCGCAAGTTAAGACAAATAAAATTTTTTACTACTTTTAGCTATACGAGTGAGTTGAGGTTGAGTTTCCTAGTTGTATTCAACCTAATTGTGCTTGTGGGATTGAGCTTAGCTCAATCGGCTCGCCTCTCAACTCGCAATCAGCTGTTACTAACTACTAACTAATTTTTTATTCTTTTTCAACACAAACACACATACACACTTACGAAGCAGCCTGTAACAGCTGGCCATGTAATAGGTCACAGGTACCTATTCAATGCTTGGTAAGAGAGGCATCAGGGTAAAAGAAACTTTTCTCATTTGTTTTCCGCATCTGCCGGGAATCCAACCTGGGCCACAGAATTACGAGTCCCGCGCGCTGTCCACTCAGCTACCAGACCCCCGTGTGGTATGTGTGTGTGTGTGTGTGAGTGGGTTCGTGTGCTCAGCAAATTGTGCAGCATAATATCTGGTGGTAACTCCACGCTCCAGAGATGAAACAGATACTTACTCTAGCCTCACATATATAATGAGGCTGGTGATCACTGAGG
>WNGS01169498.1:30288004-30301487 GCA_020271785.1 Procambarus virginalis
ACATTTCCTGCTCGGTGGGTAGGCTGTTCTATGGGTTTATAACCCTGAGGTTGAAAAAGCATCTTCTGTTTCCGTCCAACATTGTGGCTGTCCTGAGCTTGGAGCTGTTGCCTCTTGTGGCATGAGTTTACCATTTGACCTTGTAAAGAAGTGGTCTGGATTAACATCCTTTAATTTGTTCAGTATTTTAAAACTTTCGATGAGATCAGCCTTGTAATGCCTAAGCTTGCAGTGTGGTTAACTGCCTCGCGGCTCTCAAACCGTTCAGTAAATGCCTTCAGTTCAAAATCCAGTTGGATAAAATCCACCGGAAAAAATGGGGTTAGGCATCTTTGATAAGCCACCGTCTTCCTGTCCCAGATGAGGCCACTAGATAGATGGCTTAGCTATGTAGTGGCCTCTATTATATCTATATTATATATATCTATTATAGATACCCTCAGGTAAATATGTTCAGATTTATAAACATATTTGCAAAAAATATACAAATTACTTTCGTAATTATTAATTAAAATGAACAGAAAATATTATCAAGCTGCTACCTGTGTAAACAGAAAGCAATAGTGATCTTCACAGTAGTATTACCATTTCGTAAATGCCTTTGTATCAGGCATTTCAGTACAAGATATATCAGGAAATCTTTGCTTCTGATTATGCCGGACAAAATCTATACCCACGCTATGAAATAATAATGCTGCTCTCTCGTAACACTGAATTACTCACTTGATCTATCAACATGTGCTCATGCATAACGGTTTACACATGAATAATGTAAACAACGCACCACACACACTACTCGACATTTGAAAACGTTATTAATTTATCATTTCGACCTGTCGGTGTTTGCTTAGAAAGCTACAGGTTTAGTTTGTTCAGCAACGGGTAAGGACGCCTAGTAACGGTTAGCCAAATGCCACTAACGATCACCCTCATATACTCCCGAAGTTGATCCTCACGTCTATTTCACATCATGTCCTCTCTTTCTTGAGTTCTGAAATTATAATGTTTTCATGAATCTAACGTTACATATGTTTTTCCATCAGGTGTGTTACCTCTTGTGTATGGACTTCTGCCTCTATTTAGGCTCCATCGTAGGTTCTAGTGTTGTGATGCGTTCCTCACTTTTTGCGAGTCACATTTTCACTCTAAGTGAACAGAAGACTGATAATCTGAAATAATCTGAACTTGATGGGAGTCATTTTCTTTGGCACTACCTATTAGTTTCTAAATAGTAACATGAGTTCCTAGCAGCAAACCTCTTTATTGTCATATATGGTCAAAGTCAGCTGTGATGGTACTTCAATCCCTTCTGCTATCTGATATAACAATACAATACAAGACGTTGTTGAGATCATCCTGCCTCTCATAATTTCCTCATATTTACCGAAACACGCGGATGGTATGCCTGATTAATCTAATTTGTTTAGTCTCTCTTATTGGTTAGAGAGTTTGACCCAATGCATTAAGAACTTATGTAGCATTTATTTAGCTTCACCCCTTAAGTAGATATTATTAGTCTGCATGTCTAGGATTTCCAATCTCCGTACACTGTGATTACATCAATAAATTAACAACGTAGTCTTATTATTGAACAGTTTAAAAGAAATCTTACAAAATTAGACAGGAGGTTCTGCAACAGATCCATGATGGCAATGGCGGAGGTTGGAAGAGGAGAGAAAATTAGGGTCATCAGCCAGACAGTTACACGTTGAGCCGGTAAATGAAGACCTGATGTTCTTTAAGAACCCGTCAAAACATTTTGTCTCCAAGGCCCATGTTGAACTTCATTATATCCGATGTCAACAACAAGCATGTCTTGATTTAGTTTGGACATAATGAGTTAGATAACATTCGGAACAAGCTGTCATACTCGCGGAAACCGATCAGTTTTAGATATGAAGGGCAGGGAACTATCAGGAGAAAGAGCCAAGTCATTTGTACTATATAGGATTTTGAAGGGATCAGGATAAGGATTTGGGATGGGAAGGGGAAATAAATGATACCTAACCACTAGAACGGTCGAGGATTGAACGCCGACCTGCACACACCAAGCCCAAGCATACTGTCCAGCCCAATTGGTTGGACCCTTAGATATGAAGCCGTGTTCTTCTTTATGCAAGCATCAGCTAGAGTCTTAAACAGAGCTCAATGATAAGTACCGTTACCCACTTTTGCATTGATCTTGCCTCCTCATTCAATACGAGGAGCGTCTGTCACCAGTAAGTTTAGTATTTAGAATAAAGCCACAATGGACGTACAACATAAAGCTTCATTAAAATATAAATGAAAAATGTAGCGTGTAATATAAAGTGATGGAAGGTTACAGTATAATTAGTATGTTTTTTGTTTTACTCTAATTCCATATACAAAATTAAATGTGACAAATTAAATTAAATTCCATATACAAAATGAAAAGTGACAAAACTAGAGATTATTTCATGAGTAACACGCATATTCTACGGATAAACTTTGCTGACTCATGACTGAACTTCTTCTTTTACAACTGAATTGAATTCAGTAGAACAGTGGGACTTACCACATTCCACGATGTTGCCTCTAACAATACCACAGCAACCCCTTGGGAAACATAAACTCGCTACCATCCAGTTTGGTACCCTACCATATCCCGTGTGTTGCCACACTCCCTTCCTTCTCTCTCACACTCCTTCCCGCCCTTCACACACTCCCTTCCCTCCCCCTCGTACACTTACTATACATTTCCTCACATTCTCGCACCCAATACCTCCCTCACTCATTCCCCGCTTCCTAGATTCATTCGAATTTACTCGTCCCACCTGTCCTGCCTTCATCACTTGCCCCAACATTCCCGTAAAAAATCTATATACTTTTCTCAATTTTGCTGTTTATTGACCTCTGCACTTTACATAAAACTTTGGCCTATCACTTCATCCACTACAGTATCCTAATCTCACTTGCTATGCAGCTCTCTGCTTATACCCACTTATTTACCTCTGTGCGTAACATTTATTTTTTGTCTTTACAAACTGCAGCTTTACCATATTTTAACTTCTGTATTGATACGATCTTGCATTCTTCTCCACCTCTTAATTCAATCAGGTTTCACATTAGCATATACTCCCAGTCTTCTCTACAAATTTACAATCTCTAACGTCTCGATAAAATAATTAGATTTTCTCATGTATATTAACACTGATCATTATATATATATATATTATATATATATATATATATATATATATATATATATATATATATATATATATATATATATATATGATCATCTGGCTTTTTTATGATGGCACTATAGCTGGCCTCCTAGACCACCTCTTGGAAGACATCATAAAAATAAAGAAGCAAGAAGCCTGGGTCTCTTCCTAAACCCTCCAAAGTGTGAAGTAGTCTCCTCCAACCCAGACATCGTAGCTAGCATAAGATCCGTCCTGCCCTGAGCTCATGTCATTAGGACTGTCATCAGCACTCTCCTTGGAGCCCTCCTCGGGTTTAACGCCATTGAGGAGATCCTCGACAAGAAAATCACATACCTCAGGTGGATGGAAAACAGATGACATCGATGCAAACGATGCTTTTTTATCTCCTCACTAAATGCCTATTCCTTACGAGGCTAAACCTACTTTCTGAGGTGCGCCCCATCTTACGACAGCCCAAAGCTTGAAGGGTATGACTCCTTAAAGAAGACCATGCTAGAAAAAGTTGTCAGCCTCTCTCCCTATGTCAGTGGAAACAAGTCACTCTTCCTGTCAAGCTCTGTGGCCTGGTGTCCGCACTGCCACTCGAATTTCTGTCTGTCCTGTGTTCCTCCTCGGCATCAGATGACCTGGTCAAAGAAATTCTATCTGACAACCTCTGTGACTTAGACGGGACACACGACTCCCACTACATGGAATGCACAACAAAATGGGGTACCTTGGCAGACCCAGCACTCAGACCAACTATGTCGAAAGCCAAGAATCAATCCAGCTGAGACAGCCCCATTGTAGACAAAGAAGCCACAGCTCTACTGGAGGCAGCAATAACCCTCAGTGATCATGCACGCCTCACAGCTGTGCAGGCTCCCCATGCAGGGGACTTCCTTTTGGTAATCCTTGTGTCTGCGACAAGCACACGTCTTGATCCGCAGGAGCTCCGTATTGCAGTCGCTCTTCGCCTTGCTAGCCCTATCACACTGTTCATAGGTGTTTTTGCGGCAAGGCAGATGCTGACGAATATGAATTGCATGCCCTGCACTGTGGAAAATCAGGCGGTTGGCACTTACGACATGACGCAGTCAATGATTTAATTAAGAGGAGCCTTGTCTCTGCCCAGTGTCCAACAGAGAGAGAGAGAGCCTCACAATCTTATGACCCGTAACTCTGTTAGCTTTGCTGGCCGACCAGATGGAATCACACTTCGCTCCTGGTAGGTACTGGCCAGTGTGGCAGCGCACGTGTAGTCCCACACCACTTGCTTACCATCCTTCCAAGGAAGCAAGGTGACTCCGTCTGGGCGCTTCTGAGGTTCGTTGGGTCTGAATAAGTGTGGTTCTCTTTGTGCTGGGCTGCGGGCCGTGGCGAGGCTCTTCTTGATGATGTCGTTGACTTCTTCATGTCTTGCGATCTTACCCTGTGATTTATGACATTCCAGACCATGACGACCATATTGGTCTGCCATCGCAGTTCCGCAAATGCACCTATGTTCGGTGAGGATGGGGGGGGCATGGCGAAAGGCAACTCAAATGCGGAGAGCGTTATGATTGAAGTGAGTTTCCAGGGCTGCATTGGGCACGGCAAATAAAAAATCCCCGGCATGGGGTGCTGTTACCGCTAGTAGGCGGGCTTTGTTTTCAGCATCTGCTTTTTCAAGCATTGTTGTGACAGTCTTGTCCATTATGGGGCTATCCCAGTGGGCCTGAATTCTCTCTGCTGAGGTGACTTCGTATTTGCCAACAGGAGGGTTGAGTTTATGCTGTAGCCTGCTGACGCAAAGGGAAGAATGTTAGGGGTAATATCCTGGACAGCGGTGAGGACTACTTCCTTTTTTGACCGAGTTGAAAGCGTTTTTGAAATCTAATTTTATTACTGCCTGGCCTTCAGTAAGAGAACTAATGTAGGCTCGTGCAGCATGGGCCGCTGCTTCACAGCCTTGGGGGACTCCAAACCTCAGCTGGTTAGGTTGCAGCAGGTGGCTGCTTCCATTCGGATACTTCTGAAGGCAGCCCTTGCAACTAGGCGGCGGAGAGCATTACTGACGGGGATGGGTCTGATCCCTCCCCCTTCTTTTGCAGGCAAATGGGGATGTACCAAAGAAAAATGGTTTTATTTCATCATATCTCTCTCTCTCCTCTCTCTCTCTCTCTTTATATATATTATATATATATATATATATATATATATATATATATATATATATATATGTACTCTTATATATATACTCTCTATATTTTCTACTCTTTATATATATACTCTCTATATTTTCTACTCATTATATATATACTGTACTCTTATATACTCAAACTCTTATATTATATATATATATATATATATATATATATATATATATATATATATATATATATATATATATATATATATGTCCGGTCGTGATGGTCAAGCGGATTAAGGCGTCCCTGTACATACCAGTTGCGTTGCTCCTGGCAGTATGGGTTCGAGTCACTTCTGGGGTGTGAGTTTTCAGTTATATATATATATATATATATATATATATAACTGAAAACTCACACCCCAGATGTGACTCGAACCCATACTGCCAGGAACACTGCATCTGGAGTACAGGACACCTTAACAACTCGGCATGTAGGCCAGATGGTGTCGAGTTGTCCTGTAGTTAAGGTGTCCTATACGCCAGATGCAGAGTGCTCCTGGCAGTATGGGTTCGAGTCACTTCTGGGTTGTGAGTTATCAGTTGCATATATGCCTGGAGACAGTTCAGGCTTGTTCGCATATACATATATATATATATATATATATATATATATATATATATATTATATATATATATATATATATATATATATATATATATATATATATATATATATATGCACAAAATCCACAGAGAAATATGAAAAGAAAGTGAACGTTTCGGCCTGTTAGAGCCGTTGTCAACACAATACTGATCGTCTTGTGTTGATCGTCAATTGTTTTGTGATCGTCAAGTGCATATATATATATATATATATATATATATATATATATATATATATATATATATATATATATATATATATAGGCCATACAGTCCTCCACACTGTTCTTGGGTGTAATACCGACAATATATATATATATATATATATATATATATATATATATATATATATATTATATATATATATATATATATGCGAACAAGCCTGAATGGTCCCCAGGACTATATGCGAAAGAAAACTCACACCCCAGAAGTGACTCGAACCATTGCTCCTGGGAGTATGGGTTCGAGTCACTTCTGGGGTGTGAGTTTTCATTCATATATTTATATATATATATATATATATATATATATATATATATATATATATATATATATATATATATATATATATATATATATATATATATATAGTTAGTGTGTGTAACCGAAAGGGTGAGATCATTGTTTCTAGCGCGAATCATCTCTATTTTCTTCGCTTGAGATGGAAGTCGAAAAATTAACTCTCCAAAGTTCATTTTTACATTTTAATTTGTTCTGACGCTTAGAGTTCGTTAAATCTCGTTAACATCATGATTGGCAGAGTTCGAATGGTTACAAAGTTCATATTTCTGGATATAAAGTCTGAGATGAGGAAAAGGTGAAGCACCTCATTTATTGGCCAATAAGTCCATAGCAGCTTACCAATCTCTATTGTTCCTATGATGGCTGGGGATTGTAATGCAAGTTTCGCCGTGATTTCAGAAATGGCAGAGTGTAATATGGTGTGTGTTGGCTGTTGTTGTGCAAGCACTCTTTCTGTCGACTATAGAAGATAAGACTCTCTGAGGTAAATTTTCTCGGACGTTATGATGGAAATTTTGGCTTCAGAATTTACTTATCTGTATGTTTCGGGAGGAATATTGAAACAACCATTCATAATTTGTCATTCATATACTTCCTATGATTCAAAGCGGCAAAGGTTTAAGTATTATATTCTAGCGAAAAAAATTATTCAAAGCAAAATATTATGAGAAAGCGATTCGTGATTTAGCTGCTATAGGTGATGAATACTGAGATTAAAAATTACATTCTCTGTACGACGATGTGTATTGAATTTTGCAACTAGCCCATCAAGATTGTTCAGCTAAATGAAGTGTATTAGTCCCTGAACCCATTATGTGTCTCTGTAACCCTTTCCACTACCGCCCACATGATCAGTATAGACTGCATAATAAATGAACTACACTAAACTAACTGTACGACTGTATGTCACGAGACAGTTGCCTGGAGGCAGTACTATTCTGTACCCAGTGATGCCCAGCAGTAATGTACATAATAAGTATGTGTACCAGGGCAAGGCATTCAGCCATACAGGCCTCCACACTGTTCTTAGGTGTAATACCGACAATAAGTGTAAACTGAGGGTTAGTAAAGCCCTGGCGTCATGCATGGTATTGCACGCCACAAATCACGGCTCTAATAGGCCAACTTGTGCCACAGGCCTAGGCAGTCTGACTGCAAAAAAATTATTTCTCGCGTTACGGTCGGAGGCCGGAGGCGGCGGTGAGCCGGGTGGAGTCTGGTCAGTTGTGCTAGTGGCTCGGTGTAGGGCGGATGTGCGCCTCGCTGGCGGTGGGTCCTTGGTGATCTCACTCGCGTTCGCGATCACGCTTTTTTTCGCCACCGCGAAAATATTCGTGTATTGAAAACAAATTGGAATGGATGAAAGACTATGCAATACATGTTATAATCGTGATGCCTGTGGATTTTTCAGAAGACACTGAATGTTGGAGAGTTAGTAAACTAAAGGAAATCATAATCCTATTTTCGCTAGATTTGATCTTGAGTACATCACTTCGAAGGGCCCAAGAGTCTGGAGATTAAGGAGATATCCCACTATGAACTAAATATTCGCTTACATCCTCGTTAGTTATTGATTTGATTCAGTTTATCGCAGCTGTGACTAAAATCTGTCTCCCTCACCAGATGCTAGGACTTGGAGTCCGTAATCGAGATAATAATGGAGCTGAATAGTGTTTAGTTAATACGGTACGTGTCTATCTCCAGGTGAAAAGTTGGTTGAGGTTTTCTCTTAAGTATACCACCACAAAACCTGTTCCAGACGAATATATTTGAATCCATATAGACATGGGAACAAAACTTTCATGTACTATTAATAGAAAGAAATTATATGGTTGAAAGTGTGCTCTTGGACACGTGAGAGAGTTTTGGGTGGGGCGAGGTACTGTTGTTTCTGAGGGTGATAGAAAGTTGGAGGAGCACTCTGTGGCTGTGAGAGTGGTGATGGGGATTCTGTTTCTCTGTAAGAGAGAGGGAGTTTGGATGTTGTTTCTCTGTGAGAGGATGAGGATGCTGTCTCTCTGTGAGAGGATAGGGATGCTGTTTCTCTGTGAGAGAGTGGTGATGGAGATGCTGTTTCTCTGTGAGAGAGTGGTGATGGGGATTCTGTTTCTCTGTGAGAGAGTGGTGGTGGAGATGCTGTTTCTCTGTGAGAGAGTGGTGGTGGAGATGCTGTTTCTCTGTGAGAGAGTGGTGATGGGGATGCTGTTTCTCTGTGAGAGTAAAGGTGAGGGCACTGTTTGAGAGTGGTAGTCCGGGCTTTCATGTCTCTGAGGGATTTCTGGTGTACTCTTATTTGTGGGTGAGTGGCGAAACTTTTGTCTGTGAGAAGGGGTGGAGGGACTACTTTACTATGTTAGAGTACTGAATGATTGTTCTATCATGTTAAATTGTGACTTACATCATTTCTTTATTAGTGATAAGTTATGGTGATGACCATGGTATTGTGTGTGAGACGAAAAGCTCTTTGTGGGGAATAATGACTGAAATATTCGTCCTGTGTAAATACATATATATATATATATATATATATATATATATATATATATATATATATATATATATATATATATATATATATATATATATATATATATATATATATATATATATATACACACACATATATATATATATATATATATATATATATATTATATATAGTAATTGTAAATAGTAAGTATATAGTAATGGAAAGCTATAAATTTCCTTGAAAGACAGGTACGAACTTTTTGCCAGCCCCTGAATGACAGAAAAAACTGTTTTTCCAATCAGTTGGATATATATTTTGTTGTGGAAATTTTACCTTTGTCTTTTGTTATCTTAGAACTATATTTAAGACATACTCACTGTCTATTAAGGTGTAAGAGGCATACGGTGCTCCTATCTGTCAAGAGATAGTGACTTAAATGTTACCATGTATGTGAAATAGATGGTTGCTGGTCCTTGTGAGAAAGAGAATAGTAAAGGTTTCACTAATTCATGAGAGAGACAGTAAAGGAAGGGTTACCTCTCTCTCTCACTGTGACGATGGGAGAAATGTATTTCGTTTGTTCGTAGAGGAAAACAAAGAGAAAAAACATACACCTATTAGTGAGAGTGACAATATATTTTCATGTATTTGAGACTAAGAGAGAGAGAGAGAGAAGGGTTACTTCCGTCTATTAAAAACAGTAAAGGAATCGGGTAAACCTGTCTATGAGAAATACACTACTCTATGACACACTATGGTCAATGAGTGACTCACTTCTGTCAATGAGATACACTACTGTCTATGAAACACATGTTCTACCGTCACTAAGGGAATCAAAATTATATTAGACTCTACTGTCTATGTGACACTAATGTTTATGAGACACAATACTGTCCAAGAGAGATATACACATAACTGTCTATGAGAGAAGCCCTATACTCTCTACCAGATACACAGAGGTCTTTGAGAAATACTCTACTGTCAATGGGAGACACACTTTGGTTTATTAATCATACATTACTGTTCATAGACATACCCAGCTGTCCATGAAACATTCATGGCTGTCTATCAAAGACGCACTACTGTCTATGACAGACTTACTACTGTCAATGACAGACACACAAATGTTATTGATACACATACACACTATTGTTACATTGACATTCACTATTGTTTCATTCACTTGGGCACTAGGTGTCTGGAACCGCCGACACCAGGAGCGGGAGACGGAAGTTACTGGGGTTCGCGGTTCAAGTTTCCTAGTGCCCAAATGGCTGAAATGTTATTATCCACGATATTGTGGTTGGCATTTTACATTCACCACTGTTATGAGACATACTCTATGAGAGAGTATGCTCTGAGAGACAGCATACACCTGCACCATGAGAGACACTGTATTCTCCATGACAGGCACAATACTGTCTGTAAGACACAAGATATGTATTATCATTGAAAGCCACACTACTGTCAATGAAACACATAGTACTGTCAATTTGAAACAAACTATAATCAATGAGAAACAAACTATAATCAATGAGAAACAAACTATTGTCAATGAGAAACAAACTATTGTCAATGAGATACATACACACTGTAGTTTATGAGGCATACAATACTGTTTATGAGTGACAACACCCTGCTGTCTGTGAGGGGCACACTGCTGTCTATGAGAAACACACTAACATTTTTGAGAGACATGACTGTTTATGAAATACACAATGTTGTTTAGGAAAGACATTCTGTAATTTATGAGAGACATTCTGTACTCTATGATAGACATTCTGTACTCTATGACAGACATTCTGTACTCTATGAGGTACACACTAATGTCTATGAAACGAACAGTTCTGTCTATGGAGATACAAAGTACTGTGAATGAGACACACACAGTACTGTCTATGAGACAGAGAAAGGAAGTACACTAAGAGGTGAAAACGGCTGTCACTGTGATTTTAAGAACATAATTAGAGACCGCGGTAATGTGTCCATTAAAGAGAAAATCACAGGACTCTACTATCAGATCAGCTCTCAGAATCAATATTGATTATGAGTGAAGCATTAAATTGGAAATTTCAGTGCCAGTTGCGACGAGCCAAATGTTTTGTGAAAATGACAGCTTGCAGACTGTACGTGACGGCTCTCAGACACTGTACGTGGTGGCTCTCAGACACTGTACGTGGTGGCTCTCAGACACTTTCCGTGTCAGCTCTCAGACACTTTACGTGTCAGCTCTCAGACACTTTACGTTTCAGCTCTCAGACACTTTACGTGTCAGCTCTCAGACACTTTACGTGTCAGCTCTCAGACACTTTACGTGTCAGCTCTCAGACACTTTACGTGTCAGCTCTCAGACACTTTACGTGTCAGCTCTCAGACACTTTACGTGTCAGCTCTCAGACCCTTTACGTGTCAGCTCTCAGACACTTTACGTGTCAGCTCTCAGACACTTTACGTGTCAGCTCTCAGACACTTTACGTATCAGCTCTCAGACACTTTACGTGTCAGCTCTCAGACACTTTACGTATCAGCTCTCAGACACTTTACGTGTCAGCTCTCAGACACTTTACGTGTCAGCTCTCAGACACTTTACGTGTTACTTTCAGACACTTTACGTGTTAACTTTCAGACACTTTACGTGTCAGCTCTCAGACACATTACGTGTCAGCTCTCAGACACTTTACGTGTCAGCTCTCAGACACTTTACGTGTCAGCTCTCAGACACTTTACGTGTTAACTTTCAGACACTTTACGTGTTAACTTTCAGACACTTTACGTGTCAGCTCTCAGACACATTACGTGTCAGCTCTCAGACACTTTACGTGTCAGCTCTCAGACACTTTACGTGTCAGCTCTCAGACACTTTACGTGTCAGCTCTCAGACACTTTACGTGTCAGCTCTCAGACACTTTACGTGTCAGCTCTCAGACACTTTACGTGTCAGCTCTCATATACTTTACGTGTCAGCTCTCAGACACTTTACGTGTCAGCTCTCAGACACTTACATGTCAGCTCTCAGACACTTTACGTGTCAGCTCTCAGACACTTTACGTATCAGCTCTCAGACACTTTACATGTCAGCTCTCAGACACTTTACATGTCAGCTCTCAGACACTTTACGTGTCAGCTCTCAGACACTTTACGTGTCAGCTCTCAGACTTTACACGTATATAAATATGTACGCGGTCTGGGGTGACTCTCAGACTCTCTATTTACAAGCTATCGGACACTCAGATTCATATTCCATAGGAATAGTGAGATATTCTCGGCAACAAACAACATATATATATATACTTTACATGTAAAACAAGTCATATATTCATCGGAACTACATATACCTGAAATAAAGAGTCAGGTAGCAACATTTGCTCCCGGTTAGTCTCCACTGGTCCTCCTCTAATGCTCGTCCATCCAACGGCCGACCCCATAGACACATTCCCAAATTTTAACATACATGCTGTTCATTATAAATTAAAAAATCTTAAAGGATGGGAACTATCAGGAAAAAACGCAAAGCCATTACGACTATATAGCACTTGGAAGAGGTCAGGATAAGGATTTAGGATGGGACGGGGGGAAAGGAATGTGCCCAGCTACTTGGACGGTCGGGGATTGAACGCCGACCTGCAAATAAAAATTTTCTAAACATAAATTAATACTATAAATTAGCATATTTTGCTTATTTTGGTGTAGTGTTTAGATTCCTTTGCCAAATAACTATCTCGAACTATCACACATATGCTGTATTTGTCAAACTGTTTTCACGCCATGGTCGTTAAAGCGGCGGCAGTACCCCAAGACGCATTCGTCACCTTTAACGTACTGGGAGTTAAAATTTGGCTAGTTCACATATGTAGATTAATATTAACATTCATTAAACTTCTATGTGTGTAAATCACGAAATAAACACGTGATTAAAAATGTGACCGTGTCAGACCACGGAGGAACATTGAAACAGGAATTTCCTTAAGTACTTTCGTATATTAGTACATCTTCAGAAGGAGTCTTCTATTAAACTTGTCAAAAACTTTCTTCTTCTATTAAATCTCAAAAACGTATTCGTCAATTATAATGTTCTGAGCATTATACTTTTGCATTCCTGAAATATATGGCAATTACATTACATATTATAATGTGTTGAACGGTTAGGAAAAACTTGGGTTATTTACAGTTCGTTGGTGAAGCATTAGAGAACTGTACTTCAAGCAGATGACGCAAAGGAAGCACTATTCAAGTACATATATCTGTTGTGAGTCGGTGTATAGTCTTCCTCATTTATAGACAAAGGCTTTGGCGGCTGGATTAACGAGCCTTGGTCATGATAATAAAGACGGGCTGTTATTCTAACGTAAACTCTTGTACTAAAAACTTTTGCTAACTGATACAGAGATACAGACTAAGGAGAGAAAGATAAATCGTTAAATTTAACAAAATCTTGAAGAAATATTGAACCTCGAAGAGAAGTGGTAAGTAGTGGCGACGTGAGTAGTTTAGTTCTGAGCTGACTTGTGTGTTGGTGGCGACTGT